>OX465242.1:34548959-35077876 GCA_949987775.1 Aproaerema taeniolella | reverse complement strand
GGTTCGGCAAGATTTGTTTTCAAGTAAAAACAGGATGGTGACGAGCCTGCCCCTACTTCCGCTGCCCTTAAACAGCATGCCTTACGTGCAGCGTTTCAAGCGGGCCATATTTGGGGCAACGCGTTAGATTTAGACGCATCAACCCCAAGTCCATCTGTCTGGGGGTGGCACAATGTTGATGGAAAATGGACTCCTCTATGGTTCAAAGCCACTCCAATTTGGCCCGAATTAAGCTTTTTTGATAATTGTGGCTGTAAATTGAGCTGCAACTCGATGCGTTGTGGCTGCCGACGCGTAGGTCTTCCTTGCACGTTACAGTGTAAAACGTGCAAAGGCCAATGTGACAACAAAACGTAAGTAAAATATCAGTTCTAAAACTTTTTTACATTTACCTAATATTATTATTATTTTGGTATTTTATACTAATAGCGACCTTATTTTCAGGGTTTCCAGCACCTTTGAAATGGAAGATAATTAGTTTAATTATCAATGCATGAGGTGCACTTGTGGCGCCAGTATCAACACAATGTAAATAAATAAAAGTACCTGGGTGACGGTATTTTTTTAAATGAAACCTAGCTAGATCGATTTTCGCCCCCGAATCAACCTACATACCAAATTTCATGAAAATGGTTGGAGCCGTTTCCGAGATCCTAAATATATGTATATTTATAGTACCTGGGTGACCGAGCTTCGCACGGTTATTTTTTTTAAATGAAACCTAGCCAGATCGACTTTTTGCCCCCGAATCAACCTACATACCAAATTTCAAGAAAATCGTTGGAGCCGTTTCCGAGATCCTAAATATATATAATATTTATATACAAGAATAACTCGTTTAAAGTATAAGATACAAGAATTGCTCGTTTAAAAATATTAGGAATTATAATAACCCTAAGAACATAGAATGATTTGAAGAAAAAATAGTAAACTTATAGGATCTTTATAGAAACAAAACAATCATTAGAATTTCGTACGTCTGTCTGGCTATAGGTTAATATATATATACCTAACTTAAGTTAAAATAGGCATGTTATTTCTGGAATATTGACTGATTGAGGGCGATTTACAAATTGGTACAAGTTTTATAAACATCGGATGACGGGAAGAGAAAATATTTTCATTTTAACGAATTATACTCGGACAAAGTCTTGCGGACGACAGCGGTAATTCTTCAATAAATTTGTAACGAGACAAGATATTGAGTAACGGTTTTTTGCGCAAAACGTGTAAATGATTGTGTGACAATATGTATATAAATAAAAACTTCCATTTCCTTACACACTGTTCAAAAATTTCGTTAATACAAAAAAAACACTTTATATATATTTATTCCAGATTTTATTTTATCTTATATTTATTTTAGGGCGCTTTTTTATTTTTTTTAGAATAAATCAATTGATTTCCTGTCGATTGACACCTTCATTATGCAAATCGGAGCATCCATTCAGGATTAAGAATTTTTTTTAAAAAAAATCGAGTAAGTGGCGCCATCTCTGTTCCAAATGGGGGAATCTCGTTTATCCTCGGGTCAATATTTTATTATGGTCCCTTCTATAAATTTGCAAAGTGGCTGGTTCCTATCATAAAATGCAGCTTGGTTTCCATAACAACTAGGACTAGTCCAAGAAAATTCATTTTCGAAAGACGAGCGGTCCACCAACCCGCATTGGGGCCAGCGTGGTGGACTATGGCCTAAAACCCTTCGTGTTTCGAAGGGAGCCCGTGCCCCTCGGTGGGGACGTATATGGGCTGATGACGATCAGTCACGGCTTGTCAGAAATATGTATCAATTATTTGAAGAACTGCGTCCACAATTTGTCGATTTTGCCAATTTTGAGTATTTTGATCAAAATTAAGTATATAATGGCAAAGTAGCCAATTTCAAGAAACCCTTTACGATGAATCCTTCGTACACTACTGGTTGCGATAGTAGAATTTTCTTTAAGTATTCGCAGCTACACGCACCGGTGTATCAGATTTTGATAGTAACTTAATGCATAGCTTATTGGACTATTCATACTCACTAGAATATACAGGGCTTTAGTTATCTCTCTTTCAACCTCTCGGGTGGTTAATCAGTCCATGAAACTGAACAACTACCCCAAGGAACATAGGTCAAAATACGAAAAAAAAGTTTTGATATCCCATACAAAATGCGCTATATGCTGATGAAGTTTGTATGGGAACTCAAAATATTTTTTTCGTATTTTGACCTATGTTCCTTGGGAAAGTTGTTCAGTTTCATGAACTGATTAACCACCCGAGAGGTTGAAAGAGAGATACCTAAAGCCCTGTATAATTTTCAATATTCCTTTAACAAAAAACCTTTTCATTACTCATACTCTGAAAGTAGGTCTGAAGTTGCCTAAGGAGGGGCTTGAAAGTAATACTTTTCAGGCTTAGGGAGATTCGCTTTCAACTGACAGCTGTCAAATTAAGAATTCAAAAAACATGTTCCGACATCCTATACAGCCACTCTATTGCAGCGCGATGTAAAATTGAAATAACAAAAGTGAAGTATTCATTGAAGAATATATTTTTTAATGACTTTATAATAATATTCTTTTCTTATTTCTTTAAAATAAAATAAATTTTGGCAAAATAATTACCATTTTTTTCAATGATAAAAACGAAAAATAATGGCTGAATAGCTGGCCAGCCACAGAAAAAAAACATGATAGGGGGGATGGCATTCCGATCTTCATTTGTTTTTTCGAGTTGTAAAGTTTTGTTCATACTTCTGGATTGCAGAGATTTGTATGAATGCAATGAGTTCAGCTTATTGATGTTGTTATTTTCTTCGTATTCGTAATGAAAAGCACAGTGTTTACCACGGGTGAAAGACTTATTTAGTCCCTCGAACTATAACCCCGTCTCGGGACTTAAATAAGTTATTTTCACCCCTTATGTAACAATACTATTCATGGCAATCGAAGTTAATGTGAAAGATGATTAAAATTTATTAGATCTATTACCACATTACCACCATCATTATATATCTTATAAATTTATATATATATATCTCTTATATAAAAAAGAGGGGTGTTAAAAGTTTGTCGTGTATATCTGTCTGTGGCATCGTAGCTCCTAAACAAAATGACCGATTTCGATGTGATTTTTTTATTTAAAGCCGACGTAATCGAGATGGTTCTTAGTTATATTTGATAAAAATGGTTGAGCCATGATGAAGGTATTTTTTTTAATTATAAGATGGGTTAACTCTTGACCTCAATCTTGACCAAGGTCATAGATGAGGTCGACGATGGAGCAAGTTAACCCAGAAAATGCCTATAAGTCACTGGCGGAACAAAGCAAGCTGTTTGGCGTCGGACTTCGGTAGAGGGGTGGTCGCGAACCAGACGGCCCTTTACAGGGCCTACCACACCGCATGAGACCATAGGACGCCACCTCATATTCAGAACAAATTGAGGTGTCGTTGCCTGGGGTGGATTAATATATAGGAGGCAGGTCTCATTTGTGTTTCCTTAGTCGCCTCTTACGACACCTGCGGAAAGAAATGGGGTGGTGTTATTCTCAACCGATCACCACACGGCTTGTCAGGGATGACACAACATTTTTGAGTTCAGAGTTGTTTCCTTTGGAGAGGATTTAGTCAGTAAAATGTGTAAACTTTCGACCTTTATTTTTGAATTACTATGGCTCAGTTCCGCAGTAAAAATGACATTTGACGGTATTTCAGTAATGAGCGGTCTAAATATCGGGCCTTAATATCAAATTATCCGTGAATATAACAATATCCACGACCAACAGGCCGAGTACGATAGTGACAGCGCCGCGACAACACCGCGGTCCTATGTCAAAATGTCAACATTGACAATGCCATAGGACGAGCAATCCTTTGCGCGGGACCCTCGTGCAATCAAAGTGAAGTTTCAGCGTGAGCCGAGCGCGAGTTTGTCGTTATCGTGCTAGAGCTGCAGGTTGCATAATTTCAACTACACTTGTAATTAACGGGGCAGTGATATGTTTACAAAATGAGCTTGTGTAGGTGGAAAATTGCATAAATGTCAAAGCATTATTAGAGCTTGTTGACGATCTAACGTTAAGGGAAACAACTCTAAAATTCACCAATTAGTTTCGCTCGGAGTCCGTTTTAAGAAATTATCGCGGTCCGCACAACATTTTATAGAAAAAAATATTTACTAAACAAATGTAATTACGGAAATAACAAAGGTGTTTTTTTACATATCAATAAGAAAAATGACATTTTTTGTTGCGGACTATATCTCGCTTGTTAGCTCGTCTGGCCTCTTTCGAATTGACATCAACAAAGATAATGCGGGGGATACATCTGTAGTGCAAGTTGCTGCGTTTTCGCGGTCCGCACAAAATGGGTCGGCGGTCCGCCATTTGGTGAACCCCGGCTTATAGATTTAAACAGCTGAACCAATTTTGATCAAATATAGCTCAGGACCATCTCGATTACGTCAGCTTTCAAACAAAAAAAAAAGAAAAAAAATCGGTCCATTTGTTTAGGTTAAATGCCGTGACAAACACAGAGATACCTACGTCAAACTTATACTTAACACCCTCTTTTTTGTAGGAGGTTCAAAAATCGTTACCTACTAGGAATACCTGCACATTCGGGCAACTGAGGCCCTTATTACAGAAGGAGATTGAAGTCTTGATCTATACTTAAGTATTGATCGTACCTTTCTCTTACTATCAAAATGACAAAGACGACTGCAACTTAAGACGTGTTTCAAAAAAACAAAAAAAAAAAAGATTTAATTCAGAATTAATTAAAATTTAGCTTATTGCAAACAATGAAGTTCAGAGGGCCGCACATCAGGTTACCATAAGCGTGCACTCTGTGCCGCTGCGATAAGAGCGGTTTTGCAATGAAAATGGGGTCACCTGATACACTGGCCTCTGTACATACATAGTTCTGAATTTAAATTAGTTTAGACGATAAATCTAACAATTCACACATAATTCATGTGTATTCGGAAAATCGATGATTGCCGAAACACACATACCTGCTGGGCCATGGTCAAGTGTATCCGAAAACTCCAAAATGCCCCATAAAGAAAACGGGATACAACGCGAAGAATAAAAAGAATTCAATATTTCCGATACAATCTCGAGTGCTGTTTGTAAACTTATGCTGGTACCAATAGCAGTAAATACCTTTCATCTGGCTGTTAAAGTGACGTAGACATCACAATATTGTTTGTTGCGTTTCTCGTAAAACTAAGAATAGCAAAAAACCACAACATCGCGGTGTCTTATTGGTGGGTGCGTGTGTGACAAACGATTAACAATGAAGTTCGCACAGATGACTTTCGATGTTCTTATTCGATTTCACTTCAAGTGATTGTTTTTTTTTATTAGACAATAGATAAAAGCAACACACAGCCATCTTCCGACGAAATAATTGTAAGTTTATTTTTATAGTTTTTGTTTTTCTCTGCATAAAGTGAAAGAATAAATGAGACACCGAAAGTGAGGGCTTGTTTTACCGGTTTTATTATTAGATGTAGGATTTGTCGGGGCCAATTTCTCCAAACACCGTGGCATGTATGTGTGAATAGCTAAAAGGTTATTAGCGAACCAACCGGCACTTCAAAATAATTAGTATATCTTTATTGCACTTACACTTCATAGGAGATCTAATAAAAAGAGAACTTGTTTACATAGGCGGACTTATCACTAAAAATGACATTTTTTTAGTAATTAATCCACTACCATAAACGCTGTTTCGACACTTTCATGCAGACTCATGTTGAATGGAATTATAATTGAAAAGATTCTTAACCTAAAAGGTAGGTCAAAAGAACACCATATTACAATGTAATAAAATTAAATGAAACCATGAACCAATAAATATAGAAAAATATATAAAAACACATTAAGAAGACACCAGCAAACACCAAACGATAGATAAATAAGATAATAAAGTTTATATACAACAAAAATGCACCATAGCTCCCTGAACCAACCCGACGAAAAGGAAAATGACGTCACATGGTCGACGGGCGAACGGCTCGGTTCTTTGTACCCGATGCTGACTCTGACTCACCAGAATGGTAGCGACTCTCGTTCCTTGTGAGTCGTCTGTTGGTCCTCCCCGGAGGCGACCGTAGAGCCGCATCCGACCTCACTGCGACCCGATAAACAACCTCATAGCACATTTACATGACCACACACGCCAACAACGCCACAAATCTGCGCCGATTTCGGATTTGGAATCAGATCATTGAGCCTCTGCCGAACATAAACACTTAATTTAAGAAGTAAATGTTTAAAATTCGAATATAAATAAATTTACGAATAGGTTTAAGTTTTTTTTAATTTATCGGACGGGCGCGCGCCGCCAAAATTCAAGCGTTTAAGACTTTGATTCCAAATCATTTTTAAAGTTTAATCATCATAATTTCTCACTTAGAAAACAATGAAACTTTGCAAGAGGCAATCTGGAAATAAAATACTTAAATCTGAATCAAATAATCTGCTTATTAATTTAAGGTGTTGTTTAACTTATTAATTTACGATGATGTTTAAACTTTGTTCGGCTTTGTTTTATTTTACTCAAATACTAAGATAAAACCCACAAAAAAATAAACGAAATTATTTAGATATTTTGTACACCGTAATGGACTGTACACAAATGACACACTCGTAACCACACTTTATCGTTTCTGTTTACAATACTTTGTAAGTACAATGGCATTTAGTTAAACAAAATAATTTGCTAAGCCACAACAATGAATTGTCATCCGAAAATATATTTCTGATTGAAAATTAATACTTATCTTTTCAGTTAAATTAGTTTAATTACACGATTAATTGTTGAAAAATAATTAAAATGTAAGTAATCGTCAATATTAGTAATCGTTCAGATTAATTAGTAATACCTTACCTAAATCATTATTCCATTCTCTTTCTATTACGCAACATTAAAATCTCAAAATAATTTAAATTATCGTAAAAAAGTTGTCTAAAAAGATTGTTATCAAAAAAGAGTAATAACTTGGCGCGGGAACGCAAAAAAAGAAATTCATTTTTTTGTCGATATTCTTTTTTTAATCTGTTGACGTGGCGATTGTTGATGTTTATGAAAAAATATTTTCTTTTTTATATTTAGTGTAGAATTCACAAATTTAATAATGGCTGAGGATATCGCTGATAAATTGGAAGTGAAGGTGGAGGTGATAGAAGTGGATCCGCAGAGAGAGTTGGACGAGCATTTGCAGAACTCTTCAGAAGCTCTGTATGAGATGCTCTTAGGAGACACGTGTACCGATGGTCACATTTGTGAACACTGCGGGAAAGTATACAAGACTTCGAGTACATTGACTAATCACCGTCAACTGAAGCATCCCGCGGGCGATATGAGCGCGCAATGTGCCGTGTGTAGTAAGGAGTACCCGTCGGCCATGAGCCTGCAGAAGCACATCCAATACAAGCACCGTTATAAGCATCGCTGCGGCGGGTGCTATAAGAGTTTCGAATCAACTGAGGCTTTAGGTTCGTTATTAGATTATTTATAAGTGAAAAGCATCTCAACAAAAACAGTGTAAACTTGAAGTTATTTTATAATTACAGAGGCGCATGAAGTTAACTGCGGGAAGTCTGAAATAGAATGTCCCCATTGCAAAAAGCACTACTCGTCGCAAATGGCTTTGCGTAACCATGTCAACTACAAACACCCGGGAGACCAGGAGTTTTGGTGCAACTTGTGCCGACGGACGTACAGGAGCGCTCGAGCTCTGGGGAACCATGTTGCTACTGTGCACAGACCGGGGGCAACGGATTGCACATGGTGTTCGAGGAGTTTCGCGTCGATTCCAGCGTTGAAAAGCCATATTCTTTATAGACACAAGGAAAACGTCCTCCGCTGTCAGACTTGCCACAAGAAAGTCCCCGACCCAGCGACTCTCGCGCGCCATGTATCAAGAAACCACTTAATGGAAAAATACTTATGTGGTGTCTGCGTGGCTGGCTTTGAAAATTGTGAACTTTTAGAAGCCCACTTCACTAGCACTCATGGTAAAATGTTTCTGTGTGATTCCATCAAACCCAAATAATGTATTAGTGTATTTTTATAAATAAAAACCAAATAAATTACGAAGTAGTTTCATTAACTCAGGCAGGTAGTTAATTATACACACATACACACGCTCACGTCTATAATCCCTAACGGGGTAGGCAGAGCATCAGTGGCATCAAGTCTAGAACCACTTGATGCCACGTTCGACGTTCGAGCGTCGTCGTGTCGTTCGTGCGTTAGTTAATTATAATGACTATTTATTTATTTATGATTATGAAAAAACATCCGGAAATTAAAGGAAATATACTTACAATTCTAATTTCTCCTATGAGTGTTTCCGGACTTTAATAGATATCAAAGCTATTAACAAAATTATAGATGCACTATTAAATTATAATTAATGACGCTGATAATAAAATACTATAACTAGCTTTCCGCCCGCGTGGACTACACGTTATATTGTACACAGATGTGGGATGAAATGTAGCCTATGTCCTTTCCCAAAGTGTAATCTATTTCTGTACTAAATTTCATCAAAATTGGTTTAGTGGTTTAGGCGTGAAAATTTGAACATTGAATGTTGAAAATTTGTCTGCTTTTTATTTTTTCAGTACACTACTTTCCAGTCTAGTTAGTAAGCCTTATTTATCTAACTCTACGCCATCATTGAATTACTTTTCAAAATAAAAATAGTATACAAAACACTTTAGCCATGCATGAAGGAGCCATAAACTGTCTCGTTTATTTAATGTTACTAGCCTTCCACCCGGGACTTTGTTCCCGTAGAAATTCTGGGAATTAGTATTTCTGTGTAGTGTCTGGTAGCTTTATGCAAACCTAATAAAATCACGTAAACAAAATGTTTTGATGTTATATGATTATAAATGTTTGTCAATGGCAAAAATATGCTTTCAGAGTTAAAACTTTAGTGGGACTATTTTTCAATCGTTCTACTTGTTTTTTATTTGTTGTTAAAAACGCAATAATTAAAAAGTTCAGAAATTTACAAAATTATCGGTAATGAAAGATGTGCCACTGGAACGTTCTGATGGAGAGACGTGAAAGTTTTATCATTTTTAAAATATCGTGGACCTATTCCTTGCAAAATCTACCGCTACTGATAAAAAATACGGTTTTAAAAATTACTAATATTATAAAGAGGAAAGATTTGTACCTATTTTTGTATGTTTGTAATGAATAGGCTCCGAAACTACTGGACCGATTTGAAAAATTATTTCACCATTAGAATGCTACATTATCCCTGAGTAACATAGGCTACATAATTTTCCCGAATTCCTATGGGAACGAAGTCCCGAGCGGGATGCTAGTAAATTACTAAAACGGGTTGGTGACTTATTTTTTGGAATTTTACACAAAGTATGTAATAAATAAATTTGTCAACTAGTGTATTGTTTTTTAACTCCAAGTCTTTACTAGTTTAACATTTTTTTTTTGACATTTTGTCTGATTAGCTTCTAACCGCGGTTTAACCGTTGGTTATATTTTTGGTGAAAACGGGGCTTAGTATAGTTTAAGTAAATTTAATTCAATTAAGTAATTCTGATGGATGTACTGACTTATTGTATATTATTTACAGGTTCTTCTGTAACACCTGAACAGCCTCAAAACATCAAGATGGCAGAAGTAGAAGTAACATTTGTGGACCCTAGTACCGCCGTAAAATTGGAGCCGTTGGAGACCTCGGAGACGGAAGCAAATGAAGAGATGGAGTCAAGTACGACAGAGTCAGAGCCCAATGAACAGGGCATCACATTTACAACATCCGTCAAAGGCAATCGGATGCTTAACTACAAAGGTTACAGATACACAAAACAAAGCCAGAATAAGGGAAAAAGTCGTTGGACCTGTTCCTCGCATGGTTACTTGAGCTGTAGAGCAGTCATGTTTACTGATGATAACGACCACATCATTAAAGAAAAGAAACACAATCATCTCCCTCTTACAGTAGAGAAAAAAACCATTTTGCGTAGGCGAGCGAATCCTCTGAACTTACAGCTAGATAATGAAAAATGGATCTCTTACGACTTCAATATTTTAGACCGTGGCAACGAGAGCATTTTGCCTGATAAGCCTTTTTAAATCTGTTTAGCAAAATCTACTCCAGTCAAGGGCGTCGCCAGCCCTTGGCCCAGGTGGGGGCAAGTTAATATTATGGAGGATGAAAAGAATATGAATTGTAGGTACAGTCAAGAGCATGAAGTTTTACACTTGTAGCGCGAGTCTTTGCTTCTATGGCGAATTGGCGTTTGTAATAAGAACGGTTCCAACTTTGGTTGCTTTACAGTTGGGTACATTTTTTTCACCTCTAGGGGGGGGCAGCTGCCCCTCCCTACCCCCCCTTGGCGACGCCCTTGACTCCAGTAAACTCTGTTTTACAGTAAAAAAAACAAAAGAAGCCCCTAAAAGCCTATCACATCGCGTCTTGTATTTTCCAAGATATTCACGAAAAAACAGAACTTTCGATGGTGTATGTTAGGTCCTAGTAGTTCTTTAAATAGTTAAGTTTGACTTAATGATATTGTTCATTATAAAGCAAAAATGTTGCACTATTTATGACGAGTTACAATTATTTTTATTAGTATAATAGTGTTATATCACAGCACACTTGACATCTGCAAATCGGCAGTTTTATTTTTCATGTAGGTCAGGACAGCTGAGACATGTCGCCCGGGGAGATCTCGCATATTCAGGTCGATAGCAAATCGTTTGTGACGACAAACAAGCAAACTTTCATCGTTTGTGACGGTATACTTTCGCCAAAAAATCAAAAAAACATGGTTCAGCCAGCCGGATTTTGCACTTTTTGGAGCACATCAGATCTCAGCTCCTGAAGGGTTTTCAGGATTCGTTCCTGATCTAAAGGAATGTGACGCCTATGTGACAGAAATCCAAACTGATTTCATCTATCGTGATGCAATACTTTTGGAGAAATCTTGAAAAACAAGTGTCCAGCCAGCCTGATATCCGGCTGGCTGAACCACTTGTTTTTCGTCGATTTCTCGCTAACTAACGCGTTTCAATCTGAACTTTTTTGATCAAAGGTTTGTGATGGAAATGTGACAGGGTACCAAGCAGGTTTGAACGCCCGTAACGCATGCACTTTTGAGATATTCCAGAAAACTAAATGGTTCAGCTGGAAAAAGTCAGGCCAGCTGAACCACCTGTTTCTACCACTTCCAGGTGCGCTACACTCGAGGAATCTAGACCAAAGGTTTGTGACAGAGATGATAAATACGATGGTTCGTTTGTGATGGCTCAAAATGCAGCCCAAAAAAAGTTATAAGCGATTCTTTTTTTTCCATACATTGATTAAACTAGGTGACCGTGCTTTCGGTATTGCAAGGACAGTCCCTAATTGAATTAAATATTGAAGCATTAATAGAATGAACAAGGCGCCGTGTAGATGACTAAAATTATATTAACAATTAAATTAAACAATACTATATAAGTCATCCTTCAGTATCACCTAATAAGGTAGGTACACTTAGACGATAAATTATATTGCGCAATGAGAACGAATGACTGCGTGCAATATTATTATGACTTCTTAATGCGGCGGTACTGGTTACGCACCGCACACAAGAGGATATTATCCAAGAATGATGAGCCAAAAGCTACGAATAAAAACAAGTCACTTGTGAATCAAGCTAAAAAATGCTACGTACGAAGGGTTTCCATCGCGGTTGATTTTTCCAACAGTTTGTCAATGACTTAATCGCAGTTGTCATGCCTAAAACAAACTGATTGGCTAATTTGTACATATTTATTATATTTAAATGTGGGACCAAATTTGTTGTTCATTTAACTTCTAGACATATTATTTTTAGATCAAAAGAATAATAGTATTTATTCTCTTAATTTTGTTACTTACATACACCTACTTACCTTTAGTATTTTAGCGTGGGGGGCGTTCAGTGTTGGTAGTTGCTGTGGCCTGGCCTTATAATCAGAAAAGGTTATGTTATGAAAATACATATAAAATAAAATAACATTTTTTTAAAATCACATTTTAATTAACAGTGTATAAAATATTACTCAATATTCACTAATTATGCATAACAATTTAAGTCTTAATTACCTTGTAATCACAGATTGAGACAATATTAACTATTAGTTACTAGGGCGGCCACATATACATTCTGAAACGAGTAACGAGCACACAAGAAATATCGACAGCGGCAATTAATTAACCAGAAGAACTACATAAATTCGATGAAAACTTACCTCTTTCTCGAGCGGCAATAGTTGATAATATCACGATAATATTGTTTAAAAATTAGTGAAATTATATCCTCTTTGATATTAAGCTCAGTGTGGTGCGGCCACCATCACTATATAAATTACTCTATGGCCACCATCCGACAAAAGAAACTAGAGAAAAAAGAATTTGCAAAATTGCAAAGATGGCTCCAAGTTTGTCAAATTAGGATTAAATAAAATATTATTGGCTGTGTTATTTACAATATCCTGATTGGTCGTCACTCCTCCAAAATGTTCGACCACGAACAATGTAGTTCCTTTTATTTAAAAAAATACACTAGGTTAGGACGGTATTACATAAAGTACTCCATAAATATTGTCCATAAGCGTGACTGACTAAATTATTTGGAGATTGATTGTATTTAAAAAGTTAGTGCCAAAAAAGCCCTCGTTTGCATAGCGGCGCTCTGTAACTACTAATTTGTTCTTATTGCGCAATATAATTTATCGTCTAAGTCAGGGGTGGCCAACTTGATTATACCCAAGATCTCCTGTTTACTAACGAAACCCTGTGCGATCTACCAATTACATACTTCTTGAAATCTTAATTGAAACAGCATAGTTCAGTACACAATCATGTAGTATTTTTTTTATTATATTAAGAGAAAATACTTATTTTTTTATTTTTTTGCCTTGCCACGATCGACTGGACTAACAGTCGCGATTGACCGGTTGGCCACCCCTGGTCTAAGTGTACCTACCTTATTAGGTGATATTGAAAGATGACTTACATAGTATTGTTTAATTTAATTGTTAATATAATTTTAGTCATCTACACGGCGCCTTGCTCATTCTATTAATGCTTCAATATTTAATTCAATTAGGGACTGTCCTTGCAATACTGAAAGCATGGTCACCTAGTTTAATCAATATATGGAAAAAAAAGAATCGCTTATAACTTTTTTTGGGCTGCATTTTGAGCCATCACAAACGAACCATCGTATTTATCATCTCTGTCACAAACCTTTGGTCTAGATTCCTCGAGTGTAGCGCACTTGGAAGTGGTAGAAACAGGTGGTTCAGCTGGCCTGACTTTTTCCAGCTGAACCATTTAGTTTTTTGGAATATCTCAAAAGTGCATGCGTTACGGGCGTTCAAACCTGCTTGGTACCCTGTCACATTGCCATCACAAACCTTTGATCAAAAAAGTTCAGAGTGAAACGCGTTAGTTAGCGAGAAATCGACGAAAAACAAGTGGTTCAGCCAGCCGGATATCAGGCTGGCTGGACACTTGTTTTTCAAGATTTCTCCAAAAGTATTGCATCACAATAGATGAAATCAGTTTGGATTTCTCTTTCACCATAGGCGTCACATTCCTTTTGATCAGGAACGAATCCCGAAAACCCTTCAGGAGCTGAGATCTGATGTGCTCCGAAAAGTGCAAAATCCGGCTGGCTGAACCATGTTTTTTTGATTTTTTGGCGAAAGTATACCGTCACAAACGATGAAAGTTTGCTTGTTTGTCGTCACAAACGATTTGCTATCGACCTGAATATGCGAGATCTCTCCGGGCGACATGTCTCAGCTGTCCTGACCTACATTATTTTTCGGCTAGTATCACAGTTTGAGCGCAGTGCTTGTTTCTAAATTTAAATTTAACGCTAATGCAGACAGTATTTTTTTTTACTTATGTTCACTAGTAAAAAATATTAATTTTGATTTTTTTTTACAACTAACCTTTTTCGTAGATAATAAACAATTTGAATGCACTAACCCTTTTATTCGGCAGTTTTATTTTTCGGCTAGTATCAGTGTGAGCGCAGTGCTTGTTTCTAAATTTAAATTTAACGCTACATAATGCAGACAGTATTTTTTTTTTACTTATGTTCACTAGTAAAAGTTATTAATTTTGTTTTTTTTTTTTACAACTAACCTTTTTCGTAGATAATAAACAATTTGAATGCACTAACCCTTTTATTAGTAACTAGCTGATTGCCGCAACTTCGTTTGCGTGTAATTTTTTTTTTTGTACAGAGTACACAGATTGAAAACATATATCTTACGTGATTTAGATTTTTACATACAAAAGTTTTTTTCCCGCTAACTCCCGTTCCCCTGGGAATTTTGCAATATCCTGTTGCAACTAAGCTTTAAGTTTACTAAGGTACCTGCATGCCAAATTTCAAGCGTCTAACTTAAGCGGTTTAGATTTTTCATACAAAAGGATTTTCCCGCTAATTCCCGTTCCCGTGAGAATTTCGAGAATTCCTTTCTTAGTGCACCTCTATGGTACCTAAGCTACGTCCCTTCCAAATTTCAAGTGCCTACGTTTAGCCGTTTAGGCTGTGCGTTGATATGTCAGTCAGTCAGTCAGTTTCTCCTTTTATATATTTAGATTAGTTTTAGCATAGATTGTGGCTACATATTTTTTTTTTACATTTGACATTTAATTTTTCTTTGAATCCAATTTACATCCCATTATATTAATTTATAATTATTAATATTTACTAAATTTGTCACCTGTTAATCCACAGTTTTTTTCACTAGTTTGACGATGAGAACGCAGTGCTGTTTTCTAAAGACACTAAAGCAATTTTTCTTTACTATTGTTCACTAGTAATAATTTAAAAAATTCTTACAACTAAACTTTTTCAAAAAAAAAAAAAAAATTCGAGTGCACTAACCCCTTAATTATTAATAAGTTTTAGCATAGATTGTGACTACATATCCAATCTAAATTCCATTATACGAGTATTTTATGATTAATAATGCATTTATAATATTAGTAGGGATTGCGGTGCTGTCAATCAATTTCTTTAATGGCGGTTATTTAAAGATGTGTTTTTAAAACTACCAATTCGAGAAAAAATACATCTATCTATATCTTTAAAAATGAATCACTAAATCTGTTGCTAAGCGCAAAACTCGAGAATGGCTGGAGCGATTTGGATGATTCTTTTTTGTTGTGTTCCTTGTTGTCACGACCAGGTTTATATTTAAGAAAAAAATGAAAATCCACCGGGCCAATTCCCACGGGAAAGAAGTCGCGGGTGGACAACTAGTTGTACCTAAATAAAACATTATCAAATGAAATCCATTGTGGTGCTACGTAACCCCTCCATCAACGCAGACTGCACCTTTGCGAATAGGCGTAGAGTCAGTAGGATCAGAGGTACGAATGCGTATGTATATGTATGTATTTAAATCGTTTAATGTATGTTTGTATGTATTTCATTGTAATCTTGACTTGTTTTAAGTGACATCCTGAATGTCCTATAAAATAAAGATTTTTCTATTCTATTCTATTCAACATTTGTTGTGAAAACTGACACAAGCCTCTAATATTTCACTAGCAGCGACATTGGCCAAATTCCTGCTAAGATTAAATTAAAATAAACCAATTATCATACTTCTATATAAAACAAAGTCCCCGCCGCGTCTGTCCGTCTTTCTGTCTGAACGCGATAAACTCAAAAACTACTTAACGGATTTTCAAATGATGTTCACCAATGAATGGAGCGACTCAAGAGGAAGGTTTATGTGTATAATTCATTACCGAAATTCCCTCAAGAACGAAGTCCCGGGCGGGAAGCTAGTAACTCATAATCATGAAACGGTTAATTATGCCTACCTATTTTTGTTTATTGCGGCCACCTATGTAACTTGCCTCACACAATAGTTGAAACCATTTTAAACATAACTTGTTAAGACAACATATCCCGAAAGCGTCACGTTTTCGAGATATGAACTGTCAAAGTTGTACCCTTGGCGCCAACAGTAGGCTGATTTAACACTAAAATTGTTAAAATAATTGTATCGCTCGTAGTAATATACTGTTTATGGTCACCGAAGTCAAAATATAAACATTTTAAGAGGAGAGGTAATTATAATATCTTCGCATCGACATGTATAATATGACACATATAATAATATAGGGTTATAATTATCACGCCAGCGTCTAGCATTATATATTTGGGGCTCAAAATGCAAAAGAAAGCTTTTGAAATATGTAATTTGGCACCACCAACACATCTTTGACAGCTTATTTCTCGGAAACAAAATTATTAGGAAATTTTAGTTTGTACAAATTTTGTTTGTAATTAATTTAGCCATCAATGCATACCAGTTTCATTGGTGGCCGCAATTTGGAGAAAAAACAAAATGGCGAACGTTTAGACATGCCAAAATCTTCACGGCGCTTGAATAAAACATTATCAAGCTCATTACTATTACTATCTGTCTCAAAGTAGCTTTTACTAGACTAGAAATATACTTTTTAAGCAAGTGTAAGAAACAAAATTAATGTTGTTGGATTACACATTATTCGTATTAAAGCTTTTCAATTATTCTTCTGTGTATTCAAATTTTTTGTCGATTTAATTGACTTTTCGACTAAAAAAATTTATTTGAAACGGTTCTTCAATTTATAATTATAAAACACATGCCTATTAACTGTTAAGCAAAATTATTGCAGACATAATATGCTATTGATACACATTTGATTCCGAGCAAAAATACCAGATTGCAGCTAATGATCTGAGTATTTAATTGCTAAGTGTCACGCTATGATACATCGAATCGTAATAAAGCATCAAAAATGAGCAAAAATTATAAGTTATTTCAATTATAAAATCATTTGGAGAGTATAAAAAGCTATTAAATCCATAGATATATTGTCACAAGACCGGTTTTGGAACTAAAATACTTAATAGGGGAATGTAGAGATTTCGTAGTAAGTATTTGTGACAATTGTTACTGAATTCAGTAGAATCAGTAAACCACAAATGAATAAAGAGAAGTTAACGTAAATTCGACAAACTTCATTGTTTAAAATTATTTCTACGTTAACAAGAACGAAGCTACGGTTCTCTAGCCACTATTCAGCTTCAATAATTAACAATGCTTTGTGTTTTCACTTCTAAACAATGTCAATTAGTGTAGCTCCTTAGTTCATGAGAAGCACTCATGCCTGTATTTTCAGAAAACATCGCAAATTCGCTGTGTTTAATCAAATGATATTTCTGAGGCAACAACCCAACCTCTTTGAACATGTGGAAAGCGTTTTGGGGACTCGACTTTGTACTACAGCACGTCAAAGGCAAAGGTTGTCGTGGAACATGACGAGAAAATAACTACAGGGTTACAGGCAACAGCACGTTTTGTAACACTCTGCTCCGATAACATCCAGATTTTGTTATGCTCTTGGTTGTACATAATAGTTTACCCCTTGAAACGCACTAAATTCGTATTTTCAAAAATATCAGAAACTTTGAAATGTTTGCGAAGATTTTAGATACAATGTCGGCATAGTTATACGAGAAACACTTAAAACTTACTTTCATTTTCGAAAAAGATAAGCAATTCGGTCGAGGCGTTGTTATAATTGAAAATATATAAATAATTTTCAACCCATATCCACTATCATAGATCCAACTAGCTCTAAGCTTTTTTAAAGCTAACATAGCTAAGCACATGCGGCTACGTTCCCGTCTTTATTAAGAAATCCGAAACGAAATTAGAGTCAATCTAACTTGATAGACCTAATTTGTCATGTCTATATACCTTTGTGATTTTGTAGTGTCGTAAAGGAAACCGATATGAAATATAAAAAGGCTTAAAATAATTTACAGTAAATATGACCCCGTACACTATCTCATAAATTGTATAATATCATTAAAAATAAACGAAACAATTTAAAATTTAGATTTATCACACTGGATTTGTACACTGCCATTTTTCAAAAAAAAAAAGAAAATGTCTGCCAAAAGTATACCAAAATATTTGTGCGCCTTTAGCGTCGCGAAATATTTCCGCTTTGACAGTAAAAGCATGACGCGAGTTATCTTTTAACATGCGCAATATAATTTCCGCGTGTATCTGAGTGATGGCATGGTACGGCTCCGGCGACGCATCAATTGCACTATGCACTATACCGTGTCACGGAAATGAAATGAGATAGAGCAACGTGGCGCATCATATTGATTGTTGACATTTCCTTTACAAAATGAGAGGTCTAAACCCAATTTTCAAGTACGATTAAACCCGTTTTATATTAACCTCGATTTAAATCAAATTGAAGTCACTTAGATCTAAACTGTTGCCTCAGTCTCTTAATTAAGGGATGACAAAATAGAATGTTTAGATAGTTAGGAAAAAGTTTTTTCACAAAACTCACGAAATATCGAAATGTGGTTTGTTTTGTGCATCTTTTGAATTAGGGAAAGTAAATAAGTAGTTAGTCAACAATTAATTTATGTATTTTTTTAACCCTCCAAATACAAATAAATATCCTTTGCCTAAAAAAATATTTGGCACAATTTAAAAGCTTTGTGAAATAGTTTCAAAAATAGCCCAAAAACATAGGATTCATAAAGTTGGCTCCCATCCTCCCTATCGTGTAGATATAAATAATCAAGTATGTGGCGAACATAATAATTCCATTCTTTCCAAAAGCCGCTCCATCTCTCTACAACATCTGAGGCCACGCAACAATGGCTGTGGACTGTGGATAACCGATATGACTATTTTTAGCGGCGTCAAATGTGTCGATATGGAATTGTCGTCGAGAGGCGCGCCGAGGTGTGCACTGTGCAGTGCAGTTCAATCGATATTGCGGTCGCTGTCAGCATGCATCCATAATTGGCCTCTTCGTCTAGCAGAGAGTGAAAATATGTTATGTGAAGTTATTTGTTCAATTGCACGCTTATTTTAAGGGGTGTTTAGTTATTTATGTTTACGCAGGGATTTTTGGCACAACATACACGTACTGCACGTTTCGGCACATGAAACCCTGCAGTTTAGTTTTAAGAAAAACATTTTTATATATTTAAAAAAATATAATCTCAATGCTTAATTTAAAATTAATATCTTGCTTATTAACTCGTAAAATTATGAAAATAGAAAGTTTTATTCAGTTTGTCTTAACAAAGAAAATATATTTTTAAAAGTTTGCTTAAGTAGACGTTAGGTTTCACTCATGTGAGAATAATCCAATTTTAAACAAAAATTCATCCAACAAAACGTCTGCTACCAGAGTCTACAAAATTATTCTTTAGAAACTAATTCTTAAGTAATTTATTTTCGCGCACAAAGCAGTCTGGGCCATAAATAACTGCAGATTCGTTTTAAAAAGATATAAACAAACGTTATTCACTTTCGTAGAACATGAAAAGTAAATTGGCCTTTACAGGGACGTAGTAAGTGGTTATTGTGGGCTGAGTTATCTTGACTAAGTCGAACGTACTTAGACTAAATTGGTGAAATAGTGTCAAACCAAAGAAGGTACGTGTTAAGAATTATCAGGTCAGTTTATGACAATTTTTATATCTACGACGAGCATTTTAATGTGATAAAATATAATTTATTTTAAATATTGATTATTATTATTTTTTTATTGATTATTTAAAATAATTCTATATTTTGACATTCTTTCTCCTGACATGTAATATTTTGTAATTGTTATTATTATATTTTTAATAACATTGTATTAAAAACATTTTTTATTGTTTATTTTAAATTATTTTAATTATATATTAATTTGTATTTCAATATGATGCAATATGGGTTTATACCTGAAATAAAGAAATTTTATTTTTATTTATTTTTATTTTTAAGAGGTAGCCGAACCCAACGAGCATGTATGACTCAAATTATCAATTTGAAGGCCTCCTCATCGTATAAGACAACTGACCCAACCATTCTTAGGGCCCGTATTACAGTAAGCACAAGTCTTGATATAAGCGGTGATAGCCAAGTTGGTAATGAGCCAGACTTGTAATCGGAAGGTTGCGGGTTCAAATCCTGGTGCAGGCCTGTACCACTAAATTCGTCTTTTCGGATTTATGTACGGATTTCTAAATATCACTTGCTCAACGGTGAAGGAAAACATCATGATGAAAACCTCCAAGAAAATTCATTTACGAATAACGAGCAGTACAACAACCCGCATTGGGCCAGCGTGGTGGACTATGGCCTAAATCCCCTTCGTGTTTCGAAGGGAGGCCCGTGCCCCTCGGTGCGGACGTAGATTGGCTGGTAAAAAAAAAGTCTTGATATAAGTGAACTTAATTAAATATTAATTGTCTTTTTCTCTCACTATCAAAATGACAAAGAAGACTGCTACTTAAGCATAGATCACAGTCTGAGTCGCGTTCTGTACGGACCTAAGAGTTCCTGGCATGACCTTATGTAAACTATGTATGTATACGGTTATTTGACGGCCTGTTTGGTCGAGTGATAGTGGCGCTGCCTCTTGATCGACGGGTCCTGGGTTCGACTCCCAGTCGGGGCAAATGATTGTTGTGGGTCTTTGAGGAGAAACCATTTACCACAAGTTTTTCAATTAAAGATACATAGATAAATAAAATATTTATTTGTAACACTTAAACACACGCATTATTTACAAAATCAACACATACTAGAATAAAAAAAAGAAGCAAAACAATAAAGATACAAAAAAGAATAATAATAATTATTACTTATTCTATACTAGCTTTTCGCCCGGGACTTCGTTCCCGTGGAAATTTTTCCGTCAATTTTCCAATGTTTTTAATAGTTATTCTGCTATTCGGGACGGAGAGAAATACAACAAATCAAAAACCACGGAAATCGGTCCAGCCGATCTTGAGTTATAAGTGGTGTAACTAACACGACTTTGTTTTATATATTTAGATAATGTGTGCCACAGTGCCACAAAAAGATCGTAGCTCAGCATATGTTTTGCCTTTCGACTTTAAAAGTAAAACCATATAAAAAGAATAAAAACTTTTGCCTTTTTCAGTGAGCCGCGACGCTGACTGTTTGTAAAGAAATAAAATGTGTTAAACAAGTTCACCTTGCACCGGCTCTGTTAAAAACTACGCTACAAAATCAGCCATGATTCAGACCATCAACGAGCTTACTCATTTGGAATAAATCAATTCAGCGATGAATGAGCAAATGTGTCAATAACCATAGCCAATCACAAACCGCTATTTGTATTTTAGATCTCGAATATTGTTCGTGGAAAATCGGTAATCTGAATGCATTCTCATATTTTGCTCCGAAGCGGTGTTGTTGTTTGGCTTCGTCTGGAAAGTTGTTTTTTTTTGAGATTTTTTATGGATTTTTTTGGAAAGTTGTTCAGTTTATTAAAGAGAGTCACGTACTAAGGTTTAGCCAACTAGTTACAAGTTGCTCTATTCTATAGAGATTAAGGCGACTACAGCACCCGATAAAGGCAGCACACATAGGAATAGTGCCATCTCCGTCTCTCAACAGGCCTGGGCCGGCAGTGCGAACAGTGTCGATACACGAAGTTTACGGACTATGAAAACGTGCGTGCGTAAAAACATGTTCGAAAGTTAGAAAAATGAGATTTATGGAAAGGTAACAGCTTAAATCGAAAAATGCGTTAACTACTTAGCGAGAGTGTTCAATCACGAACATTTTGATAGCAAATTCAAGTTCCTGTGTGCATTTTACTATTGTTTTTACAGCTTAAAAGATACACAATATTAGGATTTAGAGGTGACTTTGTGAGCTTTTTCTATCGAACCAAAAGTGCTGAATCATGTTTTCAGCAAACTACTTATCTAGTTTATGTCCTGAATATTACCGTAGTATTTTTTTTCTTCGATTTAATGCAGTGCGTCATGCTTATCTACGCATCATAAAATCGTAATTTAGGTGCTGTAGTCGCCTTAAGGTAGGGAATTGATAATACCACAATCCTGTCGGTATCTAGTGCCAGTCAACTGTAAAATAGCAGTCAAGTTATTTTGATATGGCAGACGTAATATACTCAACAGAAGAACCACTACCGAAAACCCTCGCGCGCTTCTTGCACACCCGTATGTGCAGGATTTGTATCGCACGGCGCGTAAACAACCTATTCAACCTATATTCGTGTTACCTATTCAACCTATATTCGTGCATTTTTTTCACAAATGCCACACAGACAAAACCAAACATTAAAGTTACTCTTAATTATCATCTTAGTGCTCAAACCTACTAGCGGTGAACCCTAGCCGTACGTACAAAGGGATTCTTAACTTGATATTGGCGACTTCGCCAATCTTTATTTTAATTTGCATTAAAGTACTCTGACATTGGCAAAATCACTATTTTGGCCGCCATCTCTCTAAGAATTGAATTAAATCCCTTCTGCCGCGGATCATACAAAAATAAAACATCTCGTGTACTCGGGAAAACGTAAGTATATTAAGATGAACACTAATCCAACTAAATACATGACTTGTCGACTTTACAGAATACAAGAACATGAATGTACGTCTCATACAGTCGCTATAGTTTATTTTCTAGCAAGAAAATATCACGGTTATTTTTATTTGCTATCGTTACAGTTGAGTTCTTAGAAAAGGAAACCTAAGTAGTGGAAGCTTGTAGCGCAATGACCTGGCTTAACTCGTACCTTTTATGCTGTAGCTTAGGCTGTAGCTTTATAACTTGAGAACATGCTATTAAGGGCGCTTTTTAAGCTGCACGTCTTCTTGCTCGCGTGGTGATAGACCAGTTGCTAAAGTCAGACATGTAATACGAAGGTTGCGGCTTCAAATCCTGGTGCGGGCCTGTACCACTTAATTCGTCTTTTCGGATTTATGTACGGATTTATAAATATCACTTGCTCAACGGTGAAGGAAAACATCGTGATGAAACCCGCCCGTCCAAGAAAATTAATTTTCGATAGACGAGCGGTCCACCAACCCAGCCAGCGTGGTGGACTATGGCCTGAATCCCCTTCGTATTTCGAAGGGAGGCCCGTGCCCCTCGGTGGGGGGGACGCATAAGGGCTAGTAAAAAAAATTAAATTCTTTGAAAAATTCCGCCAACAGTCGTGATTTTGCTAATGTCAGACTATATTTTAATTAAAATAAGCATATACAGGGCTTTAGGTATCTCTCTTTCAACCTCTCGGGTGGTTAATCAGTCCATGAAACTGAACAACTTCGCCAAGGAACATAGGTCAAAATATGAAGAAAAAAAATTGAGTTCCCATTCAAACTTCATCAGTATATAGGTAGCGCATTTTGTATGGGAGATCAAAAATTTTTATTTCGTATTTTGACATATGTTCCTTGGGAAAGTTGTTCAGTTTCATGGACTAATTAACCACCCGAGAGATTGAAAGAGATATACCTAAAGTCCTGTAGAATACCGAAGTCGCCAGTATCAAGTAAAGAAATCCTTTACGGGTTGTAGTACATCAGAGCTTGGTCCGTGATCTGCAGGGTGCACTAGCTGACGATTTTGGAGCACATAGATGTTATGACCCGACTCAGTAAATATCACTTCATATACCTACTCGTATTTTTAAGAAGTAATCAGTTTTCATATCAAAAAATCATGCCAGATTTTGTTATTCGTATGATGTCTAAACACAAGGAGTGACAAAACTTTTGGTCTAATATGAATACGTCTCCTTGAGTTAAATTTTTAAGTATGAGCGGGAAAATGAAGTCGCGTGACTGAGGTTTTAATCTTCACTTCCTTCTTTAATATTGTAAACGTGAAAGTGTGTTTGCTCATTTGCTTGTTTGTCCTTCCTTCACGTGGTAAAGGAGCAACTATAATGTTGCACGAGATATTGGGGAAGGCCGGACATAAGCTACTTTTGAAGTCTGGTAATATGTATGTACATTTTCTTAACTTTGGAAATGAATACCGCTCACTAAACGCTCATCTTCCGTTACTAGCTGTAAGTTAGGTACTCCATTTTTGTATGTGTGTATGTATTTATACCTTATTTACTAGCTTTCCGCCCGAGACTTCGTTCCCGTGAGAATATGAGAAAATTTTGTAGCCTATGTGTTAATCCAGGGTCTCCGCTACCTCCATACTAAACTTTATCAAAACTGGTCCAGCCATCCATACATACATACATCCGTACATCCTCACAAACTTTCACATTTATAACATAAGTAGGACAGGATAGGATTGTACATAGAATGGGATAGTACAATGATAATACTAAGAATAACAAGTTTACAATAATAATACACACATCAACGCGGTCTAGGGATATTGCACGATTTTTATACAAAAGAGGTCTGTTTGAGAAGCTATAAAAAGCATACTCGACATACATGGAAGGCTACGAGTATAATTTTCAGAGGAGCAAGTGCTAAACTTGAATTTTCAATCCTAGTCAATAAATTTTATTTTATTTCAAAATTTGTGAAAACGTGACGGAAACGAAAACGAAAATGCACTTTTGCCTTTGTATGAAAATGGTAAAATTTACGCAATTTTTTTTTCATTTTCGTCACACAAAATTTATTGACTAGAATTGAAAATTCAGGTTTAGCACTTGCTCCTCTGAAAATTATAGCTCTCCATGTATGTCGAGTATGCTTTTATAGCTGCTCAAACAGACCTCTTTTGTATGGAAAATCGTGTAATATCCCTAGACCGCGTTGATGTGTGTAGAAAGTTTACAAAGGCGGACTTATCCAACGAGGGGATACAAATTTTATTGCAAAACCGTTCTTATCGTAACAGCACAGAGTGCACACGTGTGGCAAACCCGACGTGCGACCTCTGTACTATAACGTCCTAATGACTCATTAGTTAAATAATTGTTCTATGAAGTTAATTTCACGCGACCCTAAATAATCTGCGCGCTTCACTTGGCCCAATTATTCTGACAAGGTTGTTCGCTGGATTACCAATCCCAGTTCCTGATTTAGCTCATAGGTAGGTCAAGTAGGTGCGGTAGGCACAGCTCCCGCAAAGAGCTAAAACTAAGCAGATTCGGTTAGGCCACAGCAACGCTATAAAAACAAACCCAAGGGCAAATGAGTGTGCAATCTAACTAATATTATAAAGAGGAAAGATTTGTTTGTTTACATTTAATAAGCTTCGAAACTACTGAACCGATTTGAAAAATTCTTTTATCATTAGAAAGGTACATTTCCCGATGGACATAGGCTACGTAATTTTCCGAATTCCCACTGAAACGAAGTCCCGGGCGGAATGATAGTAAAGAATATTTTGATAAAAGGATACACCTGGAATAACATCTTTTCTTTTTCTTTTCATCTTTTAAGTTTAGTTCGTCTCGGTAAGTTTCTATTTTTGTTTATGCTACGTTTAAGTTTACGTTTAGTTTCTATTTTAATTTAATTTCTTGTGTATTGTTACATTGTGTCATAAATACTTATCTAATCTGAATCTCAAATTATCAAAAGTATTACTCACAAGTTGTATAGAAACTTTTTAAGAGGCTGACATATTTCACAAGTGAATTATAAGAGAATTGTAATTAAGTATCTTTAAAAATATATATATTTTTGCATCTTAAACATGATATTCGAGTAAATAGGCTATTAAATAAGCTATAGTTTTATATAAGCTTTCCGCCCGCGACTTCGTTCCCATTGGAAATTTTCCCGGTTTTCCAAAATGTGTTTTTCTGATAAACTTTGTTCTGAAAATCAGAAAACAACAAAAAATTTGCTAATTTGGTCCAACCGTTCTGGAGTTTTGCGCTCAAAAATATCACATTTAGCGATTCATTTTTATTTACAAAAGATTAAAACGCTCGCGTAAAATTAAATTTCTTTGAATAACATCGAAAGTCACAGCATGTTTTTATTTTAAAATGTTGTAAGAAAATCTTTTAAATTTATTTCTTTTAATAAGCCACATTAAGATAAAACACTACTGTACTCAGTAGAATTATACAAGCAGTTGACTTTGAAAGAAGATTTAGAAATTAATTTATATTTGTTTTACCTTAGCAAGAAAATATTATTTTACTGTAAATATTTTCTTTTTAGAAACTTTGAACATTAAAACAATTTTTCTGGTAAGGAAGTTAATACTTTCTTAATCCTTATTAAATAAAGCCTCATTTAAAGTCGAGTAAGCTGCTTACTATCGCTGTGCCTACAGCTCAGAACAGTAATTAATTTTATTTTATAAAACAAAATACTTTGTTAATAAGCGCGATTTTCTTTAGTCTCTCAAAGGTAGGATAAATTTAAGTTTGTTATTATTTTTATAAGCTCTATTGTCTCCTGGTGGGGACGGGAGGAGTATGTAGGCTGATGAAGACGATACTCCATACGCGAGCGAACTCCACAACTTCGCTAAGAACAATCCGATTTTTGTCTGCTAACTCGACGACTTCGCTAAGATAAGATTTATCCGATTTGAAACATATCATTTAATGCATGTAAGAAAATAATCTATTACTAGCGTCTTCTGTCAACATGAATACCTAAGTAAAGATCTTATCAGACTATCAGTACCAATAATCCCGTAAAGGTAGGATTAAATTCGATTCACGGTAAATTCAACTGCTGCGTTCACAATCTAGTTTGCAGATCAGTAAACCTGCCGTGAATGTTCCACGTAGCTTTTGAGAAGCTTACTCGCTGGAGTTCTGGCTGTATTTGATTTCTCATCCGTTGCAAGAGCGCCTGGAAATCTAAACTGCTGCTTGTACCTTTGAAATTCTCCTACATGAACGCAGTCGTTCGAAGTCTCTTAATTAAATCGAGGGATTTCCGAATTTGGATAGTCAAGTTCGAATTTATCAAAACCAAAGTTGTGATTGTAAAATAACAGAGTATGAAGTGTTTGACAAAACTTAACACTGATTGTCTAAATATAATTTGTAAGTTAAATTCTAACATCTACCTTTTTGGCAAGTATTTGTTATTACTAGTCAGCATTTTGTAAGAAAAAGTATTAATTTGTCATTGCAAAGTTATTTATTGAATTATTTAAGATTGTTTAAATTATGTACACAAGTTATAACATTGTTGTATATTTTGATATAATTTTTATATTTGTAATTGTTTTTGATTTGTCATGTTGTAAATTTTATCTTTATTGTAAAATTGTAGTAAATATTAAGTATGTAAATAGATAGACAATTATGCCATGTTTACATTTGCTCAACGAAACAGGGATTCTTGAGAGGAACGTGTAGCTTTGTAGGTATTGTCGCAAGTTGTAGATTAGATAAGTAATTGAATGTAAAATTTTGGATGAAGATTGATACTCGGGTTTTATCAAAAAAAGAAATAATCGCAGAGAAATTGTCACACCCCTGTTATTATAATTTTAAGTAACGACCAAGTATCGTCAGTTAATGACGCATTTATTAGTAGATACTTTAATTATTCTTCATACTCGATACATTTACTAGTTTAATTTGAACCACTAAAAAATAATCGCATTGCTATTTACTAGTTCAATACATTGTTTATCGATTTTTTCTCTAGAGTCCGATCAGTTTTCATCAAACATACCAATTTCCCTAATTCCGCTTCAAATTCCACTATCTGGGTACATCTCGGAGCACATTAAGCTTGACAAAAGCAACCTTGATCATTTCAGTTAACCGTTTCATCGCCATTTACCAATTTATTAGTACCACAAGTTAACCCACCCCCCCCCCCCTAACAATGACTAAATCCGTATAAAAAATATTTAAATTAGCTTGGGCAAAAATGCTTTCGTATGTCTGACGGATGTCTGACCGGCGTATCTTTTTCAAACCATTCTCGTGAACTTTAGTGAACAGGTTCGACAATTACACAGGGTGTCAGTGACGTTGATAGAACGTAAATAAGGAGAAAAAAAAATTTGTTTCCAAAATTTTCAGATTTTGATACCCCTTTTTAACGTCATAGAGGATGAATTTTGTAAAACACAGAAACACGGATGTCAAAAATTGTGTTGAAGAGTATGAAAAACATTCTCGTGAACTTTAGTGAACAGGTTCGACAATTATACAGGGTGTCAGTGACGTTGATAGAACGTAAATAAGGAGGATTTTTTTTAAAATAAATTTTCCGATTTTGATTCCGATTTTTTAACGTCATAGAGGTGAATTTTGTAAAACACAGAAACACGGGTGTCAAAAATTGTGTTGAAGAGTACTATTACCAAGTTTCAAGTCAATTGGACGATGTAAATTTTTTTCCATACAAAAACTTTATTTATTTCATGCTTCAGACGATCTAGCTTGAAATATTTATATGAAACGTAGAAACAAAAAATACGGGTCTGTTAAATTTTCATAAAGTTTATGTACAAAAATTTGGATGGTTATAAAAAAATCTTCCTGTATAATGTTTTTTGATGATAACTAATTAGGAATCTACCATTTCGAAAAACGTTGACTCGCGAAGTCTACAGCCCACAGAGCCACTGGTGTTATTTTTAAATAGCGTAGAAAGTCTAAAAAGTTCATTCCTATTCTGGCGATCAGAAAGATAAAAGTGTAATTTTAAACTATTTTTACAGTAAGCTCGATGTACTTTCGGCTGTATTTATCCAATTATTGACTATCAACAAGTACAGTACCACTGACCGTAGCCATTCAGAGGACAACAGTTTTAATGGGAACGCTAAATTACTGGGTAATTATAGGGTTATTTCGTCGAAGTAATTCGATTTTACCGAACGTGCGATTGATTAATTATTAACTCGTGTGGCAATGGATGGCTAAACCACATCATGGATGAGTTTAAATGCGGCCCTAGGTACGCATTGGTTTGTATATAGTTATTTGATAAAAGCTCAATGGCTCTGCCTGCATAGATTTTATTCTCAAATATATATATATATAAAAATGAATCCCTATTTCCCTTGGTCACGGCATCACGCCTGAACGGCTGGACCGATTTCGCTTATTCTTTTTTTGTTCTGTTCGTTATTATCAGGAGAAGGATCTTATGAAAGAAAAAATTAAGAAAGTTGAAAAAAAAAAAGAAAACAGGACAACGTCTGTCGGGTCAGCTAGTATATATACATATATATACATATATTACAGTCCCTGAGATTCTCTCTACGATATTTTAAAATAATAATTATATCGAAGACTTTAAATCGTAATGTGGCAACAAATTTTCGTTCATTCTGTACTTATTTAGTTATGTGAACTGCTTGCCGTTTACATTCTAAAAGCGTTGTATGAAAAGCCCAGACAGGTCCAAATATAAATAAACCTAGTAAAAGCTAAGGGTAGACAGATAGAGAGTGGATTCGTTACCTGCACCGTCCTGCTAGTTATCACATTACCTGTCGGCAAACAAGGAAAAAAAACCCCAACGGAAACCATCCGTCGGCGTTGCCGGATCATTGAACACTATCCTAGCTTAGAAATATGCTTTTTTCACATTATTGAAGTTATAAAAGATATTAACCTCCAACAAAGGTAATGAATTGGCTATCCTCACAAGCCATGTACTAATAGTCATGTATCAATAAATGCAGCGTAATTTGGAGTTTTGAAGATTTTGCTATTTTTAGAATTGTCCTTACTTTTTCAACGGCTACCTCTTTATTTGAGGCTTGTTTTTGGAGAAAAATGCTGAATTTTAGTATCAAACACTATCAAAAAATCTAAATATGATCCTAACACCGTGATGCCGTGTGTATAAGAAATAATTCTGAGACGATCCTCTTATATATGAATGGCTCGAATGATTTGTTTTTATTTAATGAAAATGAAAGTTTTATCACACGTTTTAAGTTTCATCAAAGTTTTATGAAATACTTTAAAGCCATCCTATGTTTCATTCACAAATATAAAAACAGCTGTTCTCGAGTATTTTGAGGTGTCAGCGGCAGAAGATCTTCAACAGAAACAGCGAAACTCAACCCTCTGGCTAAAAGGTTATTCATCGTTAATACTAGATTTGTCACGAACCACAAGTAGCTCACACGTACTTACTTGCTAAAGAGTGTGTGTTTAAATTTTGTACTGTGTTTTTGGGTAAAATACCTCTGCATAGATACATTGGCTCCATAACACGTGCGGTCCACTGCCGAGAGCGGGAACCGTGGCTGGGAAGGCCGAAAATTTAAAATGCAGGAAATACCAGTTCTTGCCTTTAGAATTTGAAACTGTGGGCCCCTACCTGGAAGCCAAGATAACGGTCAGACTTGACGGTGCGTTTTACTGAGACCTCTGGTGAACACAAGGCTGGTAGCTATTTAGCCATCAAGAGGGGCGACGCTGTGCTAGCCTGCTTGGCACCATATTTTGCGGAGACGCACTGGATATCTTTAACACGTTGGCTGCCCACCATACTACACCCACAGTATTCCTCCCACGCCCCATACAAATTTACTGATCCCACCGGTGGTGCTCAAAGCATTGCTCTATTACTGAGGGGCTATAAGCTTCGCCGGTGGGATTAGGAGTTCATTTTTAAGGGTATTGTTTTGTGGATTACAAAAAATCCGAAAGCAAAACCTTTAAATTTTTTAAAATTAAGCTTCTAATCCCACCGGTGATGCTCAGAGAGAGAGACAGAGAGAAGATTACGTGATCACACCAGTGATTCTTATGGTAGCCAACGTGTTAAACTATAATTGACTTTGCACCTAGTTTAATATTATGATTATTGGATAAAGACAATAATTGTAAGAGTAGCTCGCGTGAATACAACTCTGCATTTTAAATTTTCAATTATTTTATTCAGAACCGGAATGTTACTGAAATCTACAGTTCATCCTCAGTGTATGCAACTGTGCTCGTAAAACTGGCCAAATAGTTTCGAGGCAATATCTGAATTCCACGTAAAAGCTGTAGTGTAATTGGAACAGGATGAAATTCTCAGTTTATCAAACACACATCACCATTTTCAAACGACCTGCACAAAAAAGAAATATCCAGTTTAATTGAAACGGGAGATTTCAGAGTTTATTGGACCGTCACCATTTTCAAACGACTGCATAAAAAGGAGGATCTCAGTTCGGCACGTTTGTGTACAATGTTTTTGGAATTGCAATATTCGCAATATACGGATTCCGAACAAATTCGAAAAATTTCATAGGTTTTATGTTTTTTTTTTGTATGGGTGTTTCTTTCGCAATATTGTCCCGTAACCCGTAACTATTAATTTTTCATTAGCTTATTTTTTTATTTACCATTGTTTTTACTAAGTTCATAAAATCGCTTATGTCTAAGATATTCAATCCCCAGTTTCACAGAACTAAGTAAATCAAGTTAGATTTGAGAGCGCACGAGAAATGTTATGAGTGAGAAACTCATTTACTCTCGTCCCAGAAACTCACCGAGACTGCAACGAGAGTTCTAGAGGTTTAATAAAAAGAAAACTAACTACGTGACATCGGAAGCTTAATTTTTTTTTTTATTGTTCTGTAGTTCCGAGTGGCAAAATGGAATCCTTATAGGTTCACTGGTCTGCAAGTCCATCTGCCACTGCAAATTTGCTTCGAATCTATTGAATCGATAAGTTCATATACCAACACGTATGTATATGAAGTTATGTGACCGAAGATGACTACAAGAAGATTTTACGTAAATAAATGAATTTTGAATTCGGGCATGAAAATATGGACACTTTACATACTTTCTTATCGTATGAAACCCTCCGATAGTTAGGCTTGCCCGGTTTTTTATAGGGTAGGCTAATTTTGCAATCTAATAAAGAGGGAACCCTAATCACCTGCAGCTACTCGCTGGTCCAAATTAACTTAATATTCAGGCAACGCTTAATATCGTTTGGTTAAATACCCCAGTTTTTTGAGAGAATGAAAAATTCAAACGGATAACGTGCAAAACGATTGCGAAGCAGAATAATATATTCAAATAAGTTTAAATTTTGTTTTGCAGCCTAACGAATTTGTTTAATCAAATTTTTTGTGTGAAAGGATAAAAAACAAAATAATATGGGTCTGTTAAATTTCTATGAACTTTACGTACGTAAAATTTGAGCAATGATTAAAATCACCTTGTATACGAGTTCGTAGTTTGACAATAGAATGCAATGCCTGCGATACACGCTGGATTGTCGGCTAGCGGTAGTGATTCTGCCTTCGTGCTACCTACGCGTGCCAAGCCTATAAGATTATTATTTCAGCGTCTCTATCATATCCTTAGTAACGAAACCAATAGTTCTAATAGTCTACTCGCTGTGGGTGGTTGAGCACACAATTTGTTAGCTGCGGGGGCAATTACGAACTAATTAATTGAGTTCTAAGCTGTTATTACGACCTTGAATCATGCTGCTCGAAAGACTATAGGGATGTACATTTACGCGCATGTTCGCTTATCCTGCGTTTCAGTCTCCTTTCGTTACTCTCAAGGGTTAGCTGGAGGAAATCCCTCAAAGGGATAAGCTCCTCTTTGCGCATTTCGTTACCCACCTATGTTGTTTTCTACCTCTGTTTATGTGCAGTAAAATGTTTATATGCACTATCTAAGAATATAATTTCTCGTTAAGCTAAACGGTATGACGTCATGGAGAAGGTTTAGTTATTTTTTTGAAATTCTTGCTTGACTTTACAAAGGGCTAAAATATGCACATCAACACGGTCTAGGGATATTGCACGATTTTTTATACAAAAGAGGTTTGTTTGAGAAGCTATACTTGCCTGTTACAACTAAGTACGTACTGAAATGAAATTTTGATGTATGAGTAGATTAATTTATCTATCAATGTCCCGGTTAGATGTCATTTAAGAGACGATTTTTCGAAGACAGTAAAAGTATTTAGCCGCTAAATATAAAATAATAAACACGTTTTAAATATTTTGTGTTAAAGAGAAAACAATGAACTTGGTCCTTAATTAAATGAAAAAATATTAATTTATGCTTTGTTTATTTACTTGATTTTGATCTTGTATTTGTTATACACGGATGAGTCAAAGCTTCCGAAAGGCCAATCCTCCTTCAAATGAGATAATACAAGGTTCGATTCGAGCTAGTGTCAGAGCCAAATATCATCGGAGAAATTAAAGCCACCTGACTCCCCTGAATCGGCCACGTAGAGGATGGGAAAGTATCGCGCTGCTAAAAGAGCATACGAGTATCTTGGACTTGGGTCGTCGAAGATATCGCAGGAAAGATGAAGTCGCCAAAGAGCTGAATGTGCCCACAGGTCAAAATTGGCACAAGACGGAATAGAATGGCGCACTTTAATGTCGGAGGCCAAGATCCACTTTGGGTCGTTGTGCCAGCGAAGTAAGTAAGTAAGGTTGGCATTGGAACCGAATTAACTAAAAGACCCTGATAAAGTATTTCTAGTTTTTTGTATTCCTGATAATAACACCAGTTGAATCACAAGTGATGTCTCAGCTCGGGAAGACTAATAAGTGACATCATGCTCAGGTTGACATAGGGGTCACATGTGGTCATGGTCATTGTCATGGGTAGCTGGGCTAAAATAAATGAATGTCAACGTCATCGGCGTAATTAAACACTTCGGGATGGAATTGACAGGTTTTTACGACTTACAAGTTCATGTTGGGAGAGTTTTGGTTATGGACTGTGGTGTGATTTTTTATTCATTTAGGCAGACCCGATTAAAGATGGCAGGTGGTGGTTGCCCACCATAACACTTAAATTTAAAAAATATGTCAACTCCGACATTCATACCAACGGCTGAATCAATTTTGATCAAATGTAGCTAAGAACCATCTCGATTACGTCAGCTTTTTTTGTTCTTTTAAAGACAAATATAGCTTCATACGTTTGGAAAATCAGTACGATTTTTATATTAACGGTATCTTAATTTGTCAACGTCTTGGCATGGAATTTCAGCTCGCAACATCCTTGACCTTTTCACTTTTTCGCTATTTGACAAAATTCAACAGCCTACTTAAATGTTAAAATAAAAGCCGATCCTTCGCCAGCCAGCCGTGTGTTTTATCTCTTTCATCATCCATTTAATTGCCTAAGCAAGCAAGAGGATTTACAAAAAACCGGCCAAGTGTGAGTCGGACGGTTCCGTAACATTATCTGTAAAACCGAGCAAAAAAATCACGTTTTTTTGCTCTATAAATATTTTTTTTATTCTGTTTTTTAGTATTTGTTGTTATAGCAGCAACAGAAATACATCATCTGTGCAAATTTCAGCTATCTAACTATCACGGTTCATGAGATGCAGCCTGGTGACAGACGGACAGTGGAGTTTTTGTAATAGGATCCCGTTTTTACCCTTTGGGTACGGAACCTTAAAAAAGTGTTTTAACATTGGATTGTGTATTTTGTTCCCAATTTTCTTTAAATGATTCGCGTAATAAGGAAAATAAAATGTATTTTTAAGAACGTGCCAACTTGTTTGAAGAGGACAAATTGGATAAAATTGCAAAGATTTTCTGATTTGTTTTATCCTAAGTAATTCCTGGGGAAATATTTTTATGAGTCCAATTTAGTTAAGTATGTAATTTTAATTTCTCTTTGAATGAAAATATCATTAAGGAAATCAGCACACTTAATGTTCGCTGTTTTGTCACAAACTTTATACTAGTTTTTGGCTCAGTAGGATAGGAAATAAACGGCGCATGCTAACTTTAAAATCTTGATCATTTAACAGGGCATATGATATCGTAAATAATAGTATTAATGCCTTTCATAGCTTCATGAGTATACCGAATCTCTTACATTCTCCGTCATCATTGACTATCACAGACAGAGCCAGATGGATGGATGTAAGGTCTTTCTAACAGTCAGTTCCCTCAATAGATATCTACCTAGGTCCTAATTAGGGTTCCGTACCCAAAGGGTAATAACGGGACCCTATTATTAAGGCATCGCTGTCCGTACGTCCGTCCGTCTGTCACTAGTCTGTATCTCATGAACCGTGATAGTTAGAGAGTTGAAATTTTCACAGATGATGTATTTCTGTTGGCCCTATAACGACAAATACTAAAAAGTAGAATAAAATAAATATTTAAGAGGGCTTCAATACAACAAACGTGATTTTTTTGCCGTTTTTATAGATAAGTCTGTCCGAGGCTGTATCTCATGAACCGTGATAGTTAGACAGTTGAAATTTCACAGATGATGTATTTCTGTAGCCACTATAATAACAAATACTAAAAAAACAGAATAAAATAAATATTTAAGGGGGCTCCCATACAACAAACGCGTGATTTTTTGTCGATTTATAGAGATAATAATGGTACGGAACCCTTCGTGCGCCAGTCCGACTCGCACTTGGCCGGTTTTATTTTACTAATAATATGGTTCATATTAGAACAAGCGTAGTTACCCTAAAACTAGTTCTTCAAAAGTAAATTCAACTTTTAACAAGCACATCAGAGTGTGAGCACTCTTGCTATGAATAAAATACTTACGAGGCGCAAACTAGTCAAAGAGTGAAGAACTCTGTCTCGATTACTGAAGTAGAAACAATACAAAATGGAGTTTGACCAGTTAGGTTGAAAAACTTCAGTCATGCAGTGCAGTGGACTTTGTACCATCTTAAAAATTCTAATACTAAGTTGCACTCGTGTGTATTTTAGTATAAAAATGTAAACAAAAATTATTTTACATAAAATTACCTCTGAGGAGAAACGTATAATTACTAAAATTTACCTCAGTTCTTGAGGTGTAATCCTTTTTATCGAAAAGCCAGACCAAAACTTTCCATCGAAAAGCCAGACCAAAAAAAACAAAAATCTTTTCCATCGAAAAGTTAGACCAAAAAATTAGAAAGGATAAATACGTTACTACGATATTATTGTTGCATCTAGATAAGCTTCAGATATATTTTAAAGTGGTGTTCATACTATGCAACGTTGACTGTGGAATGTCCAATAAAAACTGACTGACACACATGACAAACAAATGGTTCTTTCATCTGCATTATCGCAAACGTAGTAAACGCATCCCCGCTTCAGTTTACCCCACCAATTTAACTGCATTACCCGACATATCTCGAAAGCGGCCTTCTTTTTAAATAGCCGGATATCTTTGGTACCTTTTAAAACCGGTTGGGTATCTCGATGGAAAGCAAACCATCCAAATCAAACAGCCGCTCCGTCGTAAATGTGTGTATAGGCTAGTGAAGTGATTCAATTTGGTCGGTTGATGTGGTGTCTTGTAAGTGACATTTCGCAACGGGCCCTTCCAGGTCAGTGGGTGATATTGGGTAAACATTGGCTTTCAACAGTTTTCAGAACTCCGACTGTGGAATGGTTAGTTTGGTTTATTTTCACAGTTTATTCAAACGTACTCGGACGAACGTTGGAGAAGATCGCTAATCAAATATTTGTGCTTTCAGAAGCAAATGTGGTGTTGATTTGGAGCCTTGATGCTACACAGAAATTATTCATATATCCGAACCAAGGATAAAACTTAAACTTTTAAATGTCCTAAACTTATAAAACATATTTCTTATGAAGATTACCGCAGTAATTATGACAGAATATGTTTTTTAATATCGCTGCAGCATCTCAACGTACAAACATTTCAAATATGAATCGAACATTTCGCTTAGAATTAATTTTAGCAGGAATGTACTACGGACGGTCCGATCCGGCCAGTGTTAATTAATATCAGCTACATATGCAGTTTGCAAATATTTACAGAAGTCTGTGCAAAAGGAATCTCAATACGTAAATTAACTAGCTCCAGCGTTATTTATTTGCTGAATTCCAACAGTTAGCCATCGTCCGGCGCCCATTCAAACATTGGAGTCAACTCGTGTTAATAATATGACGTATACATAATATTGATTATGTCAAGATCTCGTATACAGTGGTACGTACAACAGCACATCAGGTTACCACAAACTGTCAAATTTCCTCAAAGGATAGAAAACTCTAATGCTTGGAGATAAAATTGAAAATCAATTGAAGAAATTTGACTGTTTTGGATAGCATGATGTGCTGTTGTCCCTGTACGTTCCACGTAATGTTGCTATATTTATAAACCCTCGACAAAAAAGAGGGGTGTTATGTAATATATTTAACGTGTGATCTGTGTATCTGCATGCCTGTGTATCCGTGTGTCTGTCTGTGGCATCGTAGCTCCTAAACGAATGAAGCGATTTCAATGAGGTTTTTTTAATTTGCTGTCGTAGGTAATCGAGACGGTTCTTAGCTACATATATTGGATGAAAATTGGTTCAGTCGTTTAAAAGTTATACGCAATATAAGCAATCGTGTTACCAAACTTTTAATTTTAGAGTTTTTGTGAAGTACATCGACTTCTCCTTTTATTTATAGGCACACTAGCTTTCCGCCCGCGGCTCCGCCCGCGTCCAAATTTTTTTTAAAATAAAAAGTATCCTATAAACCTCACGGAGCCCGAGACCTTTCCAACGAATGCAAAACCGTGGAAATCGGTTCGTGCTTTCTGGAGTTATAGCGTCAGGAAGGAAAACCCGACTTATTTTTATATAGTAGATTTGCACTACACGTTTAATTTACATCATGCTAATTCACACCTAAGGCACTCAATAGAGAAAATCAAAGTGTTGGTGTTCAATTATAGAAACAAACAACCACACAGTTAAGTAATCGTGGTATTTGCCAAAAAATGCTCGATTCAAATAACACAGCCCAATGCACTAGTTCTAACTCTAAATATAGTTGATTTGTAACAAAGTGCACAATCAACTGGCAACCCCACGGCAAGGCGATAAATTTTATGACACCTTTGTTGGGAACCGTTCGCATTCATAGCAATTGCGCAATCATAAACAATATGGCTCGATTCGATCGCTTCTAATCCGCAACAGAACCTGGCGTTTAGGTCCATATTACAGAAAGCGACTCAGATCTCAACCTAAGTTGCTCATCTTTGTCATATTGATAGTGTTGGTGACAGATCTTTTTAGGTTTTAGTTTAAGTCTTTTTTGTACGTATGTTTTTATTCCTTTGATATGTCTTTTTGATTTATGTCGTTTTTTATATAAATTGTTTCGTTTTAGTATTGCTTTTTGATGTGATTGAGATTAAAATATTGAAGCAAATTCTAATTTATTTTAATTGTTGACCTTTGTCGTCAGCAGATAGTTAAAGAAAGAGACAACCAATACTTAAGTATAGATCAAGACTTGAGTCTCCAGTAATACGGACCTTAGTGAACATTCTGTGAGCAGTCTGGCTGTTTTACATAAACAGCCATAAATGTAAGTATTTATAAAAATAAGTACATAATATAATAGGTATATCAGTTAACTAGCACCCAGTACAAGCCTTGTTTAGTTCGGGGTAAGACAGCGCGGCGCCGGCGCCGCTGTGTGAATTGTTCAATATTATTGATTATTGACATTTTCAATTCGTTAATTGATATTTTCAGACTCGAACATGAAACTCTGTTAGGGCACTGCAAAAGTGTTGCTTGACATGCAAATATCATGTTTTTTTTTAATGTTAACTACTTAATTCAGTTGGTGGACTATGGCCTAAATCCCTTTCGTGTTTCGAAGGGGCTATTAAAAAACGACAAAATTGATGTATTTCGTACATGCGTAAAGATGACTTGAAATGGAAATAATAACGACATAAAATAAATAACAAGTTAAAATTAATTATATTATAGTTAGCATGCAGATTACTGCAGTGCTGGATTTATATGTTTTATGAGTGTAGGCCCCTTTTTTTCGCCACCCCATGTACCTTCCTAAAAAAATAATTTTCTATTTATAGTAAGGAAAGCACTAAAGTTAAATAAACAAATGAATAGTCACTAAAAAAGAGCGTAAAAAAAAACAAGAATTACAATATTTTACGGGACTTTTTGAATAGCAAAATCATCTATAATACCATTTTCGATAGGAATTAGTATCTTTAGGTATTTAACGTATTAGTATAAGAAGTGTTTGACTTTTATACTCTGTATAATCGAGTGAGCGTCCTCTGAAATCTGCCACCCCTAGGCCGCGGCCTATACGGCCTATTGACAAATCCAGGACTGGACCACTGGTAAAGAATACTTATCATTATCACTAGTACTCAACGATTAAAGCAACAGATATCTTAGACCGAGTCGTCTTAATTTATTTTCCTAATCAAACTCGATCCAGAACAATAGGGTACACATACCAGACAATAGATAGGTACGTAGATAACTGGTGTACTTACTTAGTAATAACTCTAACAATAGTGTGGCCTTGGACGAGTTAATTGGTTGATAATGATAGGTGGTTCTGGTTCTAACCAACGTGTAGTCGGGTGGGGTTCTTAGACAGAATTGGACACCTTCTATGTTAGTTTACCGAGTGAAAGAATAAATAGACTAGCTGTTTTAATTCGCAAGCATTCTGTTTCAGACCTTGCTATGTTAAGCTTGGAGGGCGCGCAATTTGGTTTTTTGAGATATTTCTTGTTTGTGCTAAAAGGAGACTTGCTGACTTTTATTTCCGAAATTGTGCGTTTGGGAATCACCTGTTTCCTAATATAAAACTGAATGTAGACGGGCTTTTTACCTAGGTCCATACGTTTTTTTTCCAGAATTGTCCTTAATTTTTCGATAAAAGTGAGAATATTTTTGGACAAATCTGATAACCTTTCGTTTCAAAAATCCTTTTGTCTACCAAAATAGCAAAAAAATCTAAAAAGAAAGTTACCTAGTTTTTAGGAATCCTAACTGATGATGATGTCCTCCACGACGTGTCCGCCGACGGCGACACCTGTTCGCGCCTGTTAGTTAATCCTAATTTACATCATATCAACATTTCAGAGAGATTCTTTCAGACTAAGTGGGTGGAAACCATTAACGCCGTTTCTATAAAGAAAAATCCGAGACGATCCTTAATCGATCTTAGACGATCCGATCTTAAAAGAACACCTTACACCTACACACGACAGCACATCATACTACACATGACACTGACGTCACCTTTATGTCCTTTGTTATAGCGCTGCCTTTTGTAATAGCATTGGACACGACAGTGCATTATCTTTAATGAGAAAATGTGAAAGTGTGATATATTTGTTGTCCCTTCACGTCGAAACGGAACAAGAGATCGACGCTATTTTTAGAGATAATGAAGGGTTGGAGAGTATAACATAAGCAACTTTTGTACGCGAAAAAAGTCACGGGTGGAAAGCTAGTTAAAAAAAATTACTGCTCTGTTCATCACGACAACGAACGTATTAGTTTGGTACATAGTTTGGTACATACATATATATGTTTATAGAAAATGTTTATAATATTCATAAATGTGATGTCCTTGATTGCACGGTATGTAATGTAGAAATGAAATAATAGGTAGAAATAATAATGGGCACACCGGATGTGTGTTTCCTGTATGTCAGCCTACTCGCAGTAATCTCGCAATGCCCAGCATTGGGATGTCACAACGTAACATAGCTAAAAGTCATGTGTTTTTTACGTTAACTCATTTTGTACTTAGACTACAGATTACCGCAAGGCAACCAACGCGCGCCATATGATTTTGCACTTATAACAAGCCGACATCACGCCTCCGGTGCATCTCTTCAATACTGACCAGATATATTTCTTTTAATGCACTTTTTTATTTTTGATACCCGTCATGCGGATCTAATATTTTGTCGGTATTGAAGAGATACACCAGGGCTTGGCTTAATGCACGTACAAAAAGTGTAATTTCACTTTGTTATATCCACGTTAAAAATGTATGAAATTAACCGACTTCCCAACGATGCCTATTAGCAGGTCATCCAATATAATGTATGAGCATTTTTTATTTTTGTCTATTTATTAAAAAGTGCTACATATGTTTCGATAAAAAAAAAATTTGGGAACACCTCCGGAGTAAACTCTTCCGAATAAAAAAAAAATTTTGAAAACGCAGTTTGCGCGTGACAAAAATACAAAAAAAAACATACAATCGAATTGAGAACCTCAACCTTTCTTTGAAGTCTGTTTAAAATTTACTTGTTAAAATAATTTACTGTAAGCGTGCAATAGTGTTTAAGATATTACTTATAGACACGATAAATATCATAATAATCAGTTTTTTTTTAAATCAACACCTTCAGCAGAAGCCTAGACTACAAGATTATGATGAGCTCTATCGATGAAGAAAGATAAACTACATAACATACTTGTGGAAAGTGCTATTAAATCCCTGGCTATCTATAAACAGGGTTAGTATAATTAAGCTCTCGTTACTTATCGCCAGTTATCTAGTTCTCCTCATAGTTAATCGATCCGCGCTAAATTGGTCCCTATCTTCAATCTAACCTGTAATTATAGAGGTTAGTTTCAGCCTAACAGGTTAGCTGGAGATGATTGTGTGCCTGAAGTGCCAAGTTGTTTTAACTTGTTTTGACTTTCACGTTGCAATGTAATTTGACTTTTCGCTTTTTGATATGGCTTACGATTATTTTATTTTCAATTTTAGTAATCATGAAACTAGATTTTTGGCAGTGATAGGTTGCATTTTGTTACAAACTACTTAATTCCCTTTGGGTGTACTAAAATGGTACTAAACGATTATCAGAAGGAACCTGAGAAATGGTACAGGGTTCATATTCACTTCCACAATGCAAACTCAAACTTCTTGTTACCAAAGTTATAACAAAACAGCTATCAAATACGTAATTTTAAATTTAAATTATAGTTAAAATTAAATAAATAAATTGTAGAGAGGTGAAAACTAAAAAGAAACAAAAATAAAGTACGCAGTTCTGAATTACAATACAATACTCTTTATTGCATACACAAAAAAAAACATAAAACATAACATTAAACAAAAACAAATGCCTTATTGCTATAGAGCAATTTCTTCCAGACAACCGGGGGGTGAAGGAACCGATACAGAAGGTAATTATTGTGGGCGATAAATTATAATAAATCTAAAAATTCATAGACTATTTCTATTCATTCAGAAAATCGATGATTGCCGAGACACTACAAGTAATTAGAAGCATTGCATTTCCGTAGTTCATAAAAATAGATATTCATTATAATTATGCATTTATTAATTAGGAATTGTTTACTTTTTTACCACTCTTTGAGTTTATTCCGTTTCGATATAACGACGGGTCTGACCAGGTTGCTAGTGACGGCCCTTTTTTCCGAAGGCCAGGGATTCGATATCCGATCGGGCCAAATATTTTTACAAATTTTCTTATCTTAATTTTTTCCGTGCATAAAATCAACAACAGTTTTTCTCATTTTAATTTATTAATATTAGTAGCTTTCCGCCCGGGACTTCGTTTCCGTAGGAATTCGGGAAAATCTCAGTGATAATGTAGCATCCTAATGGTGAAAGAATTTTTGAAATCGGTCCAGTAGTTTTTAAGTTTATTCGTTACATACAAAAATACAAATCTTTCCTCATTATAATATTAGTGTAGATAATTGGACGGGCGTCCAAGAAAATTATCGAAGACGAGCGGTCTACCAACCCGCATTGGGCCAGCGTGGTGGACTATGGCCTAAATCCCCTTTGTGTTTCGAAGGGAGGCCCGTGCCCCTCGGTGGGGAAGTATATTGGCTGGTAAAAAAAAAAAAAACAATCACGCTATACTTATTTGTTCAGAGGTAATTTATTTGAGTATAATAAACCAAGCTGGAATTGGATTAATTTTCAAATCCGGTCTCTCTATTTTCGTTGCACCTAATGCATTTGCACTAGCACTATCCAATATGTATGTTCAGTTCACCGCTAATTAGCTGCCGAATCGCTTCGACCGCAGATATTTATGTAACCAAAGCTTGCGACCTAATTGTTGGTCAGTTTAGTTATATTACATCTGTTAATGTTAGGTTTATGTTTACGTTTGAACTTTTTGAAATACTCTTGAGCTTTAAGAGGATCGTCTGTGTTTTTTTTTCCCATACGAACGGCGTCAATGCATTCCATCCCCTAAACATCAACGGATCCCTGTAAAATTTTGGTATAGTGCCAGGAACACCAAAAACTAGGTCCGTACGTTTTTTTTTTGATATTTTTAGTAGACAAAAAGATTTTTGAGACTAAAAGTCAGCATTTTTCGCCAAAAAAATTCTTAACATTTAAGAGGTTACTGTTGAAAAAATAAGAACATTTCTGGAAAAAGCAAAAGCTTACGAATCGATAGAGACCAAAAACGTACGTTTTCATTAAGTTTTTGGGGTAGGAATCCATGGAAGCCTAAACTCACAATTTTAGAAATAAAACTCGGCGTTTCGCCGGAAAGCTGCAATTGTCCCTTTCGCACAAGTCTGAGGCGGGTGGTCGACATCGAGACAACATGAAAAACAACTGAGACGCTAGAGTTACCATAGATAAAAATATTTGATTAGTAAAGTTAAGCCTAAGCTCACACAAATGGCTCTTTAGATAATTTGTTAATTTAATTAATATTTAAATTAGTTTTTCTATTCAGGTACAAAAATCAAAACACAAAATCACGTCTATAATACCTTTCAGGTTAGGCACAACGTCATGTAGTTTTAAAACCCCACTTCAAGCTACTTTTGACATTTTTATTGGTTAATGTGAAATTGTGAATGGATTGTAACTGGTTGACTAGATTATTTAGGTTCATTTTCATAATGTCAATCTTCGAACGTAAGTATGCATAGAAAAATTGACAGATGCTCGCCGCAAAGCAAACTTCACTCTTACCACGTAAGTTTGCGGCTTTGAAGTCGAGCTGCGTCGTACGACTTCAGATGAGGTGTCTGAAGTACACAGGGGCAGTTTTAGGGGGTTGTTTATTTGCCATACATATTCTGTACTAGCTTTCTACCCGCGACTTCGTTTGCATGGAAAATTAGCCTTTGTCAATATCTTACCCTCCAATTATCCCGGATTAAGAAATCATGTCGATCCATGAGTCGGTAACGACTAAATGATAGACAAACCAACAACCACACTTTCACTTTTATAATGTTTGCCAGATAAGCATTCACGAAGGCCTTTGTCCTCAGTCGGGGTTGTAAGAGACCCTATTTAATTTTTTGTTTATGAGCAACACAATTGTATTAAGGAGGCGTCAAGTTGCAAGATATAACTCCGTTTAATTTGATTTTATTATTTTATTTGGGGAGCTTACAGCTGCATACGAAAATTTTGGGCATTGGAAAAATATTATGGAGCTCATGACCGGGAAAATTATGTAGCCTATATTATTCAGGGCTAAAGTAGCATTCTAATTGTGAAAGAATTTTTGAAATCCGTCCAGTAGTTTTAAGTTTATTCGTAACAAACAAACAAAACTCCAAATCGTTCCTCTTTATTTTAGTGTAGATTTACAAAAAATACGAGTTTCTCTAGATTTCATAATTAAAATAGACTTAACCTACATTTAACTAAAATAGTTGTCATCGATTCGAAAGAGGAAGATCTACATTTCATTTCACAGCGAAAATATTAAGAAATGCTGCAATAAATGGGAAGCCTAGACATTCAATTACCAACGTAGCGAGGGTTGCAATAAAGCTCAATATCCTGTGTCGACGGTCCATTGCAGCGTGAGTGATGTTAAAGGGGCGTGGTTTCAGTGTAATTTCCGCTCCATGCCCCCTTGAACAGGAAAGTAGAACTCAATTTTTGAAGCACTTTGATGACTTCTATTAAGACCGGCTTTCGTGTGACAGAGAACTACTCGTATATTGTCCTCTTCGCCCACTTTGAAAAGGCAGAATGCAACGCTTTCATATCCCTTAATGAAGTTATACTCATGTTCTATCTAATAACCCTTAGAATCTTCTTCTTATCGTGTAGAAGAAGTGTGTGGCGAACTTGGCTAACCCTGGTGTCAGAGTTTTCAAACCGCACAATGGCCTCTGACTTGATTTTAACGACTGTAGTCAATCGACAACAGCCGGGACCGACAGCTTAACGTGCCCTCCGAAGCACGGAAACGCTCGTGGTAAATTGCCACTTTTGTCACCCATCAGGTTCCCTGCCTCTGTGTACGTTGCTTAACCTCACTGATCGGTTGAGATCAGCGAGAGCCACTGGGCTACGAACCCTTAGAATGAATGTTAAAAGTGGAGTCATGCGGTTTTAGAACTACATGAACTTCTGCCAACCCCGAAAGGGATTAAGGCCTGAGTGTAACTCTTGGTTTTGAGCGTTATATTCTAATCACCTGTTGCATAAAGCTTTGTTGTTCTCTTAACCTTACAGCTGGAATCTATATTTATATATATATATATATATATATATATATATATATATCTATATCTATATATATAAAAGAAAGTCGTGTTTGTTACAACACTTATAACTCGAGAACGGCTGGACCGATTTCCATGGTTTTTGATTTGTTGTATTTCTCTCCGTCCCGAATAGCAGAATAACTATTAAAAACATTGGAAAATTGACGGGGAAATTCCCACGGGAACGAAGTCCCGGGCGAAAAGCTAGTATATATATAAAAGAAAGTCGTGTTTGTTACAACACTTATAACTCAAGATCGGCTGGACTGATTTTGATCAAATTTGGTATGGAGGTAGCTGATACCCTGGATTAACACATAGGCTACATAATTTTCCAAAATTCCCACGGGAACGAAGTTCCGGGCGTAAAGCTAGTATCAGCCTATATAAATTCTCTAAAAAATAAAAAAAACCCGATTGCGTTTTAAATATAGGCTTTTAATTCGATTTTTTTAATGCAAGTGAGGTAAGTATAGCTAATGAGAAAATCAATAAACAAATATAAATGTCTGAACCTAACTAAAAAGTGTATAAAATAAATTAATTTTAAAAATTAAAAATCCCGACTGCGTTATAAAAACTGAAAAGAAAAAAACAATATTTAAGTGAAAATTGTTACTAACCAACTTTAAAGCGTTGTAGACCCTAAACGGTAATTTTGATTGAAAAACGATATGAGAAACCTAACAATGATTTTCAAATACCTATTTAACGATACCCCACTTGAAATTTTTATTTTTCACTTTATGGCGTCCGTAATCGGCTATTTTGATTTTTCCATATTTTTATACTTTCTATGACATTCGCGTTGTCATGACGAATCCAACAACGTATCATTTATCAAAATCAGCCCAAATAGTGCCACAAAGGTACAACCCCACACACATACATACATACATAGGCTGATAAACACATTACCCTCCTTTGCATCGCGCAGTCGGGTAATAAAAAATCTCCACTTCTCGTACAAAGACAATCTTTTAATATTCCGACCCATGTCCCTTAGGGAAAGTTGTCCAATTGAGTGTCCTGATTAACATCCTTTACTTTCGCTAGCAAGTTAATATAACTATGCAATGGCATAAAATAATTACCCTATACAAATCGTATCGAAAGTTAAACTGGCCTCGATCTCATTCTTACAACCGAAAACCCTTGCCCAAAACAGGTTTCTACAATGCAAGATGAAGAAAAAAGCTGAAAAAAAACCTAACTAGCACATCAATACATTGAACAGTCACGGCGGGATGACTAAGTGTAACGGCAACAAAAAACAACACCACAGACGCAAAATAAATAAAAAACAAGTATATTTTGAAAGAGCCTTGTGGTTGCGCATAGGTTATTGTTTGTTATGTTTTCTATAACGTCTTCAGTATTCTTTCTCGGAGTACAATTAGAACATTTCAAAATAAACACGGTTGCCATATAGTTGCTCTTAAATCAAATTATCCATTGCAATAGGAAATCTAGGCCCCAACTCAATTTATTTGTTCGTAAAAAGAGTTGCTATTTGGTGCTAATGAAATCAAAAAAATTATTGACGCTATTATTAAGATGGATCACCGATTTGGTGTAGAAGACAGCTAACCTTCTATTCCGATAGTCCCGAGTGCGATTGACAGTTCAAACTTGTTATCAAGTTTTGTTTGTTCATACGAGTCGCTAGAGCAGTGGTTCCTAAACTTTAAAGATAACGGAACACCAACCAAACACCTTTCATTTTATAGAACCCCATATCAACTGATTACAAATCAACACTGAAATTGAACCATTTCTTTTTAAGAAATATGTAATTTAATTAAAACACATTATTCTCAACTTAAAGTTTTAATGTGAAGAATGAAATTGTATCATTATTATTATTTATTTTTATTTTATTTTCAATTTGTTTAATTTACTTACTACCGCGGGCTTTTGGCCAAACGATGTGGTAAGGGTAGAGAGTAAAAAGAGTAGAGAGTGTGAGAGACCAACAGACAGGTAATTAAAATCTATGTATCTAATGACAGGAACTTGCGGACTATTCTACATGTATTTATTGAAACAAGACATGGTATTAAAAAGTGATATTATTTAACAACTGATAATAAATAATTTTGGTAGAACACTGATGATTATTTTACGGAACCAACTTTGGGAATTCCTGCTCTAGACTCTAGAGACATGCTTCGCAAGAGCGAGTGCCTATATGGAGTTTCTTCAGAACTCACATCAATCGTTACTTCACACAGTAGTCAGTAAACTATATTCCACGTGTAGTTGTTTGACGTCACGTATTCATCGAAGCAAATAACGTACGACAGTAACAGGTAATCACGAAACACATGTTGTTATGTGAAATACATACTCAGTTGACTTTATAAATACTGCGAGAAGAAAAAACAATATCTTTCCACGCCGGTGTTTAAATGAAAACGCAACGTAGAAAGTGTCAGCTACCAAGTATATATGAATATACACTGTAGGTTAATAAATAGAATAAATTTTGCTTTACTGGCAAAAGGTTACATTTTCGTCCCACTGTTGAGTTCTGTACTTTATACCAGTTTGACGTTTGAAATGAAACTGTATTTAATCCTCAATCATGAACCTTTAGTTCGATACAGAAATAAAAATTTGAAATCAACATAAGAGTTCCTGAATCTGGAGGTCTACTACAAACGCACAAATTACGGACGGACGGACGAAGTTTCGTGCATTTCCTACTACGGTTCATTTACGAACCTCCGTTTCGGATTTTGTTTCGAGCGCGCTCCGAGAACGAATGATAATCCGGTTCAAACGTCCCCATCAAGCTGGCTGCATTGCCGCGGTGGGCGACAATGGACCAGGAAGATGCCGAAGCGGGAGTCACCAACACGAGCTGACAGTCTCCGGCCAATCTCCCAAACCAAACCCTACCCTCAATACCTCCTAGTGACCCTTGAAATAATTGTTGACTGGACTTGAATGGTTCTACAACTAGAACCACACAATGCTTTGCCTATACCGAATATGTGGATGGAAGAAGTAAAACCTACGAACAGTTGAATTATCAATAATTGTCAGCTTATTTGATATCTCATGGCCAAAACTAAAGTAATAATTCCGGATTTTGAGATTTGAATGTAGTTGGTGAGAAATCATCAGCCTCGTCAAAAGAATATTGTCTAGATACAATTGAGACTAGCAAGCGTGTTCTCCATCAAAAGAAGCCCAGATCAGAAGACGTATTTCTGAAACAGTAGAAATGAATCTTGAATTCGTGCACGAAAGTAATTCGTCTACGAAATGAAAACTACCATTGTTTTTATGCATTTATGAAACAATTGAATTCGGTGTTGCCATAAAGTTAGAAAACTTAAATGGGTTTCGTTCCACGCAGAAAAAATAAAAACCGGTAATCAATTATAAGAATCGGTAACGCCTGTTTTGAAGAAAGTTTTAAAAAAAGTCTACCTACATACCTACTCAACGTTTTCTGACAATACACAATCGGTTTACGGAGGACGGGAGGAGCTCATACAGGAGAAATTCATTGAAGGTTTATCTTCATAAATTCCTTTGCTTTTCTCGAAAGAGATGAATTTAACAAAAAAAAACGTGTGTAACTAACTGTCAATGTCACTGGCGCGCTTTCTACTAGTAGAAAATGCAAAACGAGTGGTCAGACCACCGCTGCAGAATCCATGGAATGAATTTTGGAAAATAGAATCTTGTCGATTCGTATGCGAATTGGAATTCCGTTGTATCAAAAATACGTCTCCTGACCGTTGATTATCAACCCAACTCACGCAAATTGCTCCAGTAAATCAATTAGCATTTAGTTTATTCTGTAAGCATTCAAGTATTCTTTACTGCTCATATATTTCGTGATACAACGCAGCACGCTACAAACATTAAGACACGCTAAGTACTGTCGTTAACTGATCATACTTACTACATTCTTTTGATGTCCTATTTAGTAAATAAGCAGATTTTACCGTGTGATCGATGTTTTAGCTACATACACTGGCAAATCAGCGTTTTCGTTTCACATCTCTCAAAAGATTACATAAAAGTAAAATGTTTTTTTTTTTACTATTTTCATACACACAGTTCACCAGTTATCAAGATTACATAAAATTAAATTGTTTTTTTTTTTACTATTTTCATATACATAGTTCACCAGTTATCAACTAAACAAAAACAGAATGTAATTAATAAGAAAATTATTAGACTTTGTTATGTTTTCGCTCTTATTCCGTACGTCTAAGACTTATTGTAAAATGGTCTGACATTAATTCAAACAAAAGGTACGTCTAACCATGTCTAACAAGACAAGTGTCTCGGTCCATCTCTCTCGCTTCACTCGTTTATATGTTAGTGGAGCGCACCTGACGTGTGACGTCACAACCGAGGTGAGATGACGTCATGCATAACTTCACGCTTACATTGTTAACAAAGCTCGATTGAATAAGGTGATAATATGTGATAAATTCGTCTTGCATTGCTTTTGCATGAAGTGACTTTGACTGGAGATGTAAACGACATAGCAATGTACCCAAAATTGAGATCGTTCAATTGAAATAAACATCTTTGGTGCTAGCTCCAGAAATTAGTTCTGTGTTGAGTTGGATGTAAAATTCCGACAATATCTTGGTTGCATAGGAAGTTATCTTAGATTTAGCTCGATGTTGTTTTCTCTAAATATTTGCCAGTAAAAGTTATTAAAGAACATTTGGATTGAAGCATATCTGTAGTAACTCTGACAACCGGATTAGTTAAGCTCTTGATTTATTTTACGGATTGATAATTTGTTAATGTATTTAGTGCGTCTCACTGCCATACTCAGAGACGTCAATTAAAGTTAAGAAGTAATTAAATGTCATGCTATCCTTGTTTATATTAACAAGAGTGAAAGAGACAACATCAGAGTTTAATAGTAAGTACTTAACTTTAATTGACGTCTTTGAGTACGGCAGTCAGTGTTGGTTGAGTTGTAGTCACTTAACTTGATTTTTTAATTAATGTATTTTATGCCTATCTATAGGATACCACTTCCGGCCACCTGGAAAATGTAGGCATCAAGAACACCACGCCATCTTTTTTATAGTCTGTGACACCCAACGGGTAAAAATCGGTGCCCACCGCTCCTTGTGACTTAATCTACTAATACGCCAGTAAAACTACAGTCGGCTAGTATGGCGAAAGTGAAATAAATTGCAATAGCAGCAATTCTTTTTTTTATTGATAGATTAAATTCCCGGCTATCATTTAACGTAAGAATCCAACTAAAAAAGATACAACATACATTTATTTTTATGAGTTAAGTTTTGATATTTTTTGTAAATTTGTACAAAAATGTTAATAAATAACTTTCTGCACTATTAATCTGATATCATCCAGTTGTTTGAAAGTAAATCGAAATCCAACAATATTTATGATTGATTATACTATTTTTATTAACTTCAATGTTGTGATATTAAAATAATAAGTAACTGTTGCAATAAAAAATATAATAGGCTAATTTTTTTATAGTATAGCTTGAACGATGTTGATAACTCAATTATTTAAAAAATCCAACTAGAAACGTAAAAAAAAAATGACTTTTGCTATTTCTGTAGTCATTTTGCGGACAAAATAGAAATAGCGATAATTTTGGGTAGACTTTGTAATTTATGTTTTAAATAATACAATATTTTCGAAATCCAACAAAAAATTTTACATTTACCATTTTATTTCCAAAAATATAAATTGTAAGAGTTGCGCGGGTGGCGGAAGGGTGCGCGGGCAGCGGGCGCGCCATCCTGTCAATCTTATGGATGCTTCCATAATTTAGAACGTAATGATTTATTCGCCACGTATTGTTTACGTAATGTCGTTACGTAATTAAATGTCGGTTTTTCGTGTGTTAGATCCTTACTTCCTTACTAATATCATAAATGCGAAAGTAACTCTTTCTGTCTGTCTGTCCGTCTTTCACGCCTTAACTACTAAACCGATTTTGATGAAATTTGGTACAGAGATAGATTAGAACCTGGGAAAGGACATAGGCTACATTTTACCCCACAGTTGGGTACGATATAACATGTAGTCCACGCGGGCGGAGCCGCGGGTGGAAAGCTAGTTTAATATAAAGTGAAAGTTGTTTATTAATATAAGGGTAAGGCCGCCAAAACTGTCAAATATAACACAACAGATTTTGTGTTATCGTTACACAAATGTAACCCAAAAGTAACACATTTTTTGGTAAGTTTCATATCGATAGTTAAAATAATTACATAAATATAAGCATTATAAAATTGTACCGACTGCAGTGATTGTTAAGGGGAAAGTTAGAAATTAATAAACAGCATTTTTTCAGGGTTAACAACGGTGAGTAGAAGTTGCTTAGAATGTTTCTTTTAATTTGCGATCCTTTTTCAATTTTCTCTTTACTTATTCTTTTTTTTTCTTCGTTATAGTTTTCTACTTTGTGTCTATACTGTAGTAGTTATTTTTTCTATGTCTATGAGTAGTGTTGTTTCATTATTCTTTTTCTTCTGCTCTCTAAACTGTTCAGGATTCGTAGTTTTTAATTTTCTGGGTGCCTGCTACATTAACATATTTAAGCTCACAAGCAAAAATTACGAAATATGTCTACTGCAAGATACTATAAAAAAAACGACAAAATGCCACGCTAAACAATTGACAATTTCGACGGCCTTGCCCATAAATCAATATGTCTGAAATAGATAGGTGCAAAATATGTAATTTAAATTTATATTTTGATATCGTGCAAGTTGGTAAAAAGGGACTTGAAAGCTTGTTCTTGGCTAGTGAAACAAGGCAAGACGGAATCTTTCTACGATCTGCTGAACAACAGTCTTTTCGGCTACATAAAAGATGCAGAAAGGCATACATTAATCAAAAATGTATTGATGCTACTGCAAAGCGACTTTGTGCCGGCGGCGAGCCGCTACCGCCACCGCAATTTTTGATTTTGCGAAGACATGTTTTTTCTGCAACGGGGATGCCTCTGACGAATTCATCAAGGCTCAGTCGCAAAAACAAACATCTACAAAAGTATCGCGAGTTACTAGTGAGATGACTAAAACAAATATAATAATAAAGGCAACTAATCGCGGTGATGAATGGTTTGCAGAAGTAAGTACTTACTACTTATCTACTACCTATCTAATTTACTTAACCAACTCTTTTCTAATTTATTTGTCAAAAGAAAATCTTTGGTCAATAGCCAAATGGCAACATGTAGGTAGGTGCCTATTAAAGTACCTACCCTTTAGGTTCAGTTACCTAAAGAATGCGAAAATAGTTACCTACCTAATGTCTAACTAGCATTGTTCCCTAGGGCATGAATTAGTTATTCCTATAGGTAAGTACGTACCTAATTTCTATGTTGTCCATGTCACTGTGATGATAATATACAAGATGTTGTTAAATCGATAATTTTGGTAAATTAGGTAGGTATAATTTGAACAACAAGTTTTTAGTAGGTACACTTAACAGTACACCAGGTTAAAAAAACAGTTGCACTACGAAAATGGTCCCTATTGCGAGTGCACGAGTGCAGTAAGGGAGAGCTCAAGGTCAAAGTGGGGTAATCTGATGCGCTGTCGTGTGTGCCTAAATGATTACTAGGTAGGTACTTACCTATTCAATATATATACAACACCTACGTATTGTTATTTTTACGTAATATCTACCTGATATTTGGATTAAACTCACCCAACCAGCAACCTACCTACCTACCTATTTGATATTAGATCTGACTTTTAAACTAAAATTATTTAGCTTTGCGAACAAGTGCAAGTAGAATGAATGTCTGAGTGACCGTTTGAACGAATGGATGTATGAATGATGAATGATTGGTGTGCGATGCAGATATGCAGCGTAGACAGTTACTTTAATGAACTTTTCGTTACGTACATTTATAGCATACAATTGCACGTTTCAAAGAGAGAGTAAAGTAGTTACTTACCGATTTTCTTACACTTAGCCATGTTTTGTGGATTGTCGGATGCCTGATGAGATATTGCAAAGTTACAGACGACCCAATCAGTATTACAATAAAAATCGTTAGGTTTAATGTGGAATTCATTTTTAAACGTTTTTGGTTACCAAATACTAAAGAATCGTTAGATGAAAACGATATTCACCGCGCGATGTCGAAGAGCGTATCTTAACGAATTTCAGACAAATATGATATCTGATTATTAATACCAAGTGTGATGTATGTCGAATACATTTAAATTAAAACCATAAGAAATAAGCTACACTTTTTTATTTTATTAAAACTAAAATGCCGTTAACTGTCGCATAACGACAAAGAAAATATCGAGGAAAAATTTAAAACTATGAATCCTGAAAAGTTTAGAGAGTGGAAGAAAAATAGTAATGAAATAACACTACTACAGTATAGACGTAAAGTAGAAAATTATAACGAAGAAAAATAAAACGGGCAAGTGCAAGTTGGACTCGTGCACGAAAGGTTCCGTATCTTTACCTATAAAACCGGCCAAGTGCGAGTCGGACTCTATAAAAACCATTATCTCTATGAAAATGGCAAAAAAATCACGTTTGTTGTATATTTAACTTAAATAATTAATTTATTCTACTTTTTAGTATTTGTTGTTATAGCAGCAACCGAAATACTTCATCTGTGAAAATTTCAACAGTCTAACTATCACGGTTCATGAGATACAGCCTCGGACAGACTTATCTATACAAACGAGCAAAAAAATCACGTTTTTTGTATGGGAGCCCATTTAAAAAAAAAAAATATTGTGGTTTTTAGTATTCTTGTTATAGGGCACATAGAAATACATCATCTGCGAAAATTTGAACTGTCTAACTACCACGGTTCATGAGATACAGCCTGGTGACGGACGGACGGACAGCAGAGCCTTAGTAATAGGGTCCCATTTTTATCCTTTGGGTAAGGAACCCTAAACAGAATAACTAAGTAGAAAATGGAAAGGGATCGCAAAAAAAAAAGAAAATGCGCTGTCAACATCTCAGCAGCACGCCCAAAAACATTCTAAGCAACTTCTACTCACCGTTAACCCTAAAAAAAATGCTGTTTCATTATTACTTATTTTCCCCTTAACAATCACTGCAGTCGGTACAATTTCATAATGATTATAAATATGAAACACGCTTTACCCAAAAAATGTGTTACTTTTGGGTTACATTTGTGTAACGATAACACAAAATCTGTTGTGTTACATTTGACAATTTTGGCGGCCTAACCCTTATATTAATATACAAAAATCAAATCAAACGAGCCCAAATTCAAAGGGTTTAATAGTTACCGTTGAAGAGTTCCACCATCTATCTTCTCGTGTCATCATCAGATCAGCTCGATGGAACCAAATTATTGTATAATTGTATTGTCATCGGTATTACATACATCTGCAAAATTTCAAGTCATCGCAGCTGCCAGGCTGGACCACGCCACGCGCCATCAAACTATTTTAGACCGTAACACCGCTACACTACGCTCAGTTTGGAATGGGCGATTTTTTTATTTATTTTTTTTCTTGAATTTTTCACGAAAAATGTTGGATTTTGGTATTATTGTCTTTTTTTCAGTATTGTCAGAGAAGTCTACCATTTTTTATACCTATTACTTTTTTGCCATGCGTTTATAGCTATATTTTATAAAAATGTACAAAAGTTAAATAAATATAATTGGATTTTCATAAGTATGCAATCATAAACTATATCCAAATCGATTATAAACCAGTTCAGCTAACTATTATTTTTTTCGCATGAAACCATAAATCCTAATCAATTAAATTTAAATTTTTTGAAAAACAAAAATAAGGTGATGTTTTTTGGTTGGATTCTGTTACTTTTATATTTGTTACAGGTACCTCTATCATGAAAACTGTTCACTTAGTTATTACTATTTTTGCTGAAAATTCTAGGCCTTTATTCGCATTTTTCTTTTTTGAGGTATTTCTATATAATTTTTTAGTTGGATTCGAAAATATAGTCATTTTAAATAGGATGAAAGGCTGATTTACAAAAATACAGCCTATTGCGAATTAATGTTTTGCCAAACCGTAGTTTTACTGGTCTATAATTTAAATAAACAAAACAAACGACGGACGTCGACTTCAGAGCAGAACAATTTTTTTTATTCGAAATAATTAAGTAAACAATTCTCAGCTTGAAGAAAATAGAAATAAACACAAAGGATCCATTGTTATCAAAGACACAAACTTCCATTTTAATTGGGAGGCGCCAAGTTTTCTCTGAGGACAATGTTCTCAAAGTCAAAGAAAATGTTTTTATTTTCATCAGCAAACTTTACAGAGACAGATGCACTCAGCTTTCCGAGGCAAGAATAGACAAGGGAAATACATTGAAAGTGCACGCTGCCAGCCAGTGAAATGAAAAAACCTTAAAAGGCATTAATGTCGAATAGCTTTTATACTTAATGTACACCTTAGTCACAGAAAATAACGTTATGGTACCTGTGTTTCACTCAGTTATTTTGTCCCGGCGACTTTTTTCTAATAGTTTATCGTTAAAATGGTCCAAAAAGATAAAAAAATCACTAAAATAAACCTTGTTAATTGAATATTCTTAGGGCGCGTCGCATGGCTAAAGAAAACTTTAAGATAGGTAAACTGCGATCAACGATATTGTACCGAGGTCGGTAAAACAAATTGGGGGTGGCCTAAAATTAATTGGTGAAACTTAAGGGGGTGACTTTACCTTGGGGAACTCATATGAACTTCACAAAAATAGATTTCGTCTTTACGTAACTTAAGGCTGACAGCTGATCGCACAAGTTGTATGGAGATTGGAGGCATTTTTCTTTTTTAACCAACTTCAAAAAAAAGGAGGTTCTCAATTTGACCTGTATGCACGAATATGTATGTTTGTATGTATGTATGTTTGTCCGCGATTATCTCGCGTTTGTCTGAACCGATTTTGATGTGGTTTTCAGAAAAATATTTTTTACATTTAGGAGAAGGTTTTAGTATTTTAACCGACATCAAAAAAGGGCGGTTCTCAATTTAAACTGTATGTAAAAAAATCTAAAATAATATGTTATAATGATTCGCTTAAACTTTTTCAAAGCAACACACTTCGTTTTATTAACCAACTTCAAAAAAAATGAAGAGGTTGATATTTGCACTAAAAAAAAAACAAGAAAATTAAGTTTGATAGGCCGCCTTCGCACCGACTTCAAACAGCTCAGTAGGCAGGTACCTCATAGCACATCAAATGATATTGTATTTATTTTTCGCTTTTTTTTTTGAAGATGGTTTTATTAATTTTTAGTTTTTTTCATATTTCAACCTATGTTCCTTGGATAAAGTTGTTTGGTTTAATCGGTTTGTTTGGATACAATTAACGTTTTCATAAGTTCAGCAATCGAAATTCTTCAAAATGCGCTTAGAATTATAGAATTAATATTCTGGGAGACATTTTATATGGTAAAATAGATTTTATGTAATCTTTAATTCGTCATACATTGCTTCTGTACAAAGTGTTTTTTCACTGAAGGTTACTTTATACAAAAGCAATGTAAAGAACTCGGTCTTTGGAAGGAACTCGGCGTAGGTGGTTACTGTACCGATTAAATTTTGATTTTCTACATTAAAGAACTGTTTAATGTGTAATAGTAATAGTGTATTGTGCAATAAACTAACAGTCCAGAGATACTGTGTATCCGCTCCCTTTGGTTCCGACAAAGATCCAGCAACAGTGCTTCTCGCTGCCATAGTTCTCCGTAAACGAAACACTATCAGTTTACGGAGAATGGGAGGAGCTTATTCAGCAAAAATACATTAAAGACATGACTGTAAAGACATAGATTTATTTGCCGTTCCCGAAAGGGATAAACGTAACAAAAAAAGCAATGTAAGTATAACGAATTAGAGATCCATCTTAAAATAAGTATACAGTTTGTACAGAGGACCTACTAAGAGCTGTATGTATACATTTGAAACGATAACTCAAAAAAAACTATGAAAATGTCTGAAATTCAGCAGGTCTAAAATAATTGTGTATAGCTACTTTTCACGGCATTTAAATGTCCACGGCCGACAATACTATAAGCATACTATAAGCGAGCCACCTCTACAATTACCTGCATAATGAATGGTCACGGGTGGATAGTAATAGTAGGTACCTATATACGGGCCACAAACACAGGTTCCCTTTTAAAGCATAACCGTTTAGTTGTTTACCGTTACGAACTTCCAATGTGTTTTTACACATGTGCTATTGATCTATGAACTCTGTACGCGGATGATTAGTGATATGGGATCCCATTTCCGCATTTAGGCTCTTAAGTGGCTCACTATGCGAGTGGGTCAGTGGCTATTCCAGCCACCTCAGCTCCGCCCAGAAGGATTTTTGCCCAGTGTCCAGGATTACATGGGCGACTGTTTGGTCAGCCTCTAGGCAGCCCCTGCGAAGGGGGCTCTCGGTGACGTACGCAGATGATTTAATAAGTATATTATACCTACAAACATCAGATATAGTTCTGAGTGTTTATATAACAGAAAAAGTTCAAGTTAATTGTCGTGAAACAAACAAACATACATCCATCCATCCCTTCAAACTTTCGCGTTAAATAATATAAACTAGGTCGTTTATTTGTCAACATTTTATAAGCTAATACGGATTTAATTTATTACAATGAATTTGATATCGGTAGACGTCAGCATTTTCAATTAAAGTAGACACGGATTTAACGTAAATGTGAAATTATCGCACCATGCGTAACGATAAATCTATACATATTATAAAGAGGAAAGATTTGATTGTTTGTTTGTTTGCATCGAATACCTAGGCTCAGAAACTACTGGACCGATTTGAAAAATTCTTTCACCATTAGAATCCTACATTATCCGGGATGAACATAGGGTACATGATTTTCCCGAATTCCCACGGGAACGAAGCCCCGCGCGGGAAGCTAGAATTTAATATTTTGACCATTTTTTTAATTCCACTAATGGAACAGAATAAAGTTTCTTGGGAATTTGTATAGAACGTTTTGCTTAGTACTATTATTTATTCTGTGGTTTTGCGTTATGGCGATGTGTCAGTTAACCAAGAATGTTTAACACTAGCTTTCCACCCGGGAATTAGTTCCTTTGGTAAATTCGAAAATGAATTAAACACATTATAACCTTCCTCTTGAATCACTCTGCGTATTGGTGAAAACTATATGAAAATCCGTTTAGTAGTTTTTGGTTCTACAATATCCCATAACTCTAAGGTCATATTATATGATAGATAGATAGATAGAAAAGGAAGATAAGGAAGGAAGATAATTTGTATATCTATATAAGTACAGACGGCCGTAACTCAAGTTCTCCATTTTCATTGCAAAACCGCTCTAATCACAACAACACAGAGTGCACGCGTATGGTAACTTGAGTTACAGCCTCTGTACATTAATAATACAAAATCTTAAAAGAATAGATAACACATTATCTTCAGTAATCTCAGTATGACTAATAACTAGAATGTAGGGGTAAACATTGGCACACAGTATTCCAAACAATACGTATTTTATTCCATGAAGTTTACTTTTCTGCTCGTCTGTCTGTTCGTGGTCACGATTGGACTATCAATTACCAGAGACGGATTGGTGGTTTGGGCCCTGTCGAGATAATGTAACAGTATAATGAAAATAAATTGAGAAAATTTTATTTCAAGATTAAAAGTTACTTCTACTAAACAATTCTCTAAACTTCTTTCAGTATTTATTATATTTTGTAAAATCAAAGCCAATATGAATTCAAAACATCAAAAAGTCAAAAAACAGTGTCATTGGTTAAAAGACAGCAAGCATCCCGGAAAATGGCATGTATGTACCTACAAAGCATATACAACCAATAAAGTGGAGATCCGGGAAAGTGAGGCCAATAATATATCAGAGAATGAATTAAATCTAGAGATACAATATAACATCCCCGTGGGCTTAATCAAACCATTATATTGACAAAAGTCTAAAAAAAAATATCCTTCCAAATTCAAAAGTGTCATTGTTTCATCGAAACACAAAGCAGTCTAAAACTAAAAAAGAAAAGGTCCTTTTTTAGTTCCTCCATTGTATTAAAGAAGCGTGTGTGGCCCCAATATCCGCGCCTGGACAGAGGCCATGGTTCGGCCCTTAGTTCTGTCTATTATTTATTAAAATCGTGAAAGCGAAAATAACTATTTGAGGATCCCGTTAAAGTTCACGTTAAGTGCTGTTGCGTGCTCAAAAAGTAATTAGCAATTTAGCTAAAGAGCTGAGCGGGTTAATAAAATAGATCTTACCAGCCCGTATATGACCCCACCGGGGAGCACGGGCCTCCCTTCGAAACACGAAGGGGATTTAGGCCATAGTCCACCACGCTGGCCCAATGCGGGTTGGTGGACCGCTCGTCTTTCGAATATCAATTTTCTTGGACGGGCGGGTTTCATCACGATGTTTTCCTTCACCGTTGAGCAATTGATAATTAGAAATCCGTAAATAAATCCGAAAAGACGAATTTAGTGGTACAGGCCCGCACCAGGATTTGAACCCGTGACCTTCGGAATACAAGTCTGGCTCATTACCAACTGGGCTATCACTGCTTAAATAGATACCTGGAATAAATTGCTACCTAGTAATAAGGCCGCCTTGTTGTGCACTATGTTCTGTTTATTGCACCATATGTCTCTGGGTGCAAATAAAGAATATTATAGTATTGAATCGTGTACCATTTTACAAACGCCATGCGCATATTATTATTAACATGAACGGGCACAAAAATTAAAAAGCCCTTAGACATTAGTAGGTAATATTACCTAAATGCCTCTAAAGTACTAGTATCTTTCCTTAAATGTGAATATAAAACTAACTTCTTTTCTGCACGAAATAGAAAACAGCCTACTAAAAACACATAAGATAAGAATTTCTCATTTTAAAGAAATTTAAAGTCGGATTAAAACTAAGGATGGGCTGAAAATGAACAATGCTTAACCCATACCCATTTCCAGAAATAGTAGCTTATTGTTGTACTTAGTTGTATTATCAAACACTTATCTTTTCTGGGATAAATAATTCGTATTTATTCTTACTTCTTTACTGATATAAATGCGAAAGTTTGTTACACTTTCACGCAAAAACTACAGAATGGATTTTAATGAAACAATAATATAGCTTATACATCAGAATAATACATAGTCTACGTAATTTTCAGAAATTCCCACGGGAACGAAGTCCCGGGCGAAATACTAGTTTATGATATTATGTTTAAAAGAAAGCGAGAATCCGCTCGTTTTGAAGCCTAGCCCTACGAGCTATGATTACCATGCGTACGCGATGCCTCGGGCAGACTTGAGATGTATGTTCTATAAAAAGATGAACACCCACTAGTCTGTTACTGGAATTTTTGAGGGTTCTGTACATTTTTTTTTACCAGCCTACAAACTTCTCCACCGAGGGGCACGGGCCTCCCTTCGAAGCACGAAGGGAATTTAGGCCATAGTCCACCACGCTGGGCCAATGCGGGTTGGTATATCGAAAATGACTGCTCGTATGGGACTGCTCGTATATCGAAAATGAATTTTCTTGAACGGTCGGGTTTCATCACGATGTTTTCTTTCACCGTTGAGCAAGTGATATTTAGAAATCCGTACATAAATCCGAAAAGACGAATTTAGTGGTACAACCCGCAACCTTCCGATTAAAAGGCTGGCTCATTACCAACTGGGCTACCACAGCATCACTTGTATTGTACATCCGCTGACATATGTGACTGTGTCTAGTAAAAGAGACCACTTTGAGGGTAGTCATTAAAAGCGATTAACATAGCTTATTAACATTACATTTCCACTCTTAACTACTACCTTCAAAGTGGCCCCTTTACAAGACACAGTCACAATACAATACAATATAATACATTATACTTTATTGCACTCCAACACAGATATGGTGCAGTTACATTTTAATACAGAAAGTTATGTCAGGGTACAAAGGCGAACCCAAGCAAAGAAGCCATATCTTATCGGCAACCTTTGGGTGTGGAGAAAAGGTAATAATCGTATAGATGTCACATATGTTTAAAACTTATAAAGTACAATTTTAAATAAGCAGTTAAACCTTCGCGTGATTCTTGCACACCCGCGTGTGCAAGATTTGTATCGCCCGCGCCGTAAACAAGCGCGCGACGCGTTAAATAAGAGAACTTAACATTGCCGCGATATGAAATAGGCTAAGACTCTCGTTATAAAAAATTATAAAAAAAAAACAATTAAGTTTTTGAAATACTCGATAAACGAACGATTATTGAAATTATAAAGCAATGTGAAAAAGGATATAAAAATGAATAGCTAAAACCATGTGTTACATGTGTCTCTATAGTTATTTTATTACTATACAAGGTGTTTCAAAAAACCAAACAAAAAGATAATTCTAAATTAATTAAAATTTTGCTTATTGCGCAGCTCTATTACAAATATGACAAGGATGTCATATTAATTATATGAAACTTTCATTTTGAAAGATGGCAAACCGTGCAACTGTTACTAGAGTTGCGACTATTTCACTTTTATAATTAAATTTTGAAATTTCTTTTTTTTTGGGTTTTTTGAAACAACCCGTATAACCATAATTCAAATTGAGTAGATAATAAGTCGGTTTTAGTTATAAAATTATAATTTACTAAATAAATGGTTGCTGCCAATTGTAAGTACATGTACCTACAATTACATAACAAAAGACGTAGCTTCTACGGAACCCCGAAACAAATTCACGAGATTACCAGATCACCTCTCACAGATAGTACTGTAACAACACGTTACCGTTTAGTTAGATTGAACAATTTCTCAAGATTTAGTTTGGGTTTTTTTTGAAGCAAACTTTGCTTAATGGGCTGGCTTCAAAGTAATTAAGTCATTGTTACTTTCTACGAAATAAATAAATATATGTATATTATTATTTTATAATTGAAAACAAGTGTTTCGGTAAAAAAATAACATGGTTTAATTATATATGATTAGTAAACTACATAGAAATAAAATAGATACTGAGAATTAGTATGTATTTATATAAGTATCTACTTATTATAAACTAGCTTCCCGCGCGGGACTTTGTTCCCGTGGGAATTCGGGAAAATCATGTACCCTATGCCCATCCCGGATAATGTAGGATTCTAATGGTGACAGAATTTTTCAAATAGGTCCAGTAGTTACGGAGCCTATTCGATGCAAACAAACAAACAAACAATCAAATCTTTCCTCTTTATAATATGTATAGATATAGATATAGAAAAAAACTGTTACAATTATAACTAGGTACCTAAGAAGGTGAATTCCATTCAAATAATTTGTAGACTGGCAAAAGGCTAAAAACTTGATAAATTAGAGGTAAACAAGAATTTACTATACAGTAAAACCAAATTAAACGTTTAAAAGTTATAATCTATCAATGTCGGGGTGATGTTTTTAAAAAAAGTTATATTTAGCTTAATTTTCGTACGGTATGATCCATATAATGTGTGTCAGTGCACTTCGTTCGTATATAGGCCGCGTTGCTCTAAAAAAGTCCATCACAATCTTACCCTGCAATAGATGAGGTTACGAAACCACCGGTGATACATCAAGCTGTTTTTTCTTTTATACTTATAATCCGGTCAGGTTCCCCTGTTAGCGGGTCACGGAGGTCAGATGGCAATGGCAGTCACTCCACTGTAATGACTTGACCTGCTAAACCCTGGATCATGGTCAAGCGTAACCCGAATGAGAAACGGGACTAAGCGCTATAGGAAGAAGAAGACTTATATTCTTAACGTGTCTGAGCAAACTTGACTAATCCTGGTTTCAGAGTTTTTAAACCACCAAATGACCTCTGAATTGGTCAATTGGCTACAGACGGTACAGCATAGTGCCCTTCGAAGCACGGATATGCTCTTGACAAATTACCAATTCGGTCACCTGTCAGGTGCCCTGCCCCTTTGTTTAATCACCTGATCGGTTTAGATCAGCGAGGGTCGACCGCAACTAGGCTACGAACGCGTCACATTATAAGAGTGTTTTCTTTGTAATAATCGTCTTTTATTATTATTATTATTGTTACATATATATCTAATATATTCTCTCCATGCGAGGAGGTAAGTTATTATTATTATTATTATTATTAATTGATACACTAGCAGCTCCAAGAGCTGATGCGTGTATATCACTGCACTCGTGTTCTTTCATTTTTTTAAATGTTTATCAAGTCTATTTTTAAAACAGTTCACAGTTGGGGCACTTATTACGGTTTCCGGGAGAGAGTGCCACAAGTTCATCACTCGAAATGGCAAGAAGTGTGTTCTAGCGTTGCTAGCACATGGAGGTTTGGTTAACTTTAGGGAATGGCCTCTTAGATGTGTGTTCTGGTTCATTATGTACAAATCCTTCATGTTCCTGACATTGTAGCGGTCACTGAGTATTTTATACGTTTCTATGAGGTCTCCTCTTTTTTATGTTTGAAGAGAATACTTATGGAGATAAATTAGAGGTCGTGTTCATGGAATTTGGTATATTTATTCCGAATGTGGGAGTTTTCACTAATTCAATTTATAGTTTGTAAGTCAGAGTCCGAGGGGCCCCCTGAGCTTGGGCACTGCCCCGTCTAGCCTTGTGGTAGCCGCTGGTAGTTACTTGCCTGTTCTTCTCTGGGGAAGACTGCACCTTTGCGAATAGGCGTAGAGTCAGTAGGGTCAATAGAACGAATGCGTATGTATGTATTTAAATCCTTTAATGTTTGTTTGTATGTATTTCATGTAATATGTCCTATAAAATAAAGATTTTTTTCTATTCTATTCTATTCTACGCCACTGATGGTGCCTCTTAACACGGACTGTGAAAGCTTAAAATGAGGCTATCCTATTAATAATTTTTATTCTTAATAAAACATTAACTTATAGAATACAGATAGCGCGTATAATGTAAAACTATCCGACAGGAGCCAACTGTAAAGGTATACAGAAGTTATTTGTATTAGTACGGACGGCCGCAACTCAGGTAACAGCACATAGTGCACGCGTGCACTCTGTGCTGTTGTGATAAGAGCGGTTTTGCAATGAAAATGTAGTAACCTGATGCGCCGGTCTCTACGTCATAATAGTTAAGTCTTGTTCACTAACTATGTGAGTTGGGCGCTGAATCAAAGTCTAAACTAACTGTTGCAACCATTCTAACTAACTCCTCGTTGCGGAGTGTTCGTAGCGTTTCGTACTACATCTGTTAGGGGGCGTCCATTAATTACGTGAGGTGTTTTGGTCGAATTTTCGATCCCCCACCCTCTCTGGTGATGTCGTGAGATTTGGCTCGACACTCTTCCTCCCCCCCTTATCTGTCTTACGTGAGTTTTGTGAAAATGAGTAGTTTTATTGTAAAGTGTTATTTAGAAAACTTACAATGAAAATAGCTACGAACTACCAAATTAAATTTAATTAAAAAAATAAATACACATACATAAATACATACGCTAACGCTTATAATCCCTAACGGAGTAGGCAGAGCATCAGCGGTTCTAGCGAACTCTTGATGCCACGTTTGACACAAATTGTGAAGGTTATCAGATGAAACAAGTTGTATAATGGTGAAAGGTTGTCAGCCATTCGCCCATTATACAGCAAAACCCTCGCATCCCACTTACAGAATTAATGTATACCTGGGAAGAGTAGGCAGCTGGCAGTTTTTCTTTCACTCTCAGTCCAGCATGGAAGTGTAACCTAAATAATATGTTCATATATCTTTCTTCTTGATTCGAGTGGATACAGAACAGTGAAATGTTACATTATAAAATCAATTGATGTTTCGCTCATGAAATATTGTTTAAATATACACTATTAAATGCTTTACGGTTTGGCGTAGAGTTCAACTGTGTGGTTTGTAAGAGAAAGTACACATCGTATTAAACTTATTCTTAAAATAAACTACTTCATAAGTACTTCATAATAACTTAAAATAAATTTTATGAAGTACTTTCTTTTTAGATTAAGTCACTTAGGATCACAACAGTAAAACAGTACACCAAAACAAACAAGTGTACCTATGAAAAATTTCGTACGAAAAAAATCGATCGGCGATTTGAGATTTCCTGGGAATTCAATCATTTTCCTACCTACGACATAGATATTGAAACAGTTTCGATAGAAGGAAATTCTTAGTACTTTTTTTATTACTGAAGTCAATTACTTGTATTTTCGGTTTAATAACTCCTTCTGACTTGTTGCGCTGGTAGTTAGCCGACCGTACCAAGTCGAGAGCCGGCCCGACTATTGTTTTATGTGGTTTATTCCCCCCTCTCTCCATCGGCCCGGCGACATTTACCACCCACCCTTTTATTTTCTTTTTTTAACTTTTTCCGACGAGCGGCCACATTTGATACGTTTTATAATTAAATCGAATCGAACAAACCATAATTATAAGGAATAAAAGTTCTGTTATTACAATAATTGGTTGCCATGAAAGACTAAAAAATCTTTGTTGACATTTGGTTGCGAAAAATAGTTGTAATGGCGGCCGAGCCGAAAAGAATAAGTTAGATTACTTTAGTGTACATTCTGTTGCTTGAGACTGTAAGGCCCGTTTACAGAAGTTTTGATCCATACTTAAATGTTGATTGTCTCTTTCTATCACTACCAAAACGACAAAGACGACTGGTACTTAAGTATAAATCAGAGTCTGAGGCGCGTTCTGAAATACGGGCCTAAATAATACAAGTATTTCCTGAAAAACTTACAATATTAAATCAACAAATAAATAATAACTGTGATGATTTATTTATAACTATTTCTACATCAAAATACACAGATACAGTCTAAAAAAAAACTACGCTAAAAAACACGACACATACGCACTGTTTATTTAATCTAAACAAATCTAGTAAGCAAATAAAACATAACTTGAAAACAAGCGGCTACTATGCAAGATTAAACATTAAAATACTACTCAGATACTTTACGATTAAGGCCCGTACTATAGAAGGGAACTCAAATCTTGATCTATACTTAAGTTTTTTTTTAAAGATTTTATTATTAGCATCCACAAACTTCATGTCCGTGCCCTTGTCTAAATTAAATTTTCTAGTTATTACTTGCTTTTTCTTTTGAAAATATTTTACTATACTTTCCATAGTAGTTTACAGTTAATAAATAGCCTTAATAAAAATATATATTTGTATATTAGGTATTACATAATGTATAATATACATTTAAATCAGTGATGGTTCTTCGCCGTTGCATCCAGACCTCAAGGCATCCATGACGGCTCTGTCTCGACTTTTGATCGCCATTATATCTTACGTAAGTATTTATTGTCTCTTTCTTTCACTATCAAAAATCAAAATGACAAAGACGGCTGTTACTTAAGTATAGATCAGAGTCTGAGTCGCGTTCTGTAATACGGACCTGGAAATGTGCAGTGTCCCAACCATTGCCTATCGAGCTTTATTCTACTCTGAGTGTTATCTTGGCAACACTGGGAAGTTCTGTTGTAACTGTATTAGGGTTAGATATTAGATACCTATATATTTTGTGAATAACTTTCAACTTTAGTCTAAGGCTTGACAACTAGCTTAAATCTAGTTTATCATCAGAAGGTATATCTTTCAAAGAACTGTTTTCAGATACTGATTCAATTACTTCGCATTGAAATCATGACTGGCTTGCGTGGCTACTTTTGCAGCATCCCAAACGTTGCCTATCTATGTTTTTTACGGGTATTTTAAAGCTTAAAGAAATAAGAAAAAGACTATGCCGTCGACAATGAAGGCAGGTCGATTGCGCTTTGTCGTTTTTCTTTGGATTCAACGGCTGTGGGTCTCACTTCACTCTCACTCTCTCCGTCTCACTGTCTATTATTACAACTGTTCATTAATTAAAAGCTTTAAAAATGCTGGAATATTTTCATTTTTTTATTTTTTATTGAACTTTTACACCTTGTAAAGGACAGCTTAACGAAATCTAAAACCCTAAACTTAGTCGATAATTCAATTAATTTTTCAGTGGAATTTTCTCAGAAACTTTATATATATTCATTATATAATTTGACAATAAAAAAATAATCATAGCGTAAAACACGAAAACCAGCAATGTACATCGCATTATAATAGCGGCGCGGCGCGGGGGTACTACTTAACTTGACGAAAAATCCTTCCGTTTCCGGAAACAAAAAATATTTTTAGCCAACCATACATATGTGTAGATTCTACGGTTTAAGTATTTACTAAGCTGTCCTTAGCACTCTAAAACGCTGGCTCAGCGACCTGAATATTACTGAATATGCATATTCTAATGAATGCATTAAGAAGAGCAACTTCCCCATGCAACGTGGGACACGTCAAAGGTGGGAACTGGCCTAAATATGGTACATGTAAACAACAAAGTATCTGAGCAGTGGAATCTCCATAAATCTTCTTGGCAGGTGATTGACTGTAATTCTTTCCAACCGCGTATTAGCAATACCTAGACCACATCGTGCATATGCTTCCACAGATATACAAATACACATGATTACAGGAACACTTACGATAGTGGTATCGATTTGTGTTGCATTGTATTGTGAAAATATTGCGAACCAGATATACACATCAACACGGTCTACGGATATTGCATGATTTTCCATACAAAAGAGGTCTGTTTGAGAAGCTACAAAAGCAAAATTTATTGAACAGAATTGTAAATTCAGGTTTAGCACTTTCTCGTCTGAAAATTATAGCCCTCCATGTACTTACGAGTATCTCGAGTATGCTTTTATAGCTTCTCAAACAGACCTCATTTGTATGAAAAATCATGCAATATCTCTAGACTGTGTTGATGTGTGTATATGGCTTCGAAATAGTGGATATTGTATTTGTTTAGTATATCACTTAGGATTCACTTGATTTGACAGAACAACAGCATAATCGTACCACTATTTCGATTGGAACAGCACAAACTTGACTATTGGTCCCGCGCACTTCCATTGTCGGTCGTTTAGACGATGTATAATCTGCGGCAGTGCCTCAACATCACAAGGACCCTTAGATCATACGCAAGCGAATCTAATCTAACTTCAGTTAACTGCCAATAAGTTTCACGAGAACTGTGATGGGTGTACGTTACCCCAGCAAAATCTGGGGTCATCCGTTTTGAATGAATATCTCGGAAAACACAACACACGCGAGGATGAGGTTATGATAAAGGCCTGTAGTGCAGCCTGAGAAGCAAATATGAGAATATAAGCGAATTTAACAGAATTTGTTTTTTATTTTTCAAGATATTCGTAAAAACAGATAAACGGGGCAGATATTTTATAAGTCTACGACCGACATACATACTGATCATTAGCTGTCATTGTCATACTTAAAGCGCTAGAGAGAGATGTACTGAGGGGTGTGCGGGGGTCATAACACCTTAGTGCTTCAACATTGTCATCCTCACCTACTGGAGGTGCACCCTGCTGGTTAACGGACGAGGCTTTGACGTGTTCATTACAACCGTTAAAGAGTATCTTTACTTGATATTGGCGACTTCGCCACTCTACCTATTTTAATTTCTATCAAAATTATTTTGTTTAAGATTCTCGGAGTTATTTTCAATAGTTTTCAACATATTATAGCGGGTTCTTCCCATGGATTTTATTTTAAATTAGTATCGGCTATTCCGGCGCTGTTGCAAGCACCCTATCACGGTTGAACTGGAGAACTGCGGATAGTGTTAAAAGCAGACAAAGCGGTCGTCTACTCTCTTTCTCCTTCGTTCCTTCTGAATACTCTCGGAACTCACTCGAAACAAGACAAAATATTCTGACATTGGTAAAATCACGATTTTTTTCCAAGAATTGAATTGAATGTACTGACATCCAGTGCTTCAAAGTATCGGTCGTAGACTAACAGAATAGAAGCACAGATATCGCTGGCGTAACTGGCACATGTGTACCTGAATGGTATCGTTTCTCGTTGTGCGTGACGCGGCGGTGCGTGCGCCGGTTGCGGGTGTGCTGGCGAGGGCCGCCATCGCCGCGTGGCCCCCGCAGCGGCGGGCCCGCTGCTACAAAACCGTCTCGTCAATCCAATATTCATTAAGCTTAGTTTTACGGCCAGCTAGGTTAGCATACGCACGTGAGATAATTTTGTCATGTCGAAGTCGTTCTATCAGTTCCGACTGAAGCTAAACATTACAACGAGAGGTCGTATCGAAATATGTATGACAAAATTATGTCAAAAGCGTATACCAGCATAGCTATCCACAGCTAGGAGGCAGCGTTGGCGGCAGCGGCGGCGGCGGCGAACAGCCAATTCTGTCTCTATTCCTTGTAGATTCCGCTTTCAGCCGTCGCTGCTCCTAGTTATGGTTAGGCCCTTAGCAGCCTAAGTGCAGTTGTATTTGTCACTAATAGTTAAAATTATTATTACATTTGATTCGGTAGACCAATCATAAAAGACGACATTTCACGAACTCTGCCGATCGGTCTATTTTTCTTTAGGCCAGTAGCCGGTAGAAATAAGCGTACGTAGGTAGAATCAAACGCTTAGTTTGCACGTAATATTAGTCTTGAAAGGCTACACTTGTTTTTTTTTTACAAATAAGTGAGAGACAGAAAAGATTTTTTTTAAACTGCAACTAGGCTTTACTTAAATATCAACAACTACATAGAAACCATACTTATCTAGTCACTGCATCAGACCATCGCTCCATACTGCCTTCTTTACGAGTATCTATTTTGAACGTAAACAACACGTCAAATGTCACAATAAAAACAAATGAAAAAAAAAATAACAGGGAAAAAACAAACATTTAAATAAAATATGTGTGAGTTGTGTTTCTTGTTGCGTTGCCCGATAGCGCAGTCGGTAATGGTGTGGCCTACTGAAAATCTTAGTTTCAAGTATTTGTGAGGAGTGTGAGGTTTTTATGTATCATAAGTATGTTTAAAAAACCAGAGGGTTTAAGGAATATATCAGTTTCCTAGCAACCCTAGTAAAAGCTTTGCTTAATTTGGGGAAAAATAGCGCTCTGCGAATTGTCGAAGAATATTTTTATTTACTAATTGTTGTATTATTTCGTTTTATATTTCTATAATATTACTTGGCCACTTATTATTTAATCTTTTTCACAATAGTGATACAAATACAGTTTTTCAAATAATGTATTGTTTAACAAATTACAAGATTCGTTGTTCTGAGACTAAGAGATGCTTATCGCTTACGTAACGTCAATTAGTATAAAGTAAAGTTGTTGTAGTTACTCATATACATATTTGGTGATAACGGTTCAAAATATTATACAAAGTCAATGGAAATTGACAAGTTCCTTTGAAGTATAAAGGGTTTTGCATCATTTTTTTGCTTCACCGATATTTTGGCTACTAAACTGTTAAAAAGTGAAAGAAAATTCTGTAGTACCTATTGGGCTGACAGCACTAAGTGAAGATTCTTTAAACTGAAGGTCCGTATTACAGAACGCGAGTCAGACTGGTCTATACTTAAGTATCAGTCGTCTTTGTCATTTTGATAGTGAGAGAAAGAGACATCAATCAATACTTAAGTTTAGATCAAGACTTGAGTCTCCTTCTGTAATACGGGACTTATAACATCTCCAGGATCGTCACCTTCAAGTGCACCTTGCTGATCTGCTGTCATATATAACCCTTGAAGGGCTTCTTTACTTGATATTGGCGCTCGTAGCCCAGTAGCATTTGCTGATCTGAACCGATCAGTGAGGTTAAGCAACGTACAGGGGCAGGGAACCTGATGGGCGGCCGGGCTGGCAATTTATTAAGTGGGTTTCCGTGCTTCGGAATCGTCAGTCCCGGCTGTTGTCGATTGACTACAGTTGTTAAACCAAGTCAAAAGTCATTCGGCAATTTGAAAACTGGCACCAAGGCTAGCCAAGTTCGCCACATACATATCTTCGCCACAACGATTTTTAAACGACTTTGAAAAAAAAGAAGGTGATCAATTCGTCACATTATTATTGGAACTGCAATATGTTCACATAGATAATCTGTTAGGATTTATTTTAATGTAGTCTGTATTAACTCAGTCATTAATAATATCAAGATTGTGGACGCCAAGAATAGAATTGTATTTGACAATTCGAGTGCAATCTCATCAACACTTGTGCATAGTGTACAATACAAAGGTATCACTTATCAAGTCCAATCAATCTAAGCTAGTGTGTGCACAGTGCAGCCCATCTAGTTAATCCGTAGGCCATTGGACCGGAATGTCCAATTGGACTAGTAGGCTGTTCGACTATTGATTATGTTATTGCACCGTAACTTTGTCAAACCCGTAATATTGCAATATTACTTAGCCAGACTTGTAATTCGAAGGTCGTGGTTTCAAATCCTGGTGCGGGCCTGTACCACTGAATTCGTCTTTTTGGATTTATGTACGGATTTCTTATTATCACTTGCTCAACGGTGAAGGAAAACATCGTGATGAAACCCGGGCCAAGAAAATTTTCGAAAGACGAGCAGTCCACCAACCCGCATTGGGCCAGCGTGGTGGACTATGGCCTAAATCCCCTTCGTGTTTCGAAGGGAGACCCGTGCCCCTCGGTGGGGACGTCTATGGGATGGTAAAAAAAAATTTAGTAAGATTATAATCTAATAAAGTCTTTAGCCCCGCCTAGTAGCCTAATAGTGGGTGACCAAAGTGGCAATTTATCACGAGCGTCTCCGTGCTTTGGAGGGCACGTTAACCTGTCGGTCCCGGCTGTTGTCGATTGACTGCAGTCGTTAAAACCAAGTCAGAGGCCATTGTGCGGTTTCAAAGCTCTGACGCCAGGTTTAGCCAAGTTCGCCACACACTTGACTGTACCTACACGATATCTTGTTATCCTCTGTATTAAAATACAATACAATACTCTTTAACATTGTACAATAAAGAATAAATATATATACATATATACATACATACGCACATGACATATTTTTTCAGTCCGACCAGAGAGAGTCAGAATGATCTCGATATGATATAATGGTCACGTCAAAAACGTATGAATCAACAGACTTCAGCAACAATGCCTATCAGCAATTAAATGACATCTATGTGTATGTATGTTTTTGTAGATTAAAAAAAAAACGCTGAATCCATTTTGATAAGATTTATATGGGGTGGTCCCATATACTCAGGGGTATACTCTTTAAAACAAAAAAAGAATTTCAAAAATCGGGTGAAAATTTGCAGACTTATCGGGTAACAAACATACACACAAAAAAATTGAGTGTATGTTTAAAAATTATCTCACATATTGTGAATCGTCGTCATACTGAAAGTGTGTATCTCAATGAAACAGAGACGAAACAGAGACGATGTAATAGGTAAGGTACCTACATGACGCGACATGACTTATTTAAAGCTAATTGGTACATGACGCGCTCGCTCGTCACCACTAAGGTACTGTCAGAACTAACAGCGTTGCAGATTGCTACTGCAGTCTGCAACATCATGCTGAGACAGAGCCTTTTCGGTGCACACATCAATCCACACCGTTTTAATTTTTTTAGTTGTAAGTTCTTTTGTATTGTGTTATTTTAGTTTACACACATACATAAGCTCACGCCCATAATCCCTAAAGGGGTGGGTAGAGCATCAGTGGTTATTTTAGTTTAATTTGCTTATTGTTCCATGTTTTGTTTGTGAACACCGAATAAATGATTTTTCTATTCTATTCTATAAGGTATCTGATATTATATTACAGATTATTTTTTGCAATTTCGGTCTCAACCCCAATAGCGGCCAATTAAACTGACTCACAAAATCAATGTCCGTAAAGAGGTTCATCACACCTTTTAGTTAGAAGTGTGTTATCGCAAGGTCATCGACCCCAGCTGATACCGTGTTATCAGGTGGCGCAATGCAGAGTCGAAAGTGCCCGAAAATCGATCGATACAAGTACATCGCACTACAGAATAGTCGAAATGTTTTATTAGTTACCACCTGCGTATTAATAGACGTACTATGTTTGTGCGTGTTGAGAGTTGAGTATGGTTGAGTTTAGAGTGTAAATTTCGTATTGTAGCATGACAAGTACGCGGCGTTGAAAGCCTCTTATTGGCAACGAACTTTTTCATAAGTATTTCATTTTATTAGTATTTCATATTTTCATTTTATTTGTTAGTTGTAATTTGCACCCACAGATATGATTGTCCATGCCTTTGTTTTTAAAAGATTTTTAAAATTTATATATATTTCGATAGTCACAGGGACTTGCGTTTTTGTACCACTAATTTTATGTCATGCTTCATTCTTAACTAAAAAAAAGTATCGTAATTGTGAGAAACAACCCATGTTGCCTACCAGAATAGACCGGCACAAATTCTCTTCATTGAATCGAAATGAATTATTTATGGATAAATTACGTCCTTAATAATCAAACCACATGAAAATTAAAACTACTGTAGCCTGTAATGAACCAATAACGTAAGTATTGAGTGATGTTGACAAGTGTTCGATTTTATGAATTATTGTATGTGAAACAAAAAATAATGCTAGAAATATATTAATATCCGAAAACAGCATTAAAATTGGTTTATAAATGAACAAGTTTTTGGCATTTACATTATCGTAAGGATTTATATTATCTCGTTTTGTGGGGAGAACTAGCTATCTCGTTTTTACCTACGCAAACAAATGGCGGTGACGTCACATGCCTGTAAGTGCATCTCTTTTTCGTTGTTTGACAGTTTCCCCCTCTATTGAAATGTAATAGCTTGTAACTTTTTTATGTCTCAATAGTGTTCAAAAGTTATTTCGGTTTTGGGTTTTGGATTCAGTTCCTTTTTAAGATAAACAATAAAAAAAAATAGTCAACATCCCTATTACATAATACGATATTTATTAATTTATCATGGTTCGTCGTTCCATCATTTTGTAACGAAGCGAGGGGAATCGGGAAATCGATTTTAAACGAAGTGACTTAAAATTAGTTAGCGAAACTTTAGAGGGTGATTTCCCCATGAAATAGAACAACTTTCCCATAGGAACCTATATGAAATTCTCAATAAACCTTAGACTTCTTATAAAAATGCAAATAAGCTGATCGCACAAGTTTTATGGACAGGAGATTTTTTTACTATTTCAATCCATATTCCTTGAAGTTGTTTAGTTTCGTGGGAAGATTCACATCCTTGACTTTCGCTAGCTAATTTTCACCAAATATATTTCAAAAACAGAGGAAACTCAAGCTCTTTTACCACGCGATCGATGTCGTTACTCTGAAATATGTATGCATATACTACGAGTATGAATGAGTATATGAAACAAAACATTTTTTTGCTTATAAAAATCAGGTTACAGGGTTGTATGAAAAGGTTTGAAGGTACGGTACAATACTCTTTGTTGCGCACATCATTATATGTTTTATTTTGGATTTTTTTCAAGTGTGTTTATACATATAGCTATAAATATATACTGTGTCAATTTTTTGTGACAATAAATCACTTTCACTTATTTATTATTGTTAAAACGGTTTCAAAGCCCAAGAGAGGATCCCGGCCGAAATTCCTTTAATTAAACACTCACTAACCAGAGGTTAAGTATTTTATAGTACGGCTTACTGCTTGTGGATAATACCTTCGAGAAGTACTCGCAGATCAGGACATCTGCGAGAAATTGATTACCGTAATGAATTAATGATAGGCGTAATATACATCACTCAGCCTTACCATTTCGAAGAAATAAAGCGTTAATGATGTTTGAATGTAACAACTCAACCGCAAAATTTGAATATTCAAATGTATTTCTCTAAAAGAGAACATACCTAGATATTGATCAAATTTCAACGGTATTACTGTTACTTTAAGCACATATTGGTGTGAACATTGATATAATGGGTAGCATTTTGAACGAGTAACACGTAGCTGCCTCTCTTTGGGGCACTTTTACGCGCTTCTAAATCATATTATGGAACTAAGACGCGTTCTTTAGATGTGTACTAAACTAACGCTCAGTAGCTCGAGCATGATGCGCGACAAACTCGAGCAGCACGCCACTCGGCTGACGGTGAAACTTCACTTTGATTGCGCGAGCTCCGCGCAAAGGCTTGCTCGCCCTCTGGCTTTGTTAATGTTGATATTTTGACATAGGACCGCGGCACATTCCGCGCGCGAGCCATAAACAAGTCAACAGGACAGATAGTGACAGTACGATATGTAAAGTATGAACGTCTCTGCGAGTGTATCACACAAAGATTTTTAGTTACAATAGAAACTGGATAACAATCAGCAAACACGTAACAAGTTTTATATTTTTATTTAAATGAACTGATGACGAAACAGATTCAAACACAAGAAACGAATAGAAAAGGTACGGCAATCATCTCATTTATTTTACCGTTATCAACTAATCGATGACTTATTATTGGAGCCGCAAGATGTCCTAATCCTGGTGTCAAAATATAAAAACCATCTGGAAGCATTTTTTTTGCTGTTGACTGTTCTCTTACGGTGATAGAAAACATCACGAGGAAACCTGCACATTCAGGAAACTGAATATGCAACTATAATCCAAATCGGTTTCCCTGTTATTGTCAAGCGCACCATGCATGAGAAATGGGATTATAACCATTAGGAAAAAGAAAAAAAAAACAACGGGTAGCACTCCGGTGTGCCTGCAGAAGTGAAAACTTGAACATTAATGTTGTGCATTAATATGGAAATAAAACAAAATACACAAAAAGAATCCGTTATTCTCTCAGGACACAGAATAAATAATAGTACTAACGTGCTCAGGATTCGAAGCCTCGACCTGTTGCTTACAATCTGGCAACTTTTCCACTAGACCAAACTGTCTACTTTCAATTCAGTAAAATAGTCTATCGGTATTTGCGCACTATGTGCGAATAATCGTTGACATCGTTGACATCTGTCACAGAGATAATTTTACCATAGGGCTGCCATCCGTCCGGGTTTCCACCCATTCTTCAAAGTACACATCGCTGCTAAAGAAGTTTTCACTTCAAAAAAGGTGGTAACCCTATCCTACGCATTTTCCATCAGGGTCACGTGACATCTGACGATCTGACGTGAGTTCGTCGCGAGTTTAACATTTTTTTCCCCATACTAAAAGTGCTCAACGCCGCTAAAGTTATCACTTCAAAAAAAAGATCTGTGGGGCGGAGCTATGACGTGTGACCGCAAATGGCTGGTTTCGGAACAAAGGTTTGCATATCTCCGTAGCGCTTTGCAATCACCTCCGTGGTGCCATAGTATCTAAGATTGTAAGAGGTAGATTTCTAGTAGTGATGCTAACATACGCGCCGTCATATTATGTGTCAATCTTACCCTCTCCTCCTTACCCTTAGCGTCAAAACGAAATAAGTAGACGAGATGTAATTATCTCAGATAAAGACTTTTTAAATTACTTCGTTTAGGAAACCGTAAGACGATAAAGTCGTATAATTAGAAGTGTTTCACTTGATTCTGGATTTCTCCGAGTAAAGTCACTGGACCAACGGAGTGCCGGTATTTTTATGCGGAGAATTCCGCAACAATTACTTGAGGCCATGTTCGTTGAGCTAGTCCATCACTAATACTAAACATTTAATGATCTGTGTGTAAACTTCAGTTTCGAGTTTCGCATGAAAGTTTTTTTTATAGACTATAAGAAACAGCAACAGCTCACGGTCCAGCAAACTAAGGATGACTGGAATTCCGAAGGTTTTGAGATATGTGGTTTTGACAATAGAATCTTTAAGGCGACTACAGCACCCGATAAAGGCAGCACACATAGAAATAGTGCCATCTCCGACTCTCAACAGGCCTGGGCCGGCAGTGCGAACAGTGTCGATACACGAAGTTTACGGACTATGAAAGCGTGCGTGCGTAAAAACATGTTCGGAAGTTAGAAAAATGAGATTTATGGAAAGGTAACAGCTTAAATCGAAAAATGCGTTAACTACTTATCGAGAGTGTTCAATCACGAACATTTTGATAGCAAATTTAAGTTCCTGTGTGCATTTTACTATCGTTTTTACAGCTTAAAAGATAGACAATATTGGTATTTAGAGGTGACTTTGTGAGCTTTTTCTATCTAACCAAAAGTGCTGAATCATGTTTTCAGCAGACTACTTATCTAGTTTATGTCCTGAATATTACCGTAGTATTTTTTTCTTCGATTTAATGCAGTGTGTCATGCTTATCTACGCATCATAAAATCGTAATTTAGGTGCTGCAGTCGCCTTAAAGTGAATTTATAGGTGCAAGTGTCGACACATCAGTGTATCGCTTGTATCTGAGATTTTTTCTCGAATCGTCAGCTTGGTCTGTCTGCAAACTAAATGAACACTCAAATATTTTTATTTCTCTCAACAATAGAACTACTTACATTAAGCACATCCTTAAAACTTGGTATTAGCTTGTGGTACAGTCACTTGTGGAACAGTACAGTACAGTTCAGTTCAAATGTAGTTTTCTAGTATTAAAAAATAATGTTGTTTCATATTCTTCATTGTCTTATCAAAGTTATTAATAAACAAAGGTCTAAAACAAAAACAGTGTTATGAAGATGCCTCTTCAGTTTACAAAACACTGCCGAACTCATGACACGTTAACAATGTGGTTAACGTATCGGTAAATGAAAACTAGTTTCATTTAATCTTCATTACTTCCCAATAATTGTCAAAAGCGCGCCAGAAACAACCAAATTAACATTTTCCTAAAATAACCGGCCTTGCTAAACAAACACGACAAATTAACTACAATCATATTCATTAAAACATTAATTACCATATGCTATAAAATAGTTTATTATTATATGTTTTAATTATTTAACATTAATTAACAAAGAACTCATTTCTCGTTAACGTTTTGTTGTCTAGTCGTAAATCGCCGGTCCATGAATTAATACTCTTCAGAATAAATAAATTGCAATCATAAAATGCTAGAAGTTGGTACGAGTGAATGAGAAATAAACAGTCAGGCTAGCATGCCCACTCTAGCGTATATGAATTGTATCACAGACACCTAAATGATCTTTATTAATCCAACCAGCCCAGACTGGCGTATGATTTGGAAATGAGAGTGCAGAATTCTAGATATATTAAATATAATTTTTGGGGGAGACCTATGCCTAGCAGTAGACGTCTTCTGGCTGCATGATAATGATAAGGGCTATTATTGTCACAGAATAGATGTTTTGAAAAATTGGTGATCTGCAGCCTTTGCTTACTTTATCGGGAAACGAGCGGGAGCTTAAGTTAAGTAGGTATGTATGTAAGTAATAGAGATAATAGATATTATAACACCCGTACACAAGAAACTTCAGTTAACAACAACACTCTGTTAAACCTGTAGAATAGAGCACTTCCTTAGCATCTTGACATTGATAAGCTAAATTGGATCTTCCTGCACTAGATCAAAGCAGGAGCCCGAGATTGCTTTTTATTTGGTGTCCGCGGCGCCAGATATGTTTATTCTTAAATTGCAACGGTACTTCATACAATGCTAAGGTTTGCAGTTTGTTAGTGGGCAAAGAAAATCGGGTGTGGTGGTAAGTTTGAACTAACGAGCTTAACCCATCATCCCTTACCTAAAAATAGAAATTCAATTACTATCCTTTTGTCAATATTGTTAATAAATGAAAACCTAAAATTGTAGTTTCATTATTGGTCCTTCTGATTTCAAGTTCTATGGGGTGACTTTAAATTAGTAAAGAAACTTTGGGGTCACCCTTATCAAACCTTACAAGGCCCGTTACTTAAATTTACTTTGGGCTGGTAGCCCACTTGCTCGGTGAAGCTGTCCAGGCCATCAGCGGCCAACAGCGTAGTCATACAAAAACAATAATTGAATTGCAGCACGGTACGACTTGAAATGATATAATTTAACTCTAAATCAAGTCGGAACGGAAATAGCTTGTTCTGAAAGTTACACCAAACAAGAGAACTCTATTCCTAGATATGCCTTGACAATTTAACAGCAGCTCCAATCCAAGTTGTACACTTAACAGTGTTTGTTTAGAACTACAGTCCCGACTAAGCCACGAGCGGCGGCGGCGGTGACAGCGTATCTATGTCTCCATTGCTCGCAGTGCAAGGTAGTGTAATTTTCTATAACACGCGATGCAGGCAATGGAGGCTGAATTCACTTATCGCCCCCGCCGCCGCTCCTAGCTAGGGCCAGGCCCTTAGCTCTGCTTTTCAATTAGCTTGTAACTATCTGCGTGCCGGGTATTGCAATAAATAATAAATCAAAAAGAGCTATTTCAATTCCAGGTCTGCTAACTTCACTGACTGGAACAGGCTTTGGAACGCAGAAGTTTTATGAACTGTTTACATGGGAGATAAAAAAACTTTGCTTGCAGGTTTCACAAAGAGTAAAATATGAAATGCACGAGCAGTTTCTAATTCCGGGTTTTTCTTTTTCTCTTTTACTGTCAATTCTATTCTAACTTTCCTTTGGTTGCAAAGCAACAATGCTGTAGAGAATTGGGATAATTTGTATTAATTCATTTTATTTATTAAACAGTTTCAATCATGACGTATTTCTTATCTTCGTCACGAGATTTATTAAGATTTCTTGAATTATCAAGGTTTATGGACGAATAATGGTACAGGAATCGATTTTTTATTAGCAAAAGGTTCCTTTTAAACTTGTTATGTTAGTACGTATTGTTAAGAGAAAATCGATCAACGACACAATTGGTACAATATTACCAGTCCATGCGGTGTAGCACAACACCAAACGTCACTTTGACAGATCGTTTTACGCGCGTAAATCGTGATTATGTGTTCTTGCATTGTTATTGTTAAATATCGAAATAAAAGGACTGTACAATGAGTAAAAGGTATTTTTAGTCCAATAGTATGTATGTAATTATGATTGTTCGGGTCAAATCTTGCAACTGAATTTAAATGCAGCTTCCTTGAACCGATTGAGCTGAAATTTCGCAAACTCATTTAATTCGGATAATTAGCGTATGGTTGGTTGTATTGTGTGATGTCAATCTATATCCAATATGGCGGTGCGCCCACGGCTGCAGATTACTTTGCACTCCCATGACATGGGTATCAAATGAAAAGGTTCGTTGAGAAGAATACCATTTTTTTTTTAAATTAAAGCTTTCTCGCCCTAGAGTTAGATCCAGTATGCCTGGGAAAAATTGTCAGCTGGTTCATTCTAAGATTTTCTTTCACTCCCCCGCGTGGAAGAGTTTCAAAAAAGATACCATGCAAAATTTCATCTTTCTAGGTCCTATGGTTTGGGCTGGGCTTAATCAATCTGTGTCTTTGCAGGACTATCGTTTCCTTAAACATATTGCTTAAGAGAAAATCGATCGACGAAACAATTGGTACCACACTCCATCGGTACTCGCTCCATCGTCGGCCTCATCTTTGGAAATAGTCCACCACTCTGGCCCAATGCGGGTTGGTAGACCGCTCGTCTTTCTAAAATGAATTTTCTTGGACAGGCGGGTTTCATCACGATGTTTTCGTTCACCGTTGAGCAAGTGATAATTAGAAATCCGTACATAAGACGAATTTAGTGATACAGGCCCGCACCAGGATTTGAACGCGCGACCTTCGGATTACAAGTCTGGCTCATTACCAACTGTGCTATCACAGCTGTGAGTAAAAGGTGTTTTCAGTTAATAATATTAAAAAAGATACATAACAGTTTCTTCACACGGCTTACAACACACTATATCTAATTAAAGGCCCTTAGTTCATCATGATAACATTATTGGCTATTTGTAAATTATGTTTCTTAATGTGACCCATTAAACAAATTATTATCACTACATATTATAAAACAATTTCCCCCGCCGCGTCTGTGTGTCTGTCTGAACGCGATAAACTCAAAACTACTGAACGGATTTTCATACGGTTTTCACCAATGGACGGAGTGATTCAAGAGGAAGGTTTATGCGTATAATTTATTCCCAATATTCCCACGGGAACGAAGTCTCGGGTGGGAAGCTGGAGTTTCGCGAACACCCTCCTACCGAAGTCCGACGCCAAGCAGCTTGCTGTGTTCCGTCGGTGCGTGGGAGTACCAGTACCTTTATAGGCATTTTTTGGGTTAACTCGCTCTATCGTCGACCTCATCTTTGACCTTTATGGTCAAGATTGAGGTCAAGAGTTAACCCATCTTATAAAAATAATAAAAACAAAGATTAATAAGAGTATTATATTGTCTTGCTTTGCGGAAATCGAGCTCTTGTTTTCAAATGATTTTTTTCTAGTGAAATGTAACTGTTCCTAATTTCAGTTTACTCGTTTAACGTGTGTACAGTCAAGAGCAGGTCACGCTTGTCGCTACCAGTTTAAGCTGAGCTCTGATTTACACTGCGCGCCATACAATACAATGCAGGGTCGGTCCAAAGTCCAAAGTGTCAAGCTTGACGTGCTCTTGAGTGTACCTATTTTAAACATAATTTTTTTATACCTTACGCATTGATTTTTTAAAGGTAGATTTCCGTTAAACTAAACTTTGACGTTTATAATAGTAGTGCCTAGGAACCTAGGTCTTTGAAATGTACATTTAATTAGGTAATTATTGTTAAGAGAAAATCGATCGACGACGCAAGTGGTACGGAGGCCAGCGCATCAGGTTACTCCATTTTCGTTGCAAAATCTTATCCCAACAGCACAGAGTGCACGCGTGTGGTAACCTGATGTGCGGCCGTCTGTACATACAACACTACCAGTCCACGCGCTAATAGAGTAGATGTTCATAATAGACCTTGTCTTAAGGCGACTACAGCACCCGATAAAGGCAGCACACATAGGAATAGTGCCATCACCGTCTCTCAACAGGCCTGGGCCGGCAGTGCGAACAGTGTCGATACACGAAGTTTACGGACTATGAAAGCGTGCGTGCGTAAAAACATGTTCGAAAGTTAGAAAAATTAGATTTATGGAAAGGTAACAGCTTAAATCGAAAAATGCGTTAACTACTTATCTAGAGTGTTCAATCACGAACATTTTGATAGCAAATTCAAGTTCCTGTGTGCATCTTACTATCGTTTTTTACAGCTTAAAAGATACACAATATTGGGAATTTAGAGGTGACTTTGTGAGCTTTTTCTATCGAACCAAAAGTGCTGAATCATGCTTTCAGCAAACTACTTATCTAGTTTATGTCCTGAAGATTACCGTAATATTTTTTTTCTTCGATTAGATGCAGTGCGTCATGCTTATCTACGCATTATAAAATCGTAATTTAGGTGCTGTAGTCGCCTTAATTTAATAAAATTTGCAAAAGACGCTTTCAAAATGATGAACAGAAATGAAATATTTTCCTAAAGCACAATCATGGATGTAATAAAAAATTGAGTATTGAGTATTGAAAGTCTAAATATTCCCACAAAGTAAAGTTTGGAATTATTTATATTATTTTAATTAAAATAAGTGGCACCAAAAATACTGTTTGAATTAAAATCAATTAAATAGCTTTCAATGTCTAGACTCTAGACTAGACTAACTAGTTCAATGACTTCTGACAGAAACTAATGTTAAGATAAAAACACCTTTTACTTATCACCGACAAAAAGAGTGGAGTTATAAGTTTGACGTGTGTATCTGTGTGTCTATGTATCTGTCTGTGGCATCGCATCGTAGCTCCTAAACGAATGGACCGATTTTGATGCGGTTTTTTTGTTTGAAAGCTAATACAAAAACACATCTCCGAGCTATGCACAAAAACCATCTGTCAAAAAAGGGCCCGCATAGTGCTGTTCCACACCGCGTGGACTGGTAGTGTTGTAGTAGTGTTGTTTATGTCGTTTTTAATAGCGGGGGCTTTCATAGTGCGAATGTATAACCTGATATGCTGCTGTATGTACCACTTGCGTCGTCGATCGATTTTCTCTTAACACTAACTACGTAATTAAATGTACATTTCAAAGACCTAGGTTCCAAGGCACTACTATTATAAACGTCAAAATTTAGTTGACCGGAAATCTAGCTTCAAAAAATCAATGCGTACCTAAGGTATAACAAAATTATATTTAAAATAGGTACGTACATACGTTAAAGAATAAACTGAAATTAGAAACAGTTACATTTCACTATAAAAAAATATAAATATCTCACGCAACGTACTGATGATAATAATACACCTAATAGAACAATACGCATAATGTTGGTCAACACGAAAAAAACTGCTGCGTATCGTTCCGAAACGACGCACAAAATGATGGCAGCCGGAGACAAGAGGAGCGGAATTGCAAATAAACTGTACTTCTAAAATGAAAAGTAAATCTTAAACGACTGAACCAATTTTTATAAAATATAGCTAAGAAAACGTATCGAAAAAAACGTATCAAAATCGCGATGGACCGCGGTCCATTCGTTTAGGAGATAATGTGGCAGACACACAGATACACACGTCAAACGTATAATTATTATAATACCCATCTTAAGAAATAAGGTTCTGACAAATCGCCATTTAAGTACTTGTGTGAAAATTATGACAAAAACAAGTATAGCGAAATTAGGGTGAGCTTTGTATATTCATTTACCTACTGGTCCCAAAGAAGTACCATACCTATAAATAATAGGGATCCAAAAATTTTATCGAATTAAAATTTGGAGAAAAATAAATTCTCGCGACTTTTGTCGACGCGTGTGTGCATAATTTACATAGTATATAAGGTGAAGCCAAATAATACAAATACAGGAGAAACTATTCAAAGAATAGAAAATAAAATAGTATAAAGAACTTCAATTATACTAACTCCTTCACTTGTGGGGAAATGTGCTGGTAAATTAACGACTGAATTAGGAAATAAAGGATTAAAACTACAATCTGACAAATACAAACATACCCAGATCCGAGAATAAATCAACTGCTTTTACGAAAGTATTGGCGGGTTTCAGTGATTGATTTATTGTATTTGACAATATAAGTGTTTTTTTTTTGTATTTGTTAGGCTTATTTCACTCGCACGCGATTTTGTTACGTAAAATGTGCCGAGTTTGCTCATAATTGGATATGCATTTTGTTCTTATTGTTAAAACAATTTTTTTTGTCTCAGATGTCAATAATTTGGTTAACCTAAAAAAATAATAAAATTCACCACTTTGGGAATAACATGCAGACAGAAGTGGCTGTCCCCAGCTTCAGAAGTGGCTATCCCCAGCTTTTTAGTGCATTTAAGTCCGCTTTCCGCTCCGCCCATCACCTCACTATCCGCGTCACCGGCGGAGTGGCCAGCAGTTGCTTGCATCCGTTTATCGTCCAGCAGAGTGGCTAGTCGCGATTTCACTAGCAATTAATAGCCAATTACTGACGAGCCTCATTTATATGGTCATTAGTTACTTACGAGAAATGGAAATCCAGGGCACGGAGCCGAATGGATTGTGATCAAGATCGCGGTGTGAAGGGAATGGAGGGCAATTGTAGAGAAATGAGTTGCAAGGGAATCGTTTGCGGGTTTTTTTATAACGAATGGGTTCGCCCTTGACCACAATCCAGCTCAGGGGCGAAGATGTGGTCAAGGATGTAGCGAGCTCACCCAGAAGATGCTTGTGGAGCTGTTGAGCTCCGGAGCTTTCTCGAGATGCAATATGAGTGTTAATACTCGCAATTACAGGACATGTGAAAGATGTATGTTACTCTCATCGACCGACAGACTCGTTCATTGTGTGATATCAAGTTTGATTAACAAAGTTTCGATTAATTTACTACAAAAAGCTACAAAAAGTTTGACGTATTTAATGGTATTTCCACAGAAAGAAATAATATCAATAAGCGAAATATTCAAATTAAAATTCACATGTTGTAATTTCCTAAATAGGTTACGCAGTTCAAATAAGACCGTAATTGATCGCAAATATTTTAATATGGTAATGTCCAGGTACAATGTATTTCAATATCATAAGTCTCGGTTTCGCCCGCCGAGCGGTCAAGGTCTGTTTTTGTACGCAAACTTGCATGGCAAGCAAAAAGCTGCTCCACTTTTCAGCGCCTCGTACCTAGTGTCGTATTAAGTGCCATTATGTACCGGTGATAAAGTGTGGTCAACGTGCGTGTGTATCACCAACTAAACCATAATCAAATTAAAAGTAAAGTATTAAAATAATACAGGGAACAAAACTAAAAAACAAAACGCCCATAGCCGCTGGACATTCAACGGTACTTAGTGATATCCAAGGCCGCTTTCTGGCCTCATTAATTTAATTATCATGGCAACATTTTTTGTGAAAAGGTTTTCAATTGATGGAAAGACAGAACTACGAGTTCAATGCTCCCAGTGTTCTAAATTTGAATCGAGGTCCAGATTCGAGATGGCCCGTTCGTTTGACCCTCGTTGCGGAATCGGAGCAGGCGCGTCTCGATCGCTTCGCGAAGTCCAGCGTCCATTGACGGCAATTAATTGACATTTGACCCCGGTGACGCTTCTGCCGCGACCTTGGACCTGCAAGTACTCGTACTTTTTTGGTGTTTAGTCCAGTACTTACAGGTTGTATTGTCATTAGTTCAGGCAGGTTAGCAGCGATGTCGAGCGGTTAGTTAGAGTACGTACCTTGAGGCTGCTGTTGTGGAATGTAAGGGGTGAGGAGACGCGTTCGTTTCTTCTCATATCCCTTTTGTGTGATGTCACCTGAACAATAAAATGTTACTTTAAATACTAAGTCAGTTTTAGAGAACATTTCGGGAATGGTAATTACGCAAGCAAACCTTGAAGACAGAGAAAAATGTATCACAAGTAATATAACTTGCATCGATGCAGCGTTTTTGAAAACATTTTGCCAGTTTCTTATGAATTACTAGTTTTTAGTCTGGGACTTCGTTCCCGTGGGAATTTGAAAAAATGATATCGCTTATGTTACTCAGGGATTAGGTAGCATTCTTATTGTGAAAGAATCGGTCCAGTAGTTTTTGAGTTTATTCGTTACATACAAACAAACAAAATTTAAACCTAAACTTAACGATAAGTGTAAAGATGTATCAAACATTTTTTTCCTTTTGTATAAACCTTCGATCAACTATAGAAAACTAGATACACAGTCCCATACAAAATGAAATTTAAAAGTGTCCTAACTACAATACGTACTTAGATAGTTGTATACCACTTCATGTATTATGAAAAAGTTCTAAAGTGTCAAACATTTTAATCTAATTTAAACCTTAACGTAATATTATAAGGTCGAAAATAAAATCTGTTTAATTTGTAAAATACCACTTTGGGTTTTGAACAAAGGATAACGTAAGACAATTTGATGACACTGGCTGTCACGTAGAACATGGGGAGGAGTGGAGTTGCCTTTGTTAATTTTAACAATATATTAGTTGGGTCGATTTCACATATAAAATCTTCGTACAAACTTTTTAACAAATTCAAAATGCTGTTTACTTTTTACAAATTCAAAATGCAAAATGCGGTGCAGTTTATTTTATTCGAAAGCTTCTTCTTGCGCTGGATTTCAGATATGATTTATCAAAATTGGTTCAGCGGTTTACTTTTATGTTAGTTTTTATGGTCTTTTATTATTAAAAAAATCACATTCATTTCAAATTAACCGACGATAATATACATTACAATTGATAATCACAGCCGCCGCCATTCTTCTTAATTATTGCTTATAAACCTAATATTATATGCTTATTTTTTTATGAAATATGAAATAACTTATAAAAAAATAAAAGAACTGTGTCTTTCCCGATTACACATATATTATGTTTTGCTTATTTAAAACTTAGTATAATTTTGTGAACAGAAATGACCTATTGAGATTTAAGACAGGAAATTAGCTATGAAACTGAATAGATATTTAAGTACAAGTAATAATTTATTAAAAAAAAGCAACTAACTCAAAAAAAAAAATTTGTCTTCTTCGCTGTCATCATCTTTGTCCTGAAGATGAAATATTTTTATTTTATTTTATTCAATACAAGAAACTCCAAATCAAAAGTGATAAAAAGGTACATACTATTTGAGGTGCAGCTGTTTTGTGTAACCTTTTGACTCCTTTTGTAATGACATACGAGTCACTTTCTAAAAAATGCTTGGAGCAAAAGACACTACTTTGCGACGGCTAGAAAAAATCTTCACATCTTTGACGTGCGACCACGTATTTCCACTGTCCACATCGCACAGGATCTCTAGGAAAACTAAAAATCCAATAAAACTTTGTTTGTAAACGTCACGCACGTTAAATTTTTTATTAACTCAATTTTATATGATTAATGGTTTTGCCATAATACCTTTAATGTAAGTATAGAAAACAGAATTAATATATATACTCTTTACACTTAAATTTTATAACACAGATGAAAATGAAAAAAAAAAACAATATAAAAAAAAGCGTCTCTATTTGTTTTAGAACAGAGTCACTGCATAACCCGAACAAATGATGTTGAAATACAACGGTATGGATTTGTAAGTTCCGCTAGTGTCTATTCAATTTAAAGGGTTATACTCTCGCCGAATGTTATTAAATTAAACTAAAAAAAATGTTTTATAACCTTTTCTTGGCCAAATACAAAGATAATTTCAATTCACATATAATAATTACAAAACTACTTATTTAAAAAATGTCATTCCATATTTTTTTAATGTTCTGGAGGTGTGATTTTTACAATTTTTCACTGCGCACTGAGGCATGCTTACTTTCGGAACGAACGAATGCTACTAAACGAAAAGACAACCCAAAACGTCAAGTGGGTGATCATTTAGTGAGGGAACTTTTTTGTTGTGGATTGTGTATCTAGTTCTTTATAGTTGATCGAAGGTATAAACTGACATATTAATGACGTTATAAGTATACCTTTATAAAAAACTATGAAAAGATTATTTGGATATTTGGATACATATTTATACAATTGTCTGTACCTATCATCAACATTGGTAAAAAAATCATATCGGCCACTTATACCAAGCATCACATTTTAAATACTTGACTATTTATAACATTCAGTCAATAAAAACACTCGTGACTCAACCAAAGCAGTTAGCGTCTTTAACAAAAAAAAAAACTCCTCATAAGGAAATAGATGACGACCTTGTCTAAAATATAAACCTATTCAGAACCAGTTATACGAAAATACTAAAACTGATAGTGGATAATGTCTGCTAAAATGTAGAACATGTTGAGTCGGTTGTCGTGTGGTGATCGGTTGAGAATAACACCACCTCATCTCTTTCCGTGGGTGTCGTAAGAGACGACTAAGGAAACACAATGCCTCCTATTAATTCACCCTAGGCAATGGCACCTCATTTTGTTTTTAATCTGAGATGGCGTTCTATGGTCCCATGCGATGTGGTAAGGCCGTCTGGTTCACGACCACCCTCCTACCGACATTCGACGCCAAACAGTCTTTTCACCGTTCTCGGTCCAAATGTTTTTTTTGAACCCGTCGCGCGATTGTTTACGCCGCTTGCGATAGTAATCTCAAACACGGTGTACATTTGGCGCGCGAAGGCTAATAAACGCTACACACTCAAAGGCCTAAGGTTGTTCCTTGTGCCGTGGGTCCCTTGGAACATACATAAAAACACACAAACACACAACCCGAGATCTGGAGCCGTCGATTAAGAGGCAGCGTCACTACCACTCGTCCAAATCGGTTTATAAATAAAAGAAACTAAATGTATTTTGAATTTATAAAGTTAAGTTAAGAAAGTTAAAGTTATTTAGAAAATATAAAGTTCTGTTTTACTATAAAAATAAAATTACCCTAATATGAAGATGGTATTGAAGTTCATTGAAATAACCAAGCTTATGAATGTACTGAATGTACCAACACTTAAACCGCATGATTTCTAAAGGGAACTACTTGTTTATCATTTAAACAATAAGCTATGGTAGGTCTGAAGCTTAAAGTAGGTCGAACACAACGGTAATGAGGAAAATGTGTTCTGTTGTTAAATGGCTTAAATTTTTTGTAAATATCTAGAAGGAAATAATATTGGGTGACTACAATGATATTACAATATTGAGTTAGATCACTACTCGACAGTTTCCATTATTTGTCACTTTCGTCAACTGGTCACTTTTGAAACTCGTCAATTTCCTTAAAATCGCTAATTCGTCACTTTACCGAATTAGTCAGTTGGAATCTTCTTCTTTTCATGTAGGTATAGTCAAGTGTGTGGCGAACTTGGCCAACTCTGGTGTCAGAGATTTCAAACCGCACAATGGCCTCTGACTGGGTTTTAACGACTGTAGTCAATCGACAACAGCCGGGACCGACAGCTTAGCTTAGTCAGTTGGAGTATGTGGACAGTCTTTTCATTAACATACAACGTGCTTCATGATGAATACCTAATGAAAAGAAAATTCAAAATTAAATTCAAAAGCGAAACAGTTCCAACTCTAGTAATCAGCAGCTCAAGCATGATGCGCGACAAACTCGCGCGGCACGCCACGCGGCTGACGGTGAAACTTCACTTTGACTTCGCGAGGATACCGCGCAAAGGCTTGCTCGCCTTGTCAATGTTGACATTTTGACATAGGACCGCGGCGCGATCCGCCCGCGAGCTAATCGTGCTCGAGATGCAGTTGCACGGTTTGGCATCTTCAAAAATGGAAGTTTCATATAATTAACGTATATGTCAAAATGCGCCGACCTCAGGCGCATACTGAAATTGAATGCTTCACTTTAGAATAACAGATTCAGTGCAAATATAAATATATAAAATATATAGGAATCCAAACTAAGAGACCAAAACAGCGAATGGTGAAGGAGGTTGAAAACGAGACGCTAATACAGACTTGTTACAATACCCACGGGTCCCACCTGAAAATAGGTCGAAATGTGAAAAGAACTGGGTTATAAAAGAGCACCCTCAGAGTTTCTTGCCTATCCTTCTCCGGGGAAGACTGCACCTTTGCGAATAGGCGTAGAGTCAGTTGGGTCAAAAGAACGAATGTGTATGTGTCGCCGGAAAATAATAAGAATCGTAAGTTGATAAATTTTCGAGGTAGTTAATCAACTAGCGGAAAATTATACACGGCAGTTGAAATGTATTATTTAACGCAATAAATTTTAGCTAATTGATCAACTTAAGCTGCCTGGCTGTAAGTTTATCAACTAATGATTTTGCCACACGTCAAATCATACACGAATGGACCAAAATGTATGTATTTAAATCCGTTAATGTATGTTTGTATGTATTAAATGTAATCTTTACTTATTTTACGTGGCATCCTGAATGAACTATAAAATAAAGATTTTTTTTATTCTATTCAACCGACATAATGGTTGCTGCGGATAGGCTTCATGATAAACATCTGACATAGTGACAATTGTTTCGTGAAAGCAGGTTGGACCTCCAAACTTGCGTTCCTATTTATCTTCAGTTTTTAACCCCCGACTGAAAAAGGGGGGTGTTATAAGTTTTTCGTGTGTATCTGTATGTCTGTGTATCTATGTGTCTGTCTGTGGCATCGTAGCTTCTAAACAAATAGTTTGAAAGGTGACCTGGAGGTTTACCATGATCGCTTAGCGCGATCCAATTTAGGACCTAAACAAGTCTGCAACGCTTATTCGTACCATGATGGCTTATAAGCGATTCAATTTTGGCGCTGTTGCGATTCAAAGGCAGACCAGTGACAATTTATGTAGACATTTAAAATGGACCATAGACAACCGAGCAGTTCAAAAGCAGCGCCATCATGGTACCATTTTAAAAAACATTCTAATTGCGAAGCAGTTCAAAGTTGGATCCTAAACAGAAATGCTTTTAAACGATCGTGATAGGTACCCAGATCGGGATGGTTCTTAGATACGTTTGATCAAAACCGGTTTAACCATTTAAAAGTTATAGGCCATTGAATATCAGGGGTTATACATTTTTTTTAATTTTCGAGTTATACAAACTCTGTTGTGGTAAGTGCGGTTTTGCAATGAAAATGGAGTAACCTGACGTGCTGCTGTTTGTACAGAGGCCAGCGCATTACCGCTCTTATCACAACAGCACAGAGTGCACGCGTGTGGTAACCTGTTGTGCGGCCGTCCGTACATCAGAATAAACAAACATATTCCTGTACAATTTCCGAGTAAAACCGCAAGTCCCACTTCTCGCCTGAGTACGTCACTAATAGGTTTATTTTCACAATAGACACTTGAATTTCGTTAAACAGGAACGCAGTGACACATTTATTCATTCCGATGAACGGATGAGTGTATTGTAATACTTGCCGCCTATGGAAGTGCCTGCATTTGTTATCAAACGAAAATAAACTCTGTATTTATAAAAACAAGTTTCATTATTAAGATAACGGCCACTTGCCAACACCATATACGAACGCGATGTATGATAGCTGACCTGAATTTGTAAAAGTATGATCGTGTGTGCCGTTTGTTTTCCTATAGTAAAATTGTTATGCTTCTAGTTGCAAAATCAATTTGTTAATGAGATTACCCTTTATTGGTAAAAATGGAGTTGGATAAGTATACCTGGGTAAAGCAGGAAATTTAAAAAATATAATCTACAAAACAAATCCCACATTTGCTAAAGTTACTAAACAAACCATTTCAATTAGAGATATGAATTTTAGTTTTGAATTCATCAAACAGCCAACGCATTTAATACTTACTCGATTTTTTTTTAATTTTTATAAATACAATAAAGCAATAAACATTATTTTCAAATCGGAGTCTGATGGCGTATACAAATATTTACTGAAACGGTTAACAGTTTCCCAAACATATTTACTCTTTTACGGCTTCTCAATATTGGCTTGAACGGAAATATTCGTTCAGAAATACCTATGGCTTGAACGCTTTATAAGTTTTCCAATAAATATCATATATGCACAAAACTGGGGTGTATTATAGGCAGCACTTATCTCGAGGAAATGTCGATTTCAGAGGTGGTGCAAGTTCGTAGGAAATCGGAAAAAATTGAGATGTCGTCCTTGTGATTTATTGATATCTTATATATAAAATTGGAGGTCCTGATTCACTGACTCATCAACGCCCAGCCCAAACCCTCAAACCTAGAAAGTTGAAATTTGGCAAAAAGGTGTCTTTAGAAAGGATTTTTCGAAATTTGACCCCTAAGGGAGCGAGATGGGGGTTGAAAGTTTGTATAGAGAAAACAACTTGGAAATTTTGACTCGAAACTTCATCAGGATATACCTTAAAGCAAATAAACGGACACGAGTTTTTCGAAAATCATCCCCTAAGTGGTCAAGAATGAAATCGGTGATTAGAAGAGTTCTTTGCGCGAGCGATGCCGCGGGAAAAAGCTATTCCTTCATGAACAGAGTTAAGGGCGACTTGCACCAAAGTGCTAAACGTATTTAGCGAGACTAATTTTGTTTAATTTGATAGATTTTGTTGTTTTGACAATCGAGCTAAATGTGTTTAGGCTGTTAAATATATTTTAGGCTTTGGTGAAAGTCGCCCTAAATTAACAAATATTGTTCATTAATTTGAATCATTTTGGGTAACACCTATATACACATACATATAGTCACACAAAGTTCACCACATACTTGACTATACCTATACGATAAGAAGATGGCTGGCTCTGCGGCGGAAACCTCGTCGAAATTCAAGCACGATAAATACGCGGCTTTAAAGGCCTCTTATTTATTTGTGCCTGTGGCAGTGGAAACCGCGGGGACTTGGGGCGCAGAGGCCGTGCAGTTTGTCGCCGAGATCGGCAGGCGTTTGCACCAAAAAACTGGCGACCCACGCTCTAGGACGTACCTTGCTCAAAGGATTTCGTTGGCCATACAGCGCGGGAATGTGGCCAGTATCATGGGAACCTTTGAGCAGGGTGAATTTCGGGGGGGCTTTTTTGACTAGGGTTTTGATTTTGTATATATTTTTAGGTTTTTTTTTTCGGGGCTGACGAAGCATGTTGCTGATTAATTCTGTCTTAGTTTTTAGTTATGACGAAGCCTGTTGCGAATACGTTTTTGTTTATTTTATTTTTTTCCATTAAATAATTTTATTTTAGCTTTTCTAAGAAAAAAAAAAGAAGAAGAAGAAGTCACACAAAAATCCCTGTCGGGGTAGGCAGAGCATCATGTAGTTTTAAAATAACTTGAAGCCACAAAGTTATTAATTGAAAAATGAGTATAACATTCTCTGCGATCTATTAAATATGGCTACTACTTTTTTTTTATTTTTTTTATTTAGCTATTACCTACTTTGATTTGTACTGAGTATTTTGAAATAAAAAACAACGGGAATTTGCTCTATATAGTTAGACTGTAAACTCGGGAAAAATTTAAAGTAAAAAACGTTACAGAGAAATTTCATAAAGACTAACTTTTAAAATCGGGAGATGGATTTTAAAAAATAAATTTTACATTGTAGCTTGCGGTTCATTTGAAAAACTGTAATATTTGAAATACATACACGTCATGCACTAAAACTAAATGACAAGTTAGAACGAAATATTTTTTCTTCCAGAGTAAGACGTGTCATTTCATCATCAGTCGTATGATCTCAGAAATTTTGGCATTTATAACTTGGAATAATTGAAATTTCGTTAATCCACTTAGCAATTAAATTATTTGACTGTACACACTCGATCGAAATTTTATTGTACGAATGGAATTCCACATTTCAGTCGTTTCATGTAAAGCTAATAGGAGGAGCACTCTAAAAAAATCCTTTACGCAAAAAGCTTTGTCTGCCTGCACAGTACAAATTGTATGCCCATTGGGACGGACACATTCCGAAACAGTTGAGCAAAGTGTTCTAGAGCGCAGACCCCACAGGTTTTCAAATAGAGTAAAATTTTCCGTGAAACTCTCTTACATCCAAGAGCACGTCCAGCTTGACACTTTGGACTATGCACCGGCCCTGCATTGTATGGCATGCAGTATAAATCAGAGCTCAGCTTAATAGTTACGATGCGGCGGTTAGAAAGGAAAAAGGCAAATACCAGTATGATGCGACGCGGATCCGCGCTTTAGCGAAGCAAAGGTTAAACTGGTAGTGTAAAGCACGACCTGCTTTTGACTGTACAACAAATGTAGTTGCGACAGTTACTGCTTTACTAAGCCTGAATCAAAAATGTTTTACCATCATCGCAGGAAACATTTAAATTACAAATATGTAAAGTTTTTCATTTGAAATTATAATTAAGTGTTCCGATTGTTTATATCTGTCACTATAACATTGTCAAAGCCGTAATATTGTAATTTGACTTAGTAAGATTATAAACTCTCAGTACTTTGTGAATTGCCACATTTTATCTCACATTGACGTACTTTTTTATAATATTAATGCATCCTAACATAACCGAACCTAAAAAAGCCTAACCTAACCTTACATTTCCTAACTTATTGTAATTTCATGCAGGTGGTCCTTACAGTTTCGTAAATTTATAATTTTACTCGACAAATTATAATATCGTGGGAGATTATAATTTCACTAGTGAGAATGTAATATGTACTACGGTTTTTACAATTTTCCGATGATAGATCTAAGCTTTAGATACGATGTAAACAAACAAAGAAATATGAGAAAAAATTCAAGAAATGTCAAGGAATAATCCTAATTAAATACTGACACCATTTACATATGGAGATTGAGAAATTATGTATTTCATTTACCTAGTCCTAGTACTAAAACTAACCTACAGACATAGTTCGAGCATTCGATGTGCTAGAGCTTTTCACGGACATTAAAAGTGACGACAACTTCACTCAACTCGTGTCTATTGAGAGTCTCAATGGTCTCAATTTGAGATCATTTGTCGGCGCTTTGTCGACATACCCGTGGCAATGTCACCGTAACATTGTTAAACCCGTAATATTGTAATTTGACTTCGTGAGCTTATAAACTCTGGGTACTTCGTGAACTGTTTTTTTCACATTGTTGGACTTTTCTACACTAATACCATATGAGCTCATGTGCTAATACTATAAAAAGGAAAGATTTGATTATTTGTTTGTTTGTTTGCATTGAATAGGCTCCGAAACTACTGGCCCGATTTGAAAAATTCTTTCACCATTAGAATGCTACATTTTCCCTGAGTAACATTAGGTTACATAATATTCCCGAATTCCCACGGGAACGAAGTCCTGGGCGGATTGCTAGTTGCTAATATTAATGCAACCCAACCTAACCTACCCGACCCTTAAAAAGCCTAACCTAACCTAACTTGTCACAATTTCATGAAGTTTCGTAAATTCATAATTTTACTAGGAAAACTGTAAGATCACGGGAGATTATCACTAGTGTAATTGTAATAGTAAGATTTTTCAAATTTTCCGGTGATAGCAATACATGCAATATCATAAGGATATTTCAATCCTTACTAATATTACAACGGTCTTATTAATAAAACTTACACATTGCATTGAATTGTATTGCATAGTACAAGGTTATTGTAACTTTTTTATTTATTTGTTAAGAATGGGTTCGCTCTTGATCACGCTTAGGGCTAAGAGCCAAGAAGAGGTCAAGGATGTAGCGAGCTCGCCCAGAAGTCTATCCACTCGAACGTTTAAGATATACAGGCTATATGAGCTCCGAAATACAGATGCAGGCCGAGAATTCCATTCCTTGGCAGTGCGCAATATAAAAGAGGAAGAATCCGAGGGATCTCGACGTCTGGAAGTCCGATGGAAAAAGGGGCTGGCGGAATGAGCTCGTGCAGCTTTTGAGGACACTGAAGTACATTAGACAGAAAACACTTAGGGTAAACATAGGGAAATAAATACTGACTAATAACTGTTAATTTATTATTAGTAAGACCGTAAATGTGTGTGTTTATTCGTTTGTCCTTCGTTGACGCGTTACGGACAAACGAATCGATTTCATTTAGTGCAAGGAGATAGTTGGGGTTGGAGATAGTGGCATAAATAGGCTTATTTTCACGCGAACGAAGTCGCGGACAGAAAGATAGTTGAATAATAAAAGTAAATAATGACGAGTGATTACAAAAATTCAAGCAATTCCAGATCAGGAAAATTACAAACTGGCAACTGAAAATCTATGCCATTAGTGTATTGAAGGGAAGCTCGTGCCTCTCAGTGGGGTCGTATATGGGGAGGCAAAAAAAACCTGAAAATTAGTACTGTACATGTAATAGTGGTTTTGTATAAATGTTTTTGAAATGAAAACTTCTTAAGCTTCGTTGAGCGATTTTTGAATCATTTTCGATAGTTGGTTTTAGTTTTCGTATTTTTTTACTGGATGGCACATAATACTTAACGGTAAAAAGTACTTATAATGAACGAAAGTACAGTAAACATATATTCACGTATATTATTGTTCAGTGTACTCAAAAAGGTTTAACCATTCAAAGATAAAACTAATCTTATCTGAATGAATTTAAGTACACTTTCGCTTACAGCTCACAATGATACCTAGACATTCCTAATCGTTTATTATCATGAAGAAACATACATCGTTTCGGTGATTTGATTGTTTGTTTGCATTGAATAGGCTCCGAAACTACTGGACCGATTTGAAAAGTTCTTTTACCATTAGAAAGCTACATTATCCCCGATGGACATAGGCTACATAATTTTCCCGAATTCCCAGGGGAACGAAGACCCGGGCTGAATGCTAGTACTAAATAAATAGTGAAATAAAAAACTAGATATTGTCAGTACGACTTCATGTCTGATGATTATGGTTATGATCCCACTAATATTATTGAACGTAGATGTCTTTGTGGGAAACTGCGTACAAAGCCGCGGGTAGAAAGCTAGTGTTTAATAAAAAGAAAAGAAAATAAACATATAGATGATTCAACAAACTTATGAAAGGCTCCAATGCTCCATGTCAAAATATTTACTCTTTCTAGCATCTGGTTTTCGATTTATGCAATCCGAAGACTTTAACCGTACTATTGGTATGAATAATTTGATTGGAGATATAACATTTTGATCTATAATGTTTATAGTGACAAGAAAAAAACAGCTTGGAGCCTGCCAATCAACGAGCAATCAGTGAAGTATGACTAAGGTAAAGATTAGCCGATTATTTATCTGTACTCTACAACTGATTAGATAACGTAGTGAACAGTTTTCTTTACCAATGACTTTGTTTTGAAGATTACACTGCACTTCACAGTATCCGGTCTAAAATAGTACGATTTCATTTTACTGGTAATTTTTAAAGTTATTTATTTAGTTTTTGTGAATAAATACACAAACGAAAGACTACAAGCTCTAATCAAGCTTACATTTATTTAATGCCTACAGGACAAGATTTAATTTTGAAGAAATAACTTAATAGCTACACTGTCGTTATACTTAAAATTTCACATAATAAAAACAACACAAAAATGTATTATTTATCAGCTGACTGAAATAGATAAACCAAGGTGGATTTTTTTGGAAATAACTTTACTATATGCTATTTACCTATCTACGGCCCGACATATTATAAAAAGTTCTACAAACCTGCACTTTTACAGAACGTTTTAACAAATGTTTCAACTTTGCAAACGGAATCACAATAACTCGGCTATCAGTAACATACAAGTTAGAGTAGGATGGTAGCGTTCAACTGCAGTTCGCTAGAATTGTTCCCTCTTTGTGGGTAGAGGAATAGTTTCACTTGCTATTCGGAGCTACTGTGCTGGAAACACGTTAAGCTCTCGGCTAGAGCCTACTGCAATACATATTACCGGAGAAAATCACAAATTTCGATCTTTTTTTTTACATGTCAATTGCAAGGCCGGCAAAACTATGCTAAATGTTTATCAGAATCTTTTAAACGTATGGCATTTTGTCTTTGAATTATCTCCAATGTCTACTATTAGAGTATAGTAAACATTAAATATCTAATCTATTTTATAACTCTTCTTTACGATGCTTGGAGTAAATCTTGGTAATTGGATTCTGTGGTCGGATCTAGATTTTTGCCCATAAATGGGCGAAACCAAAACGGAACTTTAGGTAGGTCTTTATCAAAGACTAATCTGCTCTAGGAATATAATGGAGACTGGAATAGTTTTATAGTGAAGCCATATAATTTTATTCATGAGGAATAACATCTGATGCGTACTGCAGGGAGCACAAGAGCTGCTATCAAAATCTATTTTTGAAAACTATCAGAAGAATAGCACCCGTGGTCGACTAAGCTGAAGCTCGGGCTCTTGGACGTCATTTTTTGTCGGACTAATTATTTTCTTACTAGTTTTCCGCCCAGGAGTTCGTTCCCTTGGGAATTTGGGTAAATTATGTAGCCTATGTGTTTATCCAGGGTGTCGGCTACTTTGTGCGTGAAAGAGTAACAAAAACCCATACATCCATGCATACATACAAACTTTCGCGTTAGTAATATTAACAAGGATTTTTGCGATAAGTATGCTACATTTAAAATTTACATGGATTCATGTAATGAATACTATTATATCAACCAGAAAAACTTTATTGAGAGCAAAAAGTGAAGGAGACTAAATCAGATTTATTCTTTGATCAAGTGGGACAGTGTGTCGACGCCGAGACTATTCATTGCATTTTACATGGCTTCTGGAAAATGTCTACAGCAATAAAGATGCTGTTATTCAATTCCATTGAAGACACGTTTCTATGGGTTCCCTTGAAGTGGGTATATTTATAAGCAATTTTATTCTTTTGATGAGTTTTGTTCTTTCAGTCGACTTAGAGAATTGATTCACAATTTATGAAAACAGTATTAATAGCACTCTATCGCTAAATTTCCCTAAGATTTCCTTCAGCTTTTGATCTTATTCCTTCAAACATAATTAACACTTGGAAAATGAAGACTTTTTTCCTAAGAACATATTCCGGCATTTCGTGGACTCAGTTAATTAAATGAAGGAAATAATATTGTAAGAATAAATAATTAATTCGATAAAGGAGCTGTCGTCTTCGTATTATGATAGTAAATAAAGCGTTTTGTTAACTCGAGGAAACAGGCGTACATACCTTTACTTTTCCTTGAGGTTTGGTCAAATATTTGCCTATGTGCACTTATGTATATAGCCTGAATACATTTTCTAATACACCTAGTTATCAACAGCAAGGCTCAATAATAACTGTTCACGTTTACAAATGACAACACCAATAAAGGCCAGGCCTGGGGCGTGCTAGGGGACGAGTCATTACAAATTATCATCCAATAAAATTTGCTGCACTCTGTTTATTGTTTATTAGATATGTAAAAAATGTTCGCAACAAAACTACGACACCTTAAGAGGTACATAATTTACACATTAAGTAAATTCCACACTACATTTATATTGGGTAATTTTGAATAACCGACAGTTTATCAGCCTCCACGCTTCCACGTTGGAGAGTGAAAGAAAAACTTAAAATATGCCAGTTGCCAATTTTTCCTAAGCATACTGTTAAAGCCAGTGAGGGTTTAGCTGTATGGTGTGCGGAAACGCTGACAATCTATCACCCCTATTCTCATATTCCATCTAATAACTATCAGAACGAATGTCAAATGTGACGTCAACTGGTTTTATAACAACGACGTTCTGCCTACCCCATAAGGAATTACAGGCGTGAATATATGCATTGATCAGTCACCTAAACAACAAAACTAGAAACGAGTCGTTTATTTACTTTGACGTCACCCTTATCCCGTTCGGCATAATGACGACTTTCGTAGTACATCTTTAATAGCATATGTATTGTTATTTATTTGTTTTGAGTACTTTTCTTGAGCAAGAAAATGCAAGCCGCTTATACTCGTTATTATCCGGTCAGGTTCGCCGGTTAGCAGGGTGACGGAGGTCAGATGACAGTCGCTCCACTGCAAAAATTTTACCTGCTAAATCCTGGACCATGATCAAGCGTATGTCGAATGAGAAACATGACTAAGCACTAAGAAGACGTCAATCCATTCTGTAGTACGAAAGGAAGGAGAAATAACCCTAAAATTATAAAAATTTATCCCGACATTCGATTGCTTATAACTTTTGAAGGGCTGAACCAATTTAGATCAAATATAGCTAAGAACCATCTCGATTACGTCAGCTTTTAAGCAAAACTACCGCATCAAAATCGGTTCATTCGTTTAGGAGTTACGATGCGACAGACACACAAATATAGACATACAGATCCACAGACAACAGATACACACGTCAAACTTATAACACCCCTCTTAATTTGTCGGGGGTTAAAAAACAACACTTAAAGAGAAGGATGTAAGGGAAGAGGTACACTCAGCAGCACATCAGGCTATACATGTTGACCTTGACGTCGCCCTTATCTCGCTCGTAATAACGCCAACTTTCGTAATGCAAATGTATAACCTGTCAATGCTGCTGTATGTACATTGTCTTCTGTTTTATGTATTAATCCTCGAGTGAACAGAGTCTAAGCACGCTAACTAGACGTGGAGCACGTTCATCTGATGCCAGCACCGTCAACATGGTTATCGAGCGGCCGATAAGCAAACAGTGGCAAATCCTTTACCGACGCGCAACTAGCATTGAATTGATTAATCAAGTACATTATTATATTTGTTTTTTTCTAAAGTGCACCATTGAAATAGTAAACTGTGCTAGAATTAAGTAGTTTTAAGTAGTGTTAGCAGTGATAGCCTAAGTGGTAATGAGCCAGACTTGTTATCGGAAGGTCGCGGGTTCAAATCCTGGTGCGAGCCTGTACCACAAATTCGTCTTTTCGGATTTATGTACGGATTTATAATTATCACTTGCTTAACGGTGAAGGAAAACATCGTGATGAAACCCGCCCGTTCAAGAAAATTCATTTTAGACCAGTCTTTCCCAACGTGGGCGATAACGCCCCCTTGTGGGCGCTGCAGGCCTAAAGGGGGGCGGTAAGAGACCCAGAAAAAAAAAGGGGGCGTTGTGTAGGGCTTTGGGGTCGATTTATAATTTCATCTACCTAGCTAGGAAGACTCTTAGATACCGACTGAGCTCTCGACTCTCGACTACATCTTGTGAACATCAACTAATATTAATTAAGATATAGCTCAAACTCGGTTCGATATAATAGACCGTGGGCAATCATGTTTTAACAAGTTTTTGTTAAATAATCCGATTTGTACATTCCTGTATCAATCGGCTGGTTCTATAATACTTGTTCTTGCTTGTCGAGTACGATTGGGCGTCGAAAACGAGTTTATGCACGTTTGTCTTATTCCTGTTGGTGCGTGCTGCTTATGCAATCCTATATAAACGACGTAAATTTATTTTATTTTCATTTGCGGTTTCGCGCATAATAGATAAGCAGTACTTCATTATACCACTTACGTATTTCTCAAAACAAAACAATGTCGGAAGTAAAAAAGAAGAGACGGCAATACTCTGCGGAATATATTAAATTCGGATTTATTGAAAATCCCACAAACCCGTCGTCGCCTTTGTGTCTTCTATGTCTAAAAACATTTTCGAACGAAGCAATGAAGCCTTCAAGACTGCAAGGTCATTTGAATAAAATGCATCCAGATAAGAAAGACAAGAATGTAGCATATTTTCAAGACCTAGAGAAGAAGCATAATACTCAGCCAAGTGTATCAAAACTATTTTCTGCGGCTGCTAAGCAAGATGACGACGGACTTCGAGCTTCGTACAATATCCCTTTGTTAATTGCTCAAAAAGGCAAACCACACAACATCGGAGAAGAGTTAATTTTGCCAGCAATAAAGGAAGTAATAACTACTGTGCTTCATAAACCGGCCGCAGATATTATCCAAAAAATTCCTTTGAGTAATAATTCTGTGCAAAGACGAATTGATGAAATGGCTGAAAACATTGAAGAATCATTGTGCAATCATCTGAGGACTAGTCAATTCTCAATTCAGCTCGATGAGTCCACTTTACCAACTAATGAAGCGTTGTTGCTATCTTACGTGAGGTATATTAAAGATGAGAAAATACGTGAAGAACTATTGTTTGCCAGAAATTTGGAGACAGATACAAAAGGCGAAACCATATTCAATACATTGGAAAAGTTTTGTGAAGAGAAAGAGATTCCTTTGAAAAATATTATACAAGTTGCTACGGATGGCGCTCCGGCTATGACAGGGCGCCATAAAGGCTTCATAGCGTACCTAAAAAATAAAATTCCAGATGTCCTTGCTATACATTGCGTTATTCATAGACAACATTTGGTTGCTAGAAACTTAAGTGAACGACTATTTCAATCACTGCAATATGTCATCAAAGCATTCAATAAAATCCGTAGCAGCTCTTTGAATGATAGATTATTTCATCAGCTTTGTGTTACTAATGACGAAGATTTCAACCTTGGAAACTAAAGATACAGAACTGCGCAACAAGCTCATAACATCAAAGAATGATATAGCTTACATGACAGACCTGTATAAATTGTTCAACGACGTGAACCTCCAACTGCAAGGCGATGAACTAAATTTAATTAAAACAAAAAATGTCGTTGCTGCTTTCGCAGCCAAACTGCTTCTGCACAAAAAAAATATGGGCAGACGTGAGTTTCACAATTTTCCGAATTTATCAGTATCCTGCAGTAACGACGACTTGTTTGCCTACTGCCAACATTTGGAAAACCTCCACATTGACTTCACCGAACGATACCAGGACATTTTAAACTTGGAAATACCAGACTGGGTGTTGGATCCATTTTCAAATGTCAACATAGCAATGTCACCTCAGCTGGAAGAAGAACTTATAGAATTGACAACAAACGAAGAAATAAAAATCAAGTTCAAAAATGGATATCAAGAATTTTGGCTACAAAAACCGATCCTGCAATTGTTCCCTGGATTGTGGTCAATTGTTCAACGATTCTTGATAGCATTCCCATCGTCATATTTGTGTGAACGTGGATTTAGTGCTGTGGCAACGCTGCTTACTAAAAAGAGAAATCGTTTGCGTGTTACCGAACGTGGCGACTTGCGGCTGTTTTTGAGTAAATTGGAACCTGATATCAACAAACTTATTGAACAGCATCAGATTCAACCTTCACATTAGTTTTTATATAAGAATTGATTATGTTTGTTTTATTTTCAATAAAAGATACTCTGTCCGAATACTATAAAGTTGCGTTTCAATAATCAGTTATAAGTACTTAGCGGTTTTTAAGTATGTTTAAAAAGGGGGGCGTTAAAAAATAATTTATTCTTAAAGTGGGCAGTAGACAAAAAAAGGTTGGGAACCCCTGTTTTAGACAGACGAGCGGCCCACCAACCCGCATTGGGCCAGCGTGGTGGACTATGGCCTAAATCCCCTTTGTGTTTCTAGGGAGACCCGTACCCCTCGGGGGCATATGGGGTATATGGGCCAGTAAAAAAAGGAGTGTTAAGTAGTTCTGGCTTCATGTTCTGTCGTTTCTAGTGTGTAAGAGACATAATTAGAGGTCTCTGATTTTGATTCGACTTTTTATTTATTATTTAGAACTAACATTTTAATTCAAAACTTTAGGTTATGCTGTTGTTGAAAATGGTCTTACTGCAAACATTTTGGTATGAAAACATGGATTGTTTAGAAGTTGACCGGTTTTTAATAACCCTGAAAAAGTGTTGCTACCCGAATATCAAAGGATTTTCTGAGCAGGGCTTTACAGACAACTCATTAGGATCCTGTACAAAAATCTCGTATTTTGCATACAGGGACAAGCTGACTATGATTAGTCCTCGGTGTCACTGTAATATTCCAGCGACACTCATAGCAAATGAGTATGTATTGTACACTGTACGACGGGTACGGAAACTCCAATCGTACATACCTACACCTTCGTCATAGTTTGCGATTCAAAATTCATATTTTGCGTAATATCCAAAGAAAGCCTCCAACCATAAAGGTACTAAGTGAATGAACACGTCAAATACAAGGCATAAGCGGTTATTTGTTAGCATGTTTCGCTTTCGCCTTAAACGGCGAGTAAATACGCGGTGAAATTTCACTACACGATGGACATGGACGAAAAACAAAAGAACCGACCAGCTGCTCGTATTTGGTACATGTACCAAACATCAGTAAACAGAGGTTTATCTAGGTTTAGTAGTAAGCCAAAGAAATGACTACCTATCCTTCTCAGTGTAACGGAAAAGCCTATTCATTCGAACCTTAAAGAGATTCGGGTTGTATGAGCTCGGAAATGCAGACGCAGCAGTTAATGTTGTATTAGCAAACGTATCATTTATTTTGATTTAATAAATTAACACATTTAACATCTATTTAGCAACCATGTTACAGTTTATTAGAATATGATATTTTTTATTAACTTAGAATAACTTCCAAGCTGGGCAGAAGAGAAAGAAAAACTTAGAATGTTCAGGTCATACTGTAGAAGTCAGTAAGAAGTGAAATGGTTCTAAAACTGCACAATGCTCTGCCTACCCCTTCTGGCGTTAGTGTATGTATGTATTTTGAATAATTTGACTGCCTTAATTCTTACAGTGATGCAATACTAAGCAACAACACTGCTGTTAAAACGGAAAACACTTTCATAGAAACAGGTTTTCATTGGGTTGGAAAACAGCCTGTTCAACAGACTATTATTCAGTGCCCATCAACAGATCGCTGGGGTTTATTAGTGGCAAGGCGAAAATCTACTGAAAATGATGTGTCATAATCATAAAAGTTTAATAGTTAATCTCTACGTCCCTACTAATCCCGAGACGCGGAATAGTCTGCAGATTATCATCAGGATGCTGACCCTGAAGACTTGACATTAGAAATGTCTTAACGTTCGCTCCAGTGTGGGCTCCGATTTCACGAAAAAGTACGATCTCCTTATATCTCGGAGAGTTGTATATGATAAGATATGATATTCAAAAAAGGCTCAAAAGACGCGAATTCACGAGAGCCATAAGTTGCAAAAAGAATTATCGAGAAAGTCAAAAACTAAAAAAGTTATGGCCGAAATAGAGACAAAAAATTTTTTAAAAAAATCGAATCTTTAATTTTGATGCTCCATATTTTGGAAACGAAGAATGATACCAAAAATTTGAGAAAAACACCTCTGAACAATTCAATCAGCTACAATTTGAGCCTAAAACAAAGACGATTGGGTTAAGGGATTGCCCTGTAACCTTTTTGAAAAAAGTCAAAGTCAGATCGAAATTTTTCACTTTACATTTATTACTTCATGTTTCGCAGAGGATACTCGAGGATACTTACATATGTTAATCTTATAAATATATAAAACAAAGTCGTGTTAGTTACACCACTTATAACTCAAGATCGGCTGGACTGATTTTGATCAAATTTGGTATGGAGGTAGCTGATACCCTGGATTAACACATAGGCTACATAATTTTCCGAAATTCCCACGGGAACGAAGACTTGGGCGTAAAGCTAGTCTAAGAATAAAACAAATATAATTCAACGTTCTAGTTTTATTTAGTAACCTTTTTCTTATCCCGATAGAATAAAAATGAAAATTTCTTGTCGCTCAGCGCCAATATTGTTTCCAATTCCGTAGATTCATTTCCAATGTGCTCGATAGTCGTGTGATGAAATCTGTGAACTTTTAACTTCGAAATGTGCTCACGTAGCCAATAACCACGGGACACCGCGAGTAGTCAACGTTACTGCTGCATGTAATAAGTTTTTAACTAACAAAAAAGCAATAAGCACTAGCTAGCAAACTATGCTGAGCAATAATATCAAATGCTAAAAAGAGTAGATAAAAACAATTATAATATCTAGGTCCTTACCACAAAGTAAAACTAAAAATTGGACAATGTTTACAAATTGCTGTATGGACATAGATTCCTTTGCATTTCCCGAAAGGGATAAAACAACAGCAAAATGAGATACTTACGTCAGTTGATATTGTCAAGTGGTAAGGAACCAATTTTAGCTAAGAACCATCTCGATTACGTCAGCTTTCATTTAAAAAATCGCATCGAATCGAAATCGGTCCATTCGTTTAGGAGCTACGATGCCACAGACATACATACAGACATACATACACGTCAAACTTATAACAACCCTTTTTTGTTGGGGGTTAAAAGTAAACGGTTCACAAGCCCTCTGAACTGACCCAGTGGATTTACTCGTAGTATGAACCAAAGGAGTAAAAGGGCCTTATCACCAAAAAGGAGATAGTCGTTCTTTTGTGTAGGCGACACAAAGGGGGTTTAGAGGGGGCTAGTCGTTGGAATTATCTTTTAGTTAAAAAACATTAGCAAAATGTGTCCAGCTTCTACCACGTTATTTTTTAGTAAGTACGAAATTTTTTTGTATGTTACCTTCATGAAAATTTAACAGAATCGTATTTTTTTGTTTTATATCATTTCATACAAAAATTTCAAGCTAGATCATCTGAAGCATGAAAATAAATCAAAAGTTCTGTAAGGAAAAAAAATTGCATCGTCTAATGACTTTAAACTTGGTAATAGTACTCTTTAACACCCGTATTTCTGCGTTTTACAAAATTCATCCTCTAAACTCTAATACGTTAAAAAAGGGTATTCAAATCTGAAATTTTGGGAAAATATATTTTTTCCTCCTTATTTACGTTACTGTCACCGTTACCTGTAAAAAGTTACCTGTATACATAATCAATTTTATACTACTGATTCGCTTTCTATCCTATCTACAATTTTCTTACATATTATCATTGGTACACAGCGAGCTCCGCTGCCTGTCCCCAACTAAATTGGACATTAACCCAATGGCACAAATGGTGGGAGAGTTGCGTAACATAACACAACATCCTTTTGCATGGAGATAAAGTTATAATGAAGATGCTATCGGGTGAAGAATGAGATGCATTTACAGAAGAGAACTACTTTAGAGTTGGGCAGCTGATACTGGATACTGGACAGTGGAAGACTAGCTTATCAGTCTGATACTGTGAAGACAAATAGGCGCAGAATTCGTATTTTTGACTAGCTTTCCGCCCGGGACTTCGTTCCCGTCGTAATTTGGGAAAATGATGTAGCCTACGTGTTAATCCATGGTGCTGACACACTGAATAACCTCCATACCAAAATTTATCAAAATTGGTCCAGCCGTTTGAGCGTGAAAGAGTAACAAACATCAATACATACAAACTTTCGCGTTGATAATATTAGTAAGGAAGTGGATAAGAATGTTTTTTTTTAGGCAAAAGGGAGAGTTTCAGCTTTCCGGCGAAATGCCGAGTTATATCAGCCACTTAGGAATAACTTGACTCCACATTTAACGTTTATTCTTAGAGTTATCAGATAGAATAGGAGCAGTGATGACAGGTTTTCAGCCTTTCGCCTATAATGCAGTAAAAAACCTTCGCGTCCCACTCACTGGTCTACAGAAGGTATGCCCGAGAAGAGTTAGCAGCTATCACATTTTAACTTACTTTTACTAAGTCCAACGTGGAAGTAAGTATTTTTAGTTTTAAAAATTGTCATAGGTTATTAAACGTTCACTGTCGAAGTCTTAAAATCGAAGTTCAGAAGAATAAAACAAAATACTGAGTATCGAAAATCTAAATATAAAGCGTAAAGTAAAAAGGTTGACTAAAATAAATAATAAAAATAAAAACAAAAAAGGTTGAGTGGAAGAAATCCTCTTGTGGTATAAATCCGCCTTAGTACTATTTTTCTTATACTGTGTCTTGTGTGACTTATGCTCATGTAGTCATCATAATTATCATATATCATATCATATACTATACCGCGATAAACTCAAAAACTACAACGGATTTTCATACGGTTTTCACCAAGTGATTTAAGAGGAAGGTTCATTTGTATAATTCACTTGCTAAATTCTCACGGGAACGAAGCTCCGGGCGGGAAGTTAGTAAATAATAAATACATACAAAGAAACCTTCTAATGCCAAAGTGCGGGATCCTGACCACACGATTCTGTTTTGCACATGATGGCTGCTAATAATTACCAACGAAAGCATTTATTAAGATTAACGATAATTATTATGGTCAGCAAGGGTGCTACTATTACTGTGTGTGAATCAACTAAATGGTTGTCACAGTATTTAATCTCGTTGTGTGCTATTAAAATATATAAGCACGTATTTAGTTCTTATCTCCACCGATCAGTGAGTTTAATCAACGTACTCAGAGGCAGGGAACCTGATGGGTGACCAGTGGCAATTTATCATGAGCATTTCCGTGCTTCGGAGGGCACGTTAAGCTGTCTTGATCTATACTTCAGTATTGACTGTCTCTTTTTCTCACTATCAAAATGACAAAGACTACTGCTACTTAAGTATAGATCAGTCTTAGTCGCGTTCTGTAATACAGACCTTAGTCTTAGTTATAAAACCAGAGGTAACTTTGATCAGCAAACAGTTGGTTGCAGAAACGGTCATTAAAGTTAAAATGTAATTTAATTTCGTAATGTAATGTGTGATGTAATGTGTTAGATGTAATGTAAAGTCCTTCTTCTTTACGTCAACAAGATAGAAAGTGACGGTATGACATTTAAAGTAGTATTAACTTTAATGGATGTTTCTGGAACTGGGTGTAAGTATCGCGGTCTACAAGTAGGTACTACATTTGTTTCTTTGCGATCACATGCAGTATTATTGCAGCACTGTAGACTTATGCTATTAACGCAAATTCCTAGCCACCAAAAGCATGATAAGACCCCTAGCACACGGCGTATTTTAAAAGAGCCGACAACGCGCGTTTCAGGAACGCGCGTTTTCAGCACCGTAGATGAAGATTTTTGCGTTTTTATAGATTTAAACGCACGTAAAACGCGCGTGTGAAGCGCGTTAGAAACTCGTTTGAAGCGCGTACAAAGGGTCGGAGGAGGGGTAGAGGAGGGGCCTCTACAGGGCGTTTGTATCGCTGTATCTACGCGCATAAGCGCTGTAAACGCGCGTTTCACGATCGCCCCGTGTGTTGAGGTTACAAGGTTGCGTTCCAATCGCGTTTGAAGCGCATATATATGGGCGTCATTTGCGCGTCGTCGACGCGTTTAAAATACGCCGTCTGCTAGGGGGCCTAAGTCATAAACAGTCATTTCAAAGTTATCATTTCGGCCTTACTAAGCATAACTTTTGATTTCACAATTAAAAATATTATTGTAAATCGATCTATATCTATATTTCCATACTAATAATATATAGAGGAAAAGATTTTTGTATGTATTATTGTATTTTTGTGTGTATGTATGTTTGTAATGAAAAAACTCAAAAACTACTGGATCAATTTCACAAATTCTTTCACTATTAGAATGCTACATTATCCCTGAGTAACATAGGTTACAAAATTTTCCCGAGTTCCCACGGGAGCGAAGTCCCAGGCAAAGAGCTAGTATATTATACAAAGGTAATTTCCCAACGAAGTTTATCTATATTGTTTTAAATATAGCGCATTCGCTACAAATAAACACAAAATGTGAAAAATGTTATACATAATTGTATTTATTAGTCATTATCACCCCTATTTTCACTTTGAGTGACTTGCTTTATAAAAACGAGTTCAGCAAAATCAGCTGTAATTTTTTTATTTCACTGGATCGTTTTCTCATAGCTTGGTTTCAAATTTAATACAGTTAATCGATAGTTGCAGATGGATTCAACTATTGGAATAATAAGAACATTCATAATTAAAGCTCGCGATGGCTAACTTTTTTTTTAAAGATATTATTACCATCCACAGACTTGATATCCGTGCCCTTGTCTAGATTAAGTTTTCTTGTTAATACTTGCTTGGCTAACTTATACTCTCTTTTTTTTTGGAATCGGTCCGGGCCGTTGTTGATTGACTACAGTCGTAAAACTATTTGGAGGCCATTTGGCGGTTTGAAAACTATGACACCAGGGTTAGGAAACCTGTGGGAAACTTGGGGAACCCTGGTATCAGGTGTCAGAGTTGTACTTGATTATAACTACAATAAGGAACTTTTTATTCTGTTACGTATTAGTCGCTGCGACCGAATTTAGAAAGGATCATAATCAGCTCCGAAGCGTGAATATCTCTTTTATCCTCTTCCTAGATTTGGTATCGTTTCTCCAGGATTTGGCAGGTCATTACAATGGGGCGACTGCCATCTTTCCCCCGTGACCCTGCTGGCAGGGGAACCTAACTGGATTCGATCATTGTAAGAAATTCAGTCTCTATAATTGTAAAGGATTATGGGCAAAAATGTATGGACTCCAACCCCCCCCCCACCCTCCAACAGACCTTTTGTTATGTCGATAGTTTCGTATGTATCTTTAAAGAGATTAATAGCTACATTCAATGTCAAAATCCATGGGGTTTAGAAGTAACACATAATTAAAGATTGTCAAAATATCGGTTTTTATTTTTTTATGTGTTCTGTATGTATATCTGAGATGGTAAATTATGAATATAACAACAATAAACATATTATCAATATGGTAAAAATCAAAGAGTTTTTAAATAATATACTGTTACTTTTGTAATCTATAATAACATTAAAACAATATTTTCCCAGAATGTTTCACACATTTGAGGGATGTCGCCAGAGTAAAAAGTCATCACTATATTAATATCTTTTATCTGAGATACAATCTGCTGGTCGGAAAAAACGCATCATCCTTTAACACTGTGTCTCCCACCTGTCTGTGGCTTGCTACTAGCGGCACAACCAATTCTTTATTACGACTAAAAATACCTATCTACTCCGTAAATTACCACCTATAGGTAAAAAGGTACTGCGCTTACCCGAGTCACACAACTTATAACTTTATCATAATTTCTTTTTCAATCATTTTATCTTGTAAGTGTGCAATAATCGTAAAATATGTCTACTGTAATTCCAATTAAAAAACACGTTGCTTGAAACCGGCTTCAGGCTCATAGTTTCGATTCTGTCTACTAACAGCCATTTAGGTTATCCTCTTAAGTACCTAACACGGAAATAATTTCGAGTTGAACTATACGGAACGTAAAGAGCATTACTTGTCAATGACCAAAACATGTATTGTTAAATAGGTGATGTGACGTGACGTACTCATTTAATAACATTATTTATGTTGGAATTTACGATCACACCAAATCGAACCTAACCGCGTAGGAAACCGACACTTAAAGTACAAGATCAAAATGAATAAATAAATACACGAAACATGTTTCGCAGTTCGCAATTGACAACACCTTACGAAAGGTAAACTGAGGGCATAGAAGTTTTAAATACACAACAATATACAATATACTATTCAGCGTGTCAATATCTTTCTACATCTTTGCGTAAATATATTCGAAAGCTCGCGAAATCATTATCTTACGATATGACGTCAAGGGCATTGTTTATTTTTATATGCGAAGTTCATATCTTTTAAATAATAGGTCTTTTGAAATTGCCTATTTATTCTCAAGTTTTATTTTGTTCATAATTTATTTGATTAAACAGCAGCTATTGGTATTTTTTTTATCTTGGCTATGTAGCAGAGATTTTAAGTAAAGTTATTTATATGTTGTTACTTTGGATCTGTTTACTTCTCCTTCTTCTTATCGTGTAGGTATAGTCAAGTGTGGGCGTTCTGAAATTTAAGCTCAAATCATCTGTTGCCTGTTTCTTTTCTTTTTTTTGCTGTATCATTGTTAAAATTACAATTTTGAATAAACTAAGCATTATAAAAATTTACTCAACGATGTCCAAATCTTTCCACAAAATTTTGTTTTTGGATCGTTAGTATGAAAAAATTAGTTTTCCAATAACGTTGTATGGAAAACGAAAATTTTTTTTTTCAGTAAGACCTATAATTTGTTTTAGCAAACTACATTCTACAAATGTGAAAGTGAATTAACCTTAATTATTTGTTAGTCTGAAGAGAGTAAAAAAGTATTTATGGAGTGGGCTAACCAGTTAAGTGGTCTAATAGAGTGGGTATAGACTTGTTTAAGAGGTGGACAGTGAAATAGGTTACAGGAAACATCTGTTGTGTTATTATTTATGAGCCTGGGTGCCACTGCAGGATAAAATACTTCCTTTCCTTTTTCCACCGTAACCGATCTTATCATGTGATCGACTAGTTTTTATTAAAAGTGGTCGAGTTTGTCGCGCCATCTTTTTCTAAGATCGCCTTTTTTACATATTAGGAACAGAAACCCATAGTTTGATTATTTTAGTCCTTAAATCTTTATTTTTTATTTAAGAAACATCAATTTATTCACAGTTAGAATACATAAACACATACACGTCTATGTTTTGCAGGGGGTAGCATCGCATCGTGTGGTTCTAGAACTAGAACCACTTTAGCCACGTTTAACATGAATTCTGAGGGTTATTGTGTGAAAAATCTTTGGCATGAGGTATGCGACAGAGAAAGGAATATGACTCAGCAAACGCTGCAAACGTATAATACACCTAACACCTAACCGCTTATCAGCGCTTATATTCGGCCAGTATCCGAATCGTAAAGCGCAGCTATGAAAAGTATACAAAAATCAGTTGCTAAGTTAAGAAGAAAAGTAGTATCATCCATAGTCGTTTGGTAAGTTTTCATACCGTATGTTACCAATTGTAAAATTGTTAAAGTAATAAGTGGAAATGTAAATTCCACGTAATCATACAAATAAATGTACCATATCCCTAACCTCCAGTTTTATTAACATAAGAATCGATTGTGGTGGTGAGAGCCGCACCCACGAGAAATGAGTCACCTTGTAAAATTATAGTACACAATGGATTTTAAAGAAAAGCACTACTTTAAACATTTTAAAAGGACATAAGTCACGCTTTGGTAGCACCAAAACTTCTTTCGTCTATGACCCAGGATTTGGCAGATAAAGTAATTCCTTTATCTATACTAATATTATAAAGAGGAAAAGATTTTGTTTGTTTGCATTTGCATTGAATAGGCTCCGAAACTACAAGACTGATTTGAAAAATTCTTTCACCATTAGAATCCTAAATTATCCGTGATGGAAGGGTATATGATTTTCCCGAATCCCCAAGGGAACGAAGTTTCTGGTATTTAATCATATTTACCCTCACATTTTGTAGCTGTTATCTCTTTCATCCACATTGTTTTGATTACAGAGTGGGTTTACTAGTAGAAAGGCGAAGAGACCAGTTTAAAAAATATAAAAGGTCTCGTTTTCTCTACGCAAAAGAAAACTTGATCTAATACATAATTGAGTCACCTTGTTATACCAAACTAGTTTTCCGCCCGGGACTTCGTTCCCGTGGGAATTCGGGAAAATTATGTACCCTATGTCCATCACGGATAATGTAGGATTCTAACGGTGAAATAATTTTTCAAATTGGTCCAGTAGTTTCGGAGCCTATTCAATGCGAACAAACAAACAATCAAATCTTTCCTCATTATAATATTTGTATAGAAGTATCTGAAGTATAGATAACAAGGAAGAAAAAAAATTATTGTTTGAAACATATTCTAAACACAAACTCGAAAGAATAAGTCATATTCTATTCTATAAGTACCTATACAATATTCTATTATATATTTATTTCTGAGCACCAAAATAATGACATAAAAGAAATATACCTATTTTAAGAAGCAGCGGACTCTTTAGGTCTTTGATTCGAACAACTTTGAGGGTAACATATGTGTATTTTTGTGTAATATGTTTTATATAAGATACAGGAGGGGACACTATACCATGCGCTGTGTTCCTTATTACTTATATGATTCTAATATTTCCACACAATTTTTTATGGCTTTCAGTTTCCTCACAGCACGGGATATGGGCCGGAATTACTGTACATTTTGTAAGTATGTAACTGTTACATTCGCAACATAGAAAAACATTGTGATGGTAGACAGCAGCACGTCAGATTACCAATTTGCACTACGAAAGCCGGTGCTATTACGAGCGAGATTGGGGCGACGTCAAGGTCGACATTTATAGCCTGATGTGCTGCCGTGTGTACATACACGCGAGATCCTTATCAAAATCACTCAATGCAATATACTAGTATTGCGAAACGGTATAACGTTGTTAGAACATGAGGCTCAGAAGCAATGATGTATATAGTAGCATCAATGCAGGGTGGGGGAAGAGCATCGCGCACGCTTACTCAGAGAGCGTCTCAAACGGGTTCGCGCATGCGTCATGCTTTCCTGACCGACGCGGGCGCAACTTGACTCACTCAGATTAAACGTTTTACAATGTCTCGAAAGAAGCTCTTATAGGAAAAAACAGTCCTTAAACTAGCGGGTTATCTTGTTTTAAATTCGAAGTACGCTTAAAACTGTCGAAAATGAGAGATTCGCCTGGTAACATTTCTGCTGGTCAGAGTTAGAGAAGGTGAGATTCAAAGAGGTCTCAACTCAAACAAACATTTGAATCTCAATGCCCTTAGTGACTGTTTAGTTCAATTTTTTTTTTGTGGCGTGTTCCTTGATGATGTTGCCAGCATGTTTGACTACATGTGGTTTTGCTTGGCTGTGCAGATAGCCCCAGGTCAGGTTACCCGTTTGCACAACGAAAGCCGACGATATTACGAGCGTGATAAGGGATGTAAAGGTCAACATGTAGAATAGAATAGAAATAATATTTATTCGGCAAATCATACAATAAGTAGGTAAAACTTTAAAAAAAACTTAATTACAAATTGCCGAAATAGATGCAGCATAGCACAAAGCCACAGCCTGAGCCGTGACGCTGCGCTGGTTTTCAGCTTCAACCGTTTTAGTAGGATATCTAGGTGTTTCGTAGTTAGTATAGAGATGACAAAAAACAAACAAACAGGAGGACCTGATTCACTGACTCATCAACTCCCAGCCCAAACCCTTAGACCTAGAAAGCTGAAACTTGACAAAAAGGTGTCTTTTATGACTTAGGCAAGCACTAAGAAAAGATTTGTCTAAATTCAACCACAAAGAGGGTGAAATGGGGGTTCATGGTTTGTATGAAGAAAACAGTTTTTTTGAACATTTTGACTCGAAACTTCAAGATATACCTTGAAGCAAATAAACGAACACGTGTTTCGCGATTTTTCGAAAATCATCTCTTAAGGGGTCAAGAATGAAATGGGTGACTAAAAGAGTTTTGAAAAAGCTAGTATATGATAAAACTTAAAAACAAAACATTTCTGAGTGTGTAGAAAACGTATGAGTACTTTTGTATAACCTAATATGCTGCCGTGTGTACAAGGGTGTTAATGTAGGTTTGTATCAATTCGACAATTGGCAGTAATACACTGTTACCAGTTGAGACATATACTGTTACCCAGTGACTCATACTTATTATCTTTAGTGTGACACGAGACTGAAAAGTAATTTCATGTTTCGGGGCTGGTGAGGCTCATATTTTGATATTGAAAGGTGCATGCTTTCAACTGCTTTTAAATAAATGAGGTTGTGTTTATTGTCTTTGTGCAAATAAAGTTTATTGTATTGTATTTCAATGGTAGTGTTTAATAATGAATTAGTCACAATTGTGACTGTCTTTAGTAAAAGGCACAACTTTCGGAGTAGTCAATAAGAGCTATTTACAGTTTTCCGTTTTCACAGTCACAATTTTGTCGCAAGTTGTGCAGACACATCAAAAAATATCTGAGTAACAAATCTGCTTGTTTCATTCCCTGAAGACACTTTAATTTTACAGTACTGACAAAAAATAATACTTAGGAGCAGATCGATCTTTCTTATTAATAAACAAGAGTATCGTTGGAATATATCTTTCTATTGACGTTTCAATAGAAAAACGTTACAATACTACGCCATTTATATTTATTAAAGAAAAGGTTAAGGTTGTGTTTGTACCGGGAGATTAAATCATTGGGAGGAGATGAAATGAAGTATACTCCACCAACAAAAGAGCTGCTCTTAAGAGGAGCGTCTTAGTTGTTTTTAATGCTGTTTCGATGTCGACCACCCGCTTCAGACATGTGCGAAAGGGACAATTGCAGTTTTCCGGTGAAATGCAGAGTTTTATTTCCAAAATTATGAGTTTAGGCGTCAATGAACTCCTACCCCAAAAACTTAATGGAATCGTACGTTTTTGGTCTCTATCGATTTGCAAGCGTATAAACGAGGTTCGTACGTTTTGTTTTTCCAAAATTGTTTTTAATTTTTCAACAGTCACCCCTTGAATGTTAAGATTTTTTTTTGGCGAAAAATACTGACTTAGTCTCAAATATCTTTTTGTCTACTAAAAATATCACAAAAATCAAAACGTACGGACAAAGTTTTTGGTGTTCCTGATACTATATCAAAATTTCACAGGGATCCGTTGACGTTTAGGGGATGGAATACATTGACGCCATTTGTATGGGAAAAAAACACTGAGACGATCCTCTTAAGTTAAAAGAGAGAGAATGAGATTGTGAGTGTACAACCTTTAAAATAATCTAATAAATTCAAATCGCAGAAGCATTTCCGGCTAGGCATTATTTTCGCATGTAGAAAAACAATTAAAATAGATAACACATTCGCATAGCATTTGCAGTGCTTATGTTATAAGCTGATGTAACAATACAAAAAACGAGACAATACAAATGTTATTGGCCAGTGGTCACTGGCTTAATGCGATAAGTACTTGTTTGTACCTGTATTCCTACTATTCATTCATCTCTTTCCTTGAGTCAAACAAGTTCACCAAATGTGGTTCTTATTTTCCAATGGAAAATCAAATGAACCTAGAATAGATGGCTTGTAGTTACAAAATGGAATAAACTTCTATAGGTAAACAGTTTAAATGAGTCCGGGCACATTCCCGCCCGCCTCTCGGCCCCCTTTGTCCCCTTCCCTCCGCACCCCCTTACCGCGCGGGCGAGGTCTCATTTAAACGGTTTACCTAATATTCAGATGCAGTTGGCTTTGGTAAAATGCCACATGAGGGGGGGAGTTAAGGAGGATCCTTAAAGGAGGGAGTGAGGGCACGAGCCAAAAAGTATGGAAAAGGGACTGAAAAACCCATTTGTAGGCTATATAAAGCATGTTTTTAGGAATAGCTAAGGGTTCTGTAAGGTGTGAGCATGCTTGGATTGAACCTTATCTTGTGCTTAAGTTACTTTGTAACAGAGGGACCCAAGGAATGGGAGGTCTCTCCTCTACCCTTCTGCCTCATGTCTCCTGTTGACACACCATTTCAAATTGAAATACTTTTAATTATGCCCTCAAATATATATTTTATTCTGACTTTATTGGACATTTATATTTTTTTTGGATATTTTAAATTGAATAAACCATTATAATAGACTAGCTTTCCGCCCGCGGCTCCGCCCGCGTGGACTACAGGTTATATCGTGCCCAACTGTGGGATAAAATGTAGCCTATGTCCTTTCCCAGGCTCTAATCTATCTCTGTACCAAAATTCATCAAAATCGGTTCAGCGGTTTAGGCGTGAAAAGGTAACAGACAGACAGACAGACAGACAGAGTTACTTTCGCATTTATAATATTATAGTAGGGATAGTTAGGTCAAAAGAAGTTAACATTATTTATTAATCAAGTAAATAATTTTGATGCATCACAACAAAAAATGAGATGATAATATGAAAAGATATAGGATTCAAGTGTATATATATTTCTTTATAGGGGTAAGTAATTATCTGATGTGAAATACAGATACTGTTTACATGGGTGACCAAAGTGGCAAATTACCACGGGCGTTTCCGTGCTTCGGAGGGCACATTTAGCTGTCGGTCCCGGCTGTTGTCGATTGACTACAAACACTAAAACCAAGTCAGAGGCTATTGTGTGGTTTGAAAACCCTGAGACCAGGTTTAGCCAAGTTCACCACACACTCGACTATACCTACATGAATTTCGTTTCATCTACTATTTTCTTGTTAAATAAACAAGGAGATTTTTAATATACTGCCTTAGTATATTTTTATACCTAGTCCTAAGCCTTCAATTAAGTAATATTTACAACATATTTTATATGGTGTGTCATAAAGAGGAATATAACACAAGTGATTTAGAAGACTAAAACATTGACGACTGAAGGCCTGTTAATGCCAACTCTTGTGTAATGACAATTTAACTTTTATTGAGTTACATTATAAAACAACTTTTATTTATTTCTAAACAGACATACAATTACAAGGAGAGAACCATCTTGTTTCATAGTACAATTGAATTTTTTGTTTGTTTTAAAAATTCAATAATACAGTACCTACCTAGATTAATGGAATTTTAAAAACAACTGTGGGAAGTGACATAAACCAAACGTAACAAACACTTTGAGCTACCTATGAATTTAATTTATCAACGAAATTAAGAAATTTACTTGAAAAGTAGGAACAAAAGCTTTTTTAAAAAACAGTTTTTAAAACAATCGTAAAGTTTAGGTACTTAAAACTTTTGTACTGGACAATGGATCTGCAACTACGGGCGTGTGACGACGTTAAATTAAGGCGAATGAGTGTAAATTACACACGCCCAGCGAGCTGAGTGTAGGACAAAGTTGCATATCAGTTCCTTGTAAAGCCAGACGAAGTTAGTAATGGTTAGCGAATGTAAAGATACACTAGCATGCCGGGATCGCATTCCTAAACAGACGATGTGTGACAATGAACCAAGCCGAGCGTGAGCTAGCCCCGATACCATTATCAGTATCACGACAAACTGTACACCAACACCACATCACATCATTACACATAAGTCTTTATTTACCGAAAACATCAGCTGTCACGGATTACATCAATACTAGTAAATCCACTTTTTTAACTATGTTATTAAATTAGATGATTAATATAAATCACATTTACTTACCGTCACACAGCTGAACAATACGGTAATTCAAAGAAAATAATCAAAAATAACTAATTATTGATTTATTTTAATATAGCAAGATTTTGACTCACTTACCTTCGGATAATTCCAAGTCCAATTCAGCCAATTTATCTCTTATTTCATCCGGGAGCTTTGATATATCAACACTTAAGTCAGTCATTGTGGAAAAACACTATTTTCACACAAAACAATAAAGTTAACGACGACACCTCAAGACACCATCGTGACACATGGCCATCTTGAATTTTGTATAATTTCTGACCGAAAGCAAGTAGCAAACTAGATTTGCTCGCGTCGATCCCTAGAGGGCGTCACCATCGTTACAGTAAGTTTGTTCTCTTTTTCTCGTAGAAAATATTATAATCTATGGTTTCATCGTTTTTCGCTATTTTATATTGTTAAATGGGTAATCAAAATAGTAAGTCCATGGGGTAAACGATTACGACAAAACTCCTGATAGTCCACCAAAAAACTATTAACTATTATAAAATGTTTTTACATAACAGAAAACCAACCTTTGGAAATTGTTTTGCTATAAGGCCCCTTACACCTTCAATATATTGCACAATATTTTTACAGAGCAAAAAAATTATTTATAATATTAGTAAGGATAAGGATTGCATAACACATCCCTGAAATGTATTATAATTCCATATTGAACTGAATAATTACATTATTGTATCATTTATTATTCATGATGACTTTGCAATGTAAACCGAAATAACATGTTCCTCAGTTGTAAGTTGTAAGTTTTATTAAACAGAGCGTTAGATAGCAGCCCGTAGAGTTCCAGATTGTTAATTTGTTCGTATCAATACCTTGATTTAAAAATAATGGAGCTCCGACTTTCTTAAAGTAGAAGCTAGACGATCATGCAGCATGACATGCCTTACGTTTATTTGTATTGATTTACATGCATGACATGCAAACTAGGTATGTACAGGAACAACAGCACATCATGCTATCCAAAACTGTCAAATTCCTTTAATCGATTTGCAATTTTATCTCGAAGCATTAGAGTTTACTATCTATTGGGGAAATTTGACAGTTTGTGGTGACCTGATGTGCCGTTGACTGTACATACTTGCTGGCAGATGATTGTCTTGATTTACGAATCTTTATCATGCAAGCCACGATTGCCATGCAGCATGAACGTTTAGAGATCGGCACTCCATGCAACTGCACAGTTTGTTTCAGCTTGTTGCACAGTTTGAGACGTCATGGAGGACGACTATTGGCTGTATGGGTGCATGCAACGCATGTATTTTCCATAATATTAGTTACTATTTTATGGAATGCTGTGTGATGGATGTGAGTGGCGATTATGAAATGTTTCCAACAAATAGCTGTAGTAATTTTTCCTTTTTCCTCTGAAAGCCCACATATTAAACTTTCTGATTCTGGCAACGACGACAACGCCGCCGATTAAGGATTTAATTATATTACTTACCTACTTCCTTACTTTAATATTAGGTATAAATGTGAAAGTAACTTTATCTGTCTGTCCGTCTTTCAAGCCTAAACTAGGTACTGAACCGATTTTGATGAAATTTGGTACAGAGATAGATTAGAGCCTGGGAAAGGACATAGGCTGCATTTTATCCCACAGTTAGGCACGATATAACCTGTAGTCCACGCGGGTGGAGCCGCGGGTGGAAAGCTAGTACCTATCTTATAAATCACTATATGTACTATCCAGAGCTGTGGGACGTCAAACGCAAGAATTACATATACAGAAACAAAAGAAATAAGGCGCTCAGTAAAATAACGAATAGTGTGAATGAAATAAAATATTATTAAGCTTTTACATTATTTTACAGACAACTCAAACGGCTTGTTCACAGTACAGCTCGAACTGAAGTCAGATAAAATTCATGATGACATTGCATGACGATCCATCATGCAGCACATTACTCACGTATACGAATAACATGCCGCATGACCGTTTAGCTGGCTGATGCATTACGGAATTTGGCACATTTATTTTATAAGTCTGTTTTCAATGGCAATAACTTCAATAACGTCAATAACGTTATTTCCAAAGATAATTATTTATTTTTACGTTGTGGCAATACCAAATTAGTCACTGCATATCCGCTAGGGAGCGCTAGCTCCGTGGCTCCCTCTTCTTCCCATCATTCCAATCTCAGTCGTCGTCTAGTTTTCTTTTTACCTTCGTAGCTAGAACTGTTAGCAGTAAAATGGTAAAATTTATCCTCGTAATGGCTGCCACGCTAAATGTCTAGCTTATTGCTTATGTTATGTATGTAGATTCGGTGTTCACAAGTGTAATTGGAATAATTCAACAAGTGTTCCGAACAATGATATGAAAGCAGTTTAGTATCAATCTCCCTGGAACGTTTCTTCTTTCATGTTTCCTTTTATGGCAATTAAGTTATGGATTCGGCGTTTGTGTACTTTATGTAATAAAAACATTATCTATGCGACGTGAAAAGTGCGGTCGGGGGTCGTTTTGAGTGTCGGTTGTCGAGTTAGGGAGTAAAAATGTCAGATACACGTTCGTCGTCGGCGCTGTTCAAGCGGGCCGAGCAGCTGAAGCGTTGGGAGGAATCGGACACGAATAGGCAGTCGACGCATCCGAAGCGGGCGTCGCGGATTCAGTTCTCATCAGGGATCGTGTTCCTGGCTGCGTGCAAGGCTGGAGATAAGGATGAGGTGCAGCGCTTGTTGGCCCTCGGCGCGGACATCAACACCGCGAACGTGGATGGTCTCACCGCCCTGCATCAGGTCAGTCAACTCTCGTACTTTCTTTACATACATGTGATAGCATTTAGACTAATTACTCTGAAGTACTAACCTAGTACTGTTTCTCATAACTTGAGTCAGAAGTCCCCTGTTTGAAGAGAGTGGTACTGGCAAAGTCACCTAAAGTGACAAGTACAGTAGAATCTCACTAATCCGGCACTTCAATAGACCGACATACCCAATAATCCGGCACCCTTAGCCTGCCCCATCCTCACCTCTCCCTACATCAGACCTCAATAAGTGATTATAACATGACCCAGCGACCAAACCATGTAATTAGTTAATCGTGAGATATTTTACAGTTATAAAAAAAATCTGTGGGACATGGATACAAATACATACATTGTATTCTTTTAATGAAGTGCTTTATTTTATTTACTATAAGTTTTTCTATACAATCCAGTAATCCGAACATTCCAATAATCCAACACCCTCTGGTTTCTAATAGTGCCGGATTAGTGAGATTCTAGTATTGATCAACTTGCCTGATTATCCGGAAAGAAAAATGATTTGAGTGGCTTTGATTCTGATACAGCTATTTTCTGATAATAGCTGTATTCTGATTAGTTTATTTGTAACAAGCTTCGCGCCCAGGACTTCATTCTCATGGGAATTCCTAAAATGAATTATACACATAAACAATCCTCTTGAATCACTCCGTCCATTGGTGAAAACCGTATGAAAGTATTTGTGTTTAGTGCGTTCATATAAAAAAAATTTGACTGCTGTTTGTTAATCATTGTACAGGGACAATGGCACATCATACTATACAAAACTTCAATTGATTTTCAGTTAGAGTTTACTATCCATTGGGAAAATTTGACAGTTTGTGGTAACCTGATGTGCTGTTGACTGTACCTTAAATTATAATAATAAAAGCCTTTTATTTTCCGAAATTTTACACATAGTGAAACAATATATTATATATTGAATAACTGCACTTATAAAATGTCTCTTATTTTGGTGTGCCTTACGGCAAAGGCCTCCTCCAACTCTTTCCAATGTTTTCTGTCTGCCGCTACTCTTATCCAATAGGGTCCTAAGGTCATTTTCAGGTCATCCTCCCATCTTCTTGCTTTACGCCCTCGGCTCCTAGTGCCATCCCTTGGATACCAAACTGTGACCTGTTTGCTCCACTTTTCCTTACTGCAGCGGAGCATATGTCCAGTCCATCTCCATTTGAGTTGATAAATAAATGACACTACGTCTGTTAATTTCGTCTTGCACCTGATGTCTGTGCTTCTGACTTTGTCCATTAGTTTCAGGCCTCTTTCTCTTTTAGGTTCATGCTTCTTTCCATGCTTCTCTGGCATCTTGCTAGTTTGTCTCTATGGCTTTTTGTCAAAGCCCAGGTTTCACATCTGTATGTAATGCAGGGTAGGACACAGGTATCGAAAGTCTTCTTCTTGATATTTAAGCCCAGTTCTTTGCTTTTCATGATTTCTTTCAAGGCTCAACACTTTTTCCCCCCAGTCGCAATCCTTTTGTCTAAGTCTGTGGACATTTGGTCATTTGGCAATATTATCTGGCCTAGATACCATACTCCTCAACATATTCTAGTTTCCGTCCGTTGATATTATGTCTGTGGGTATTGAGTTGGTCATCATTTTAGTTTTGCTTGTGTTAATTTCTAGGCCTACTTCTCTACTTCTGTCAACTAGTGTTTGTACCATGGATTCCATTATCATTGGGTCCTCTTCCAATATAACCAGGTCGTCTGCAAATCTTAGGTGGCTCAATCGTGCTCCGTTTATGTTTAGCCCCAGATGTCCCCATTCTAGTTTTCTGAACATTTGTTTTAGCACTGCTGTAAACAACTTTGGTGAGAGTGGGTCCCCTTGTCTGACGCCCCTTTCAATCGGAAAGACATCACCTGTAGTTTATTAGATATAAATATTTAATGAAAGAAAAAAAAAGTCACTTCCCCATTAGCGAAATAATGAAGACAAACATAAAAAGATGCGGTCACTGTATAAGAACTTGAAAATGATTAAGAAAATATAAAATTAAAACTAATATTACAATCAAGTTAAAATATAAGTTTCACATGAACAATAAGGTCTGTAACTAGCCCCACAAACCTACTTAAAGAAAAATAATAAATGCAATAAAGCTTAAATGACTATTTCTTTATCTACCAATTAAATAATCCCAGTAAAATTAAAGATTGAGTGATAAGTGATATGGGTTCCCATTTCCGCATTTAGGCTCTTAAGTGGCCCATTATGCGTGTGGGTCAGTGGCTATTCCATATATCAAAGATTGAAATACAATCCTTAAAAAGTTTCTAAGTTACTAATAATGAAAAATAAACGCAAGGTACTCGTAGGAAACCTTTGGAAAGATCATTTCCATTGATAATAAGTATGGTCATTGGCTATTTTATAAGAGATTTTAACCATTTTCGAAGAGAAGGTTGAGTCATTGGCTTTCTAGTTACCGTTTATTTAATCAGTGGAGAAAGAAATAGGCACAGTATTTACACAAAAAATATGCATTTCCATAAATCTCAACATCCCACATGAAAGGGGGGTCGAAAATTCACCAAAAAAAGAAAGAATATTTTTAATGCCCTCTTATGTGGTTTAAATTTTTATTTGATTGGCAACCATGTACTGCAAGGGACAGCATAAGAAGCCTGAGTACAAAATAGACTAATGATCTAGTAAAGGTTACAGAAAGATTTTGGATGTCAGTGGCACAAGACTGATGAATATGGATCTTTGGGGAAGGCTTATCCCCAGCGCTGAACATCTTGTTACTAGTGGAACAGTAATGTTTTTTTATGTTTAAATATACCCTGAACAAAATATGCCTTTATAAAGTGTGTTATAAATAAAATTAACCGAATCATAGTCACATACATAACTGGATTGTAAAATTGAAAAATCTTTAGCTCCATCAAATCCATGCCCCGTGCCCGTGTACTGCACATCCTATTCACAAGTTACAGCTTACATTGCCATATTAAACATTGGTGGGAATGTGTTGTATATCAAGCCTTGGGTTTAAGGTGTCTAAAGGTGTGTGTTAGTTAAAGTGACTGGCATTAATTTTAATATAAATTTTGAACCCTACTTGAGCCTATAAACATGAAATCTTTTAAAATGAAGTTCATATTAATCTCAAATGTGGGCAATCATACGTCATTAACTATACAACCTGTTCCTTTTGTTATCCCATAACTCCAGGGTATCCATGAGACCTTGTATATGAATCAAATAGCATATACATTATTTTTCAATTATTAATAATGTTAATTTTTTATTATTCATACAAAATAATTTTGTAAAAATGTGAATTTCCTGTAAAACACCATAACTTAAGAAATGACAATGTCGCATTATCGTATTCTAAATTATGAATGATTGAAACTAATTTTATCAATCAAAGTGTATCAACTTAGGACTCGTTTTATGGGAGAATGATTTTAAAATATTTTAATTTTGTTTGATGATTTCTCCGAAAATATCAATTTAAGAGCATATATTACCTACCTAATGTTAAGTCATTGATCAAAAACTGCCTTAAAAACTCTGTGTTAAGTAGGTATATTATCCAAACATTTAATGAAACATAGATTTTTCCAATTTCGTAATATCAATTGTATTTCAGAGTATATTTAGGTAGGATTAAGACAAACCTATACAGAAAAGTCAAATTAATGTTTAATTTATTTAAATATCTTCCTAATTTATGCATAAAATTAATTTCTAAAGTGGTCCTAGAACTGTATCATCATTACATTACAATAAATAATCTTTATTACTTGTATTTATTGAAACCAAAAAAAAAAATTCAGGTATCTCATCAGTTTACTTAAAAAAGAGCTAAGTTGACGGGTAAATCATACAGCCTCAATTGTTCTTTTTAACAGAAGAATTCCAAAATAGATTGAAAAGATTGGCCAATTCTACTAAACCAATTTTGGAATACTTTACCTAATGACGAAAACATGTAGCTGAAAGTGTCTTTTACTCTTTTGAACCAGGAATCGTCTTGAGGAGTAGAATTATCTATCATAAAAGTGGCAGTCTCTTGGATTCTGTTGCACCACTCTGAGGTTGTCCTACTCAACTCCTGCACGCCCTCTACAGCTCTACCGCACCATTCTTTTGTGCTGTCTTTGATACTAAGACCTATGTCATTTGAACGAGTTCTTGTCCTTTCAAACCAGGGTGTTCGTTCCTGGAAATCTCGTTGCGGCGGCGATGAAATACTGCTGCTACTACTCTCAATCCCAAATGCACTTTTAACTGATTTACATAGGGATCTCACCTTATTAAGTACTGAGTTCCCTGAAGGGTTCTCAGGTCGGTTCACACTCAAAGTTTCAGAATTTGTAAAATACATGGCTGAGCTGTTCTGTGCTTTTCTTGCGGTATTGATGAAACTGTAATTTGTTTGATGATTGTAATTATCACATCAGTTATAAATATTGTGGAAGTTTCAGAATATTTTTATCTTCATTATTATTTTTGTTGTTTTTAGCCCTTTGGAGGTAATGGTATAAAATCTTCTTTTGCAATTTCTCGTTGTGACTTCATCTCATTAGAATTCTTTTGCTCCATCTATTTATTTTTGTTGCTTGTCAATGTCACTAGTTTTCACTGATGTTTTACATAATTATCGATTTTCTTTTGTGTAAGAAGTGAAGCGACATCGTCCATATTAATATGAAGTCGTCGGTAGTAATGAATTCTTTGTATCTGTTTGTAAATAGTTGTATTTAGCAAAACTGGATTTATTTCACTGTAGAAAACTTCATGAAAACTTCGGAGATAGTGTTTGAAAGAATGACGTATTTTGCTGTCACGTAAACGTCAACTCCAAAACGTGAAGTGTTCTTGGATTGTTTCCTTGTTCTGTAAAATGAATGAATCACATTTCCTTACATTCCGTAAGTTAGTTAGTAGGCTAGACTAGATTATACAAAGGTAAACGATAACTTAGAATCCTAATGTTGGATACATGCTTAACTTTGATGATATAATTTACCTAAAACAGAATATTGTAGCATGTCGATCCTGTAGATTCAGTCTAAGGCATTGTAGCATGTCGATCCTGTAGATTCAGTCTAAGGCAGTTGGACAATAACATTCGTCGATACCCTTAAAGTGATCATAATAAATGTCTCCTATAATTATGTCACTTGTGGACATTAACACTTGTACACTTGCCAAAAGGTTACCCGCTCTTTACAGCCAATGTTATCAGTCCAAACAGGTAACACTTGTATGCCATTTATAATTTCTGTTATTTGTATCTAGCGAACGAGCATATAAACCATTTTGGGCGGGTACAAATTTAAAGTCCAGTGGCATTATTAAAAAAAAATTCACAAAAATATGTTGCTGACACCTGCCCGTCCATCTACTCTTTACGTTATTGCACCTCCTTGATTGGTTTTGTTTGTCACCACAGTCTAGCTCTCCAGTTAAAATATTTTCGGGGATATATGAAGCTCACCCAGAAGAAGATTCACTCGATTCGGGTTTAAATGAGCTCAGAAATATAGACGCAGGCAGAGAATTCCATTCCCTGGCAGGGTGCATTATAAAAGATGATGAGAAGCGCTCAGTAGGAATCCTTGCGATTTTAACAAGGTAAAGCTACAGTTACACATGTTCTAGAATAGCATGCTAAAAAGCGTGCTATTAGTAAGCTTAATATGAGCATGCTTATGAACTGTTTGCATTTGCTAGCAATAAGCATGCTTATTTTTAAGTATGCTCCTGAATAAGCATGCTCGAAGCACTAAAAGCACGCCCCCTTACACCCGCGCTGCAGGTAGCATGCCCAAAGTGAGCATGCTCATTAATTAGCAATGTTTCGACACACATACTACCAAGTAGCAGTTGCTCAATAATTGCAGTGCGTCTCCAGACCTAGGAAAGGGAAAAAGATAGATGAAAGGGGCAGCTGAAATGAGCTCATGTCGCTGCTGAGCACACTCCTTGAAGTATTAGGTTAATGAAATTGCTGTTTTTTATCATTTATAATTTTCTTCATACTTTCTTTGATTCAGCAGCTATTTCCAAAATATGTTTTGATTTTAATACTTGGTTATATTTTAGAAATTTTGAGTGCAATTTATACACTTTTGCTTTGGGGTTTTTAACTGATGACCAGGCTTAAATATAGCTCCTTTGATTGGATCCGTTTCATTGCTTATTTTTAACCCTCGACAAAAAAGAGGGTGATATAAGTTTTACCTACTTTTCCCAGGTATACAGTAAAACTCTGTAAGAGGGATGCGAGGGTTTTGCTGTATAATGGGCGAAATGCTGACCACCTCTCACCATTATACAACTTGTTCCATCTGATAACCTTCACAATTTGTGTCAAACGTGGCGTCTAGTGCTTCTAGAACCACTGATGCTCTGCCTACCCCGTATGGGATTTAAGCCGTGAGCGTGTTTATGTATGTATAAGTTTAACGTGTGTAACTTTGTATCTGTGTGTCTGTCTGTAGCATCGTAGCTCCTAAACGAATGGACCGATTTCAAATTATTTGTTTGTTTGTTTAAAAGCTGACGTAATCGAGATGGTTCAATGTCGAGATGTAAAAAGATGTAAAATGTCGGGGGTGAAACAAATTATTTAATTTTATTGCTCTAACTTTTTTTACATTTGGCACTTTCAGTAAACTAAATCTGGTAATTATTAGCTGAATCTTGTCCCAATCCTCCAACAAAATGTTTTTTACATTTGAATTTTATATCCTTGAAAAATCCGTCTGCTTCCTGTTATCAAGTTGTCACCACTAACTTGGAAGTACCTGTAACTCTTAAGTAGCTCGACTGGAAAAAGCTAATGCGACCCTGGAATCAGTGGTAATTAATGAGAACAGTACTGCTGAAAGTATCCAAAATAAGTTATAAAGCGAAAACCTTACAGGAATTTAACAATAACTATTTAGTTCGTAAGTAAATGTTCGGTGCAAAGACCCTAGGATTGGGCGGTTTTCCTATGGCACGGCACTGTCAAAAATGTATGAAAACATATGACGGGTTTTTCTACTGACCGACGCCGGCACCGGCACGGCGATGACTCCTTTTCATACATTTTTGTTTTCCTGGTTAGATCTCCGTGCTCTAACCAACTGAACTATCGTGCCTTCAAGTCAAGCGGCAAAATTGAAAGCAAGGTAGCTCAGTTGGTTAGAGTACCAGGAGATCAGGATTAGGTCATGGGTTCAAGTCCCATTTGCGCCGAACATTTTTCTTTCCCAAAATTATTTTCGATCTAAATCGTTTTTCGCTTTATAACTCATTTTGGATACTTTCAGCTTGGGGATCTAATCTGGGTTGTGGGTTTGTACAGACAACAGCACGTCAGTTACCCATTTGCACTACGAAAACCAGCGCTATTACGAGCGAGATAAGGGCGACGTCAAGGTCAAAATGTATAGCCTGATGTGCTGTCGTGTATACAATTCGCCCCAAACATTGTTCTTTCCCAAAAAATATTTGCGAAACCGCTTTAAAAAAACTAGATTTAGTCCGTGGATTCCTTGAGCTCTTTCAATGTGTAAAACAGCTCGAGAAAAAAGCCTACGTCTGTCCCAACCGAGAATAAAAACCGGGACTGTCGATTAGTAGCCAGCGACACTTCACTTTACAATGTGCATAACTTTATGTAGACATCTCTGCATTTTGCCTGTGCATACTATTTGACTGAAAGTAGTACGCACATACATTAATCAGAAACATCGTATTTCAAAACTGAAGGCGATTTCGTAACTACCTCGTGGTCATCGCTAATTACACTTCCATTGCTGGATCAACATAGATTTGGCAGTGGTTCCCGAAGTGGTGAGGCGATGGATGATGCGTGGAGTCTGCGAAGTGTCCTGCGCGTCAGACGGCCGGTTCTATATCTGTGGTGTGACGTTTGTCGGCCGAACAATCGCTAGTTATTCCGAGTTGTAATCCGGACACGTGACTGTATCTCGATATAACGTTTGAGGAAGCTTTGCGTGGTATTTGTAAAGCTCTGGCCCTATGATGCTAGTACAAGTCGCTATATCTTCACGTGATGTTCCTTGCGGGATACTCGAAAGAGTAATACCAATTATCTACTTTACCTATACATAGTTTGTGAAGTCTCCTCCTGAGCCAGTAGTTCTTAACCTTTTCAATATTTTTTCCCTGTGACTTATTAGAAAAATTGATTTTACCCCGACTTTTAAAATGTTATCAATACAATCAATACAAGCAAATTCACCAGTCTTGCAATTTTAACATAAATGATATAGGTCATGGTTTGTATTGTATTTCATTTACAAGAGCGGCTTTCTATCATTTTTATGTTTACTAACTAGCTAGATATTTCTTTAGATTAGGTCTTAATTAGTAGGTTCTTCGCGACCCCCACACAATGTCAATTTACCCTCGCAGGGATCACCCCCAGTCTCGGAACCACTGTCCTAAAAATTTTTACTTGAACAAATTTTTACAATTCAATATATTTATATCAATAAAATATTCCTGAACAAAATATTACATTTAATTAGGAGTTCCTGACACTTCGGCGCCGTTATGATTTTACTTTTAACTTGTGAAATTATAAATTTGTAATTTTGTTTAGTTAAATCTTTGTCCAACTTATTCGTTAGCAGTCCAGCGAATAATTACCGCCGAAGTTGACATTAAGGCCAATACCGAACTTACCTTTGGATTTATTACCTGCGCAATTAAGCGAATATCCTTTCGTAAATATTTTGATCTGTTTCAAGTGTATATGTATCTGATTTGATACTTAGATGAATTCTCCAACGAACCTCCATAGATGCTTAAAGCCAATGCCCTAAGGGAAGTGTAAACGAGCGGTAATTGATGCAATTAGAATGACCTGATACGATCCGGCCCTTGACACATGATCGTCGTGAATTAGTCGTGATATGAAGCAAGTTTCCATTGCTTTTTTTGTCACACATTTGTATGGTGGATTAGGATTAGTTGATCCACTTAAAGGTAGAATGGGAAGCCCCGATGAAAAGGGGTAATTACCGATCCCTGGATACTGAGGTCTAACTTATTCGGAAGTTTTTGCGCAAACATCAATACCTTGTGTAGGTTTGCCATACATTGCTTCCCACTATACAAAGTGGAGTTACGAATTTAGTTGAGCGCCATTCATCGAAAGCTTACCGTAAGTGACATGTTCGCGTGTCGCGTTTACCACAAATTCATCTGATTAATAAAGTCGTGGTGGATGCCTCCGACTCTAACCGACTATTTTAAGTGGCATCCTGAATGTCCTATAAATTAAAGATTTTTATATTCTATTATATTCTATTCTAAAAACAGATCTTCTGAATTATGCTGCTGCTGTATATGTGTATATTGATATAAGCTGTGTATTTGCTCTGTAGATTCAAGTTTTTGATTAATCAATGTTACCCCTTTTCATCCCTTTAAGATATATTATATTACTGCAACTGCTTGTAGGGTGAGATAACGATTATACGTGGTGAAATCAAAAAGACTATTATGTGAACAACGCGTTAAAAAAGATGAAATTCGGAAGCTCTCCTTGGTTGTGTTCTTTAAACTACAATGATAATATGGTGATACTACCATACGTTACGTCGCTGGTCTTGAAATGGAGTGGGTAGACTAAGGTCCGTATTACAGAACGCGACTCAGACTCTGATCTATACTTAAGAAGCAGTCGTCTATGTCATATTAATAGTGAGAGAAAGAGACAATCAATACTTAAGTATAGATCAAGACTTGAGTCTCCTGTAATACGGGCCCAAGAGTATGCGCCGGCTGGCTGTGGGAGCAGGGTGAGTCGGAGCACGAATAATAAGAAGATTACATTTATGCTAGATTACATTTATTAACTTTTGACATTAGTTTATCACAATCACAAAATACATAAAACTGTATATTATGAGCGGGCGTGCGCCTGCGACGGAAACTCAGTTGGGTCTGTGTCATCCTAGCGAATGACAACTAGAAGTGTTCAATTTCGAATTTGGATTAGGAATGCCAAAACTGAAGAGCAAAAATGTCGCGAAAAGAAAATGGAGAAGGAGGATGAAGACGAGGCGCATGCCGCCTCGTTACAAGTATGTTTATCGTAATGGAGAGCCGTCGCTTGTGCTGGCAGGTGTAAGCCCAGTGACTGTCTGGTGGCGCGTGACTTGTCGCCACGAGATCAGGTTGCAAACTTCATTGCTAATTAAAAGTGACGCTTAGCACGACTACTGATATTTAATATAGAATAGATTACTTACATAAGCTCACGGCAATCGCGGTAAGAATACCTCTTGGTACACATTACATACATATACCACCTAAATTCTCATATGAAAATGGACATGATTGTGGTGTACGGCAACGGATGATAAAATGTGCTCCTTAACTAAATATTTTATAATCTCATCAAAATAGATTATAATCTCTATCTCTAAATGGAAATAAAAAGTCAGGTAGCCCCTTGAGGAACCAAAATAGTGTTTTATTGTAGAAAGTTTGACTTGAGTCGCATTCGTGCAAAAACTTTGGGGAGAGTGCTCATGAGCTGCACATGCTCATTCCGACTGCCTTTTCTATAACTCTTCTACCAAACGTCCAGACGCACCGCAGGGTACCACCCTTACCTTGTTGAGATTCCTCGGATCCGTTCTGAGCGCTTCTCTTCATCTTTTATACTGCGCACCGCTAAGGAATGGAATTCTCTGCCTGCGTCTGTATTTCCGGACTCATATAACCCGAATATCTTCAAAGTTCAGTTCATTTATTTACAAAGCCCACATTAATTTTTACAGGAGTACCCAAGACAATAAATATACTTGTCAGTAAATTCTTATTAAAACAAAACACACTTATGTCACTTATGCATAATTAAATTAACAATTGTCAATAATATATTACCTAAAATTACTTACAACAACATTAAAAATATAAAAAACTACATAAACATTAAGTGCCATGTGCATCAAAATAACCAAAAGAATGTCAACTTCATATAAATTCAAAATGACCAACTAATAAAGAGTGAATAGGCAACTTCTGGGTAAGCTTTGCAGTGTGGTGGACGGTTGCGAATAACACCAACCCTATCTCTTTCCGTGGGTGTCGTAAGAGGCGACTAAGGAACATAAATGAGACCTGCCTCCTAGTAATACATCCCAGGCAAAGACACTTTATTTTTTTCTGAATTTGAGGTGTCGTCCTATAAAGCTCTGTAAAGGGCCGTCTGGTTCGCGACCACCTTCCTACAGAAGTCCGACGCCAAACAACTTGCTGTGTTCCGTCGGTGCGTGGGAGTACCAGTGCCTTTATAGGCATTTTCTGGATTAACTCGCTCCATCGTCGACCTCATCTTTGACCTTTATGGTCAAGATTGAGGTCAAGAGTTAACCCATCTTATAATAAAAAAAAAGCTTGATACATTCTCGGCCACATCTCCGCCCCTGGGCTAGATTGTGGTCAAGCGCAAATCCATTAAGCTTTATCAATGTGTAACTATCTCAGGCAGCTAAGTATTTCTCTCTTTAAAGCAGTGCTCTTATTATCAGTGTTGTAACCGCCATGTTTATATTAAAAACATTGAGATTGAGACCAAGTGTCAGTATCAATGAGTTTGAACTAAAGGAAATACTGAGAAGTTACTGAAAAGTGATACTAATAATCTTGTTTATAGTGTCGTGACAGTCGATGCGCCGGAGTCTTGAATGTAGATCGTTTCTTGTAACTTTGTTTGCGATCTCGCCCGTACGCATTTGGATGCAAGGTCTTGCTCTGTTTCGTCTGTCGTCTTTCTGTTCTTATCCTCAATTGGCTATACAAGTCTTCAACTCAGGGAAGCGGATGGGTGACCAAAGTGACAATTTATCACAAGCGTTTGCGTGCTTCGGAGGGCTCGTTAAGCTGTCAGTCCCAGCTGTTGTCGATTGACTACAGTCGTGAAAACCAAGTCAGAGGCCATTGTGCGGTTTGAAAACTCTGACACCAGTGTTACCCAAGTTTGCCCTACACTTGCCTATACCTAAAAAGAACGATAAGAAAAAGAAGCTCTGCTAAATTCTCCTTTTGTTCAGTTGTCCAGTTCAGTTGACTGAACTAGTGAGACTTATTTTCTCGTTTGTCACTGAACTAGCGGGAATACCCTTAGCTCACATGTGATGTTCTGCTATTGTCTTCAGCCTAAATGTAATTATCTTACCACAGAAGTTATTCATATCTGTATATAATATTACATGGTGAGGTGATTTGCTCCCGCCCGATTTCGGCCACAGCGAGCGCTTCAACTTTTGGCGTTCATGTGCTCGCATGTGGCCAATCAGATACAATATTAAATCAAGGAATAAAACAATTAAATTTTGAAACGAAAAGTTAACACTACAAATTAAGTAGAGAACACATCAAATGTTTTCTTTTGGAATCTAAAACACCTATAGCCTATTGTATCGCTATGGTAGTTTCAATGTCAGCATCTTTTGGTGTTATTTACTATCAATTATTATAAATGTCAAAGTTTATGATGATGGTTGTATCCGTACTTTTGTGGTTGTTTGAAAGTTTATGCGTCATTAGCATAAACAGCGGCATGCTACAGATTTTCTATTTTTCGAGACCTACCTTAATATTTTTCTTTGATTATCATTTGTAATCAACTCGGGAGCCAGGAGCCACAGATTACTTCTTGGGTATACCAAATCCTAATTCAATTTTCATACAAAATGTCTCCTGTTTTCATTTTATTCTTCAAATTTATTCTGTCACTTATGCGGCAATGGTCCTGCATTGCAGCAAAATCATATAACGGTACACTCTTTAAGACCCACATTTAGGCTGTGCCGAGGGTCACTTAGGACACCTAACAAACGCTTTCATAAGTTCTGCTTGTAAAACTGCTTTCATAAGTTCGTGTGATACTGTAGAAATTTCTGTCTCTCGTTGCCAGTTTGTACTTGTGCCTAACCTTCAGCGTAAGCGCTAATGCACGTTTCCGTTTCTTGTAACGTATGTTCTTGCAAAAAACGCAAATTAAAAATGTAAACTTACTAAGCGTGCTGAGCTGCGCAAGCTTTGAAGCGGTCGAATGCCCTTCGATGTAATAGCATCTTCACTTGCCACGCGATGCACCGGACTAAGGTGTAGCGTTTGACTCAGAAAAAAAACTTTAGAATAACATTTACATACAATTTAAAGTTTAAATAATACATTATCGTATGGAAATTAATAAGACAGCCTTAATGTTATGTTTTTGTGATAAATATATTTATAGAAGTTAGTGATATCGTCGTATTCTCTCTCTCTAACAGACTTTGATTACGCCACTGCGGGGCATCGGCACATAATTTAACACATTTATTTGTGCAAAGACTCGTTTTTTTGGTTTTTCGCTTCCCAATTTCACGTTCGAGAGCTCTTTGCAGGCAAAATAACGAGGCGGCCAGCGGCGCCTCAATTTTTGGCACCTGCTACTCTTGCTTCTATTAGAAAAAAATTTTTTACTGCACCACCCGCTTATTGCCGTTTTAATGTAACTTTTATTACCTTCCTCACGCGTGAAATGTAAACTTGCAGTCTGTTTCGTAAGGTTAACGGACATCTTGGAAAATTTACTTTGGTTCCTTAGATGAGAATCGGAGAATTCCTTCTTGGTTCTAGAAACGGTCAACAATCCCTATTCATTTACTGTGATCGCCACTTGTATAAATCCATTAAAATTATTTAAACCTAATAGACGTTTTGGATTTATACATAAAAAATATATCTAAAGTTACACCGCATTGATCAGTGATTCTTTCATTCGTTGAAAACACTGTTCAAATATAAACAACCTTGTGTATTTATAAATAAAGTGGTGTGTTGAACGTTGCGGGGGCCGGCGCGGAAGCGAGGAAGATGCAGTATATATGAGACAGAACCGTACAAGATCTAGCTTTTATCACTTATTTCTTTCGTCCCATTAAATTCTAGTAATATTTGGACTAAGATACGCTACTGATTATGTAGTCTTAGCACTGTGGAGGAAGTCTCGGCGAGACATCTCGACTGCGTCATTGCTGCGTCGGCGCAGGTGTGCGACCGTGTTCGGTACATCGCCGCGCGCCGTAGAATTGCCCAATCACAAAATTAGACAATTATCTGTTAGTGGTCGCGAGATAGACGGGATATAACTAACTAGTTACATTTGCGGGACGTCTGTGGTTTGGTTACGAGTTGGCTCTTGTTGCTTATTCTTTTGACAGCTCTTGGCTATGGCCTTCGTTACCACTGATAACACGAAAGGGAAAGAGATCATGTTCTCTTATTAAAAAGTAAAAGCTTTTATGAAGAACTAGCTTTTCGCCCGGGACTTCGTTCCCGTGGGAATTTTCCCGTCAATTTTCCAATGTTAAGTAGTTATTCTGCTATTCGGGACGGAGAGAAATACAACAAATCAAAAACCATGGAAATCGGTCCAGCCGATCTTGAGTTATAAGTGGTGTAACTAACACGACTTTGTTTTATATATTTAGATGACAACGCTTTTGTTTTATTCTTTGCTTTCTAAAATATAAAAATTATGTTTGTGCCATCCGTTTTTATTTTCCACTAGCTTTCCGCCCAGGACTTCGTCCCAGTGGGAATTTGGGAAAATTATATAACCTGTGTTAATTCAGGGTTTCAGCTACCTCCATACCAAATTTAATCAAAATTGGTCCATCCGTTTGAGCGTGAAAGAGTAACAAACATCTAAACATCCTCACAAACTTATATTAATAGGATTTGAGAGCTTATCAAAAAACAAGAAATTTCAGACAGCAGCACGTCTGGTTATCCATATGCACGACAAAAAGGTGACGTCAAGGCCAACATGTATAGCTTGATGTGCTGCCGTGTGTACATTTAGACAAAAATGCGAAGAAAAACCGTTCCTTACACAGTTTACACGTATAGGTCTTTTTGTTTTAACGTTTATTAAAAAAGAAACAAAGTTGTTTGGACATTCTTTAGTAATATTTATTCTATGCTGTATCAAAATACGACTACCTAGATACTTAATTTACTGCTAGAGGATGTAAAATTCGTCCCGTGGAAAATTGGTAAATTCTATTCTGTTTTCTTGTTTTTCCAAGTGTTTAAGATCTAAAACACACTCATTTGCCTCAAATTCTTTCATAAGAGCGGTTTCGCACTATGTCCGATCCGAATCCGATCCGAACCCATGGAAACATGGTCCGTAGTAGCCGTAGAACTATTTCTATGGTAATTTACGCACTAGATCCGATCTCCGTCATCCGATACTATTACATTTCTCCGTATCCATATTTTCACGGGTTTGGATCGGGTTCGGATCGGATTCGGATTGGACATAGTGCAAAAACGCCCGTGCAGATGGCATTAACTGACGACCATGTTTGGTCAGTAGCTATCACTTAAAAATATTAATTATTTTTTTAAAATATAAGATGGGTTAACTCTTGACCTCAATCCTGACCATAAAGGTCAAAGATGAGGTCGACAATGAAGCGAGTTAACCCAGAAAATGCCTATAAAGGCACTGGTACTCCCACGCACCGACGGAACACAGCAAGCTGTTTGACGTTGGATTTCGGTAGGAGACGGCCTACCACACCGCATGAGACCATAAAACGCCACCTCAGATTCAGAAAAAAAATAAGTGTCGTTGCCTGGGATGGATTACTAGGGGGCAGGTCTCATTTGTGTTTCCTTAGTCGCCTCTTACGACACCCACGGAAAGAGATGGGGTGGTGTTATTCTAAACCGATCACCACACGGCTTATAAATTTATCAATCAAATCTTGATAAATTTATAAGCCGTGTGGTGATCAAATCTCAAATCAACGTACTAGCTGACGACCCGGCGAACTTCGTAGCGCCTTAGAATTAATACTGCGCAATTTCTCCATAGTGTCTCACCTTCTAAACCTTGCCTGAACTTTCACTTTAATTTGAAGACAAAAATTAGCCAAATCGGTCCAGCCATTCTCGAGTTTTAGCGAGACAAACGAACAGCAATTTATGTTTATATTCATTTTTATATTACGCTCGCCCGCGTGGACTACAGGTTATATCGTTCCCAGCTGTGGGATAAAATGTAGCCTATGTCCTTTCCCAAGGCCTAATGTATCTCTGTACCAAATTTCATCAAAATCTGTTCAGTAGTTTAGCCGTGAAAGCGTGACAGATAGACAGACAGAGGTTTTCGCATTTATAATATTAGTAGGGATATTAGGCATTATTATAGATATGTAATTTTTTTTTGATCTGGTATGTTAATTCATGGGAACTGTATAGCAACATATTTTAAACATTACAAAGTATTGTAGTCGTGGTTATTATTGTATTGTTAGTGAACATTATGTGGTCGACAATGGTTTAAGTATGACATTTCGTAGCAGTGGCGATTCAAACAAGAATCGTCTTTTGTTAACTGATGACGACGAGGATGCAAGAGTCATTGTTATCAAATGGCTTTCTCGTTGATATAAAATAGTATTTTACATCTTTTATAAAAAAAAATGAGAATTTATGTAACAAACCAAATTATTTTTCCTGTAGGAAATTTCGAGCGGCAACTATGTCTTTGCAGTGGGATCTTGATGGCTAGATAAAAAAAAAAAAAAAAACTATGTCTTTCGTTTTTTGCGGTCTTTTTGTGATCAGCAGAAATCGTGTTTTCGGGGGTGCAAATGTAATCTTTAGATTCAGGTCTACCCTCTTAACTTGAACAGCAACAAAAAAAATCCACATATTTCATGCCATAAATGATTTCAGAATACATTTCATATTTTAAATAAAACGAAACTATTCTTTTCATCTCTCATTTATTTTATTTTCCCCATTTTATTATAGAACACGAAAGTTTACAATACTATTCAGAATGAATGATTACTTCATTCGCGAACTAAGAATTCATGCAAAGTCGACCAGTATGTCCCCAGGGGTTATTTTTTCGATATTTCGATAACTCTTTTAGTTTGCGAGATATTGGACTCGAAAGGGAAAAATATGTCAAAAATCCAAAAAATAATATATTTTTTTTCGTCATACCTGTTTTGATTTTTGTCATTTTTCAAAATTATTTTTTGCATAATGTAGCCCTCGCGAATACGCAGCCCTCATACACTATCCTAAGCTATATTATCAACGGAGCTACGCAGATCACACTTTTCCGTGAAATGAGGCCCTATACCGACACCTCCCAAAAGACATTTCCAATGTCAAGACAACTATACTCTGCGTCCCATAGGTGCACTAACATAAGACTATATTACAGTGCCCTTTTAAACTTTCAACAGAATAAGAGGGGTGTTATAAGTTTGACGTGTGTATCTGTGTGCATCCTAGCCCCTAAACGAATGGAAAGCTTTCGATGCGGTATTTTTTGTTTGAAAGCTGATGTAATCGTGATAGTTCTTACCTATATTTAAAAAAATAAAAGCTACACACTCAAAGGCCCACACTAAGGTTTTCCCTTATGTCGTGGGTCCCTTGGAACACACATAAAGACAAACACAAACACCCATGACCCGAAAACAAACATCTGCTTTTTACACAAATGTTTCCTCCGACTGGGGATCGAACCCAGGACCCGCCGATCAAGAGGCAGCGTCACTACCACTCGACCAAACCGGCCGTCAATGGTTTATCCGTTTCAGAGATGAAAGCGATGGAATGTCCCCGACATTTTTACAACAATTTTAATTTTAGAGTTATCCTTGCGTCCAATTTCATTTCTATCCCATTTGCTTTAAGAAAATCTCTTTAAACTATACTAACGTGTGGAAATGACACATTTACCTTGATGGTTGACGGCTTCCAACAAACTGTGTCTTCGGTTTAAAAAAAAAACTGTTTAAAAAAAAACTGGCGCTTGTTTTTTCTTTGCTATCCGTCTTACATTTTAACAGCCAACGAAGCGATTGACTGTCCTTTGGCAAGGGTTTTCCATTCGAGTAGTGCATTTAATAGTACATATTTGTATCAAATAAATTATGAACAAAATTAATGCTTTAGACAAAATCAGCAATTTCATAGGTAAAAGACCTATTATTATTTAGAAACTTACTTCCCGCCAAGGACTTCGCTCCCTCGGAAATTTGTGGATTAAATTACACATAAAGGTTCCTCTTGAATCACTCCGTCGATTATCAAAAAACGAATGAAAATCTGTTAAGTAGTTTTTGAGTTTATCGCATTCAGACACACAGACAGAAGCGGCGGGGACTTTGTTTTATAATATAGTATGATATAATATTATAGTATAGTTTGACGAAGGAAAACTAAGCAAGCCTTTAAGTACTTTGCGATTGGTTTTATTTTAAAAGTTTTTTTGTTTATGATCAGAATATGTAGTAAATATACTGGACTGGGAGTGAAAGAAAAACTCAGAATGTGCCAGCTGCCTGCTCTTCCCAGGTATACAGTAAAAATCTGTAAGAGGGAGGCAAGGGTTTTGCTGTATGATGGGCAAAAGGCTGACCACCTCTTATCATTATGCAACTTGTTCCATTTGATAACACTCACCATTTGGATCAAACGTGGCATCTACTCCTAGAACCACTAGGCTGATGCTCTGCCTACCCCTTTAGGGATTATGGACGTGAGTGTATGTATATATTTATTATACTTTTACTTCATGATACTTTTATTTCTTATTTTTACAATATAGTTACATAACATATATATGTGTGGGTATATATTGAGTTCGGCGACTACTATACCATGCTATGTTATGCTGTTCGAATTGTAACTTCTAACAATCTTTCTAATGTGCACTCAACTCACACTATTTTGTTATTCTTTCTTTTTTTCTCTCTTTTCTGTTTTTTTTTGTATAAGTAACTTTATCTCGCTCACCTAATTCACTTTTGTAGTTGGCTAATGGTTTGTAATTTAAGTTTCTTCTCAGTTAATTATGTAATTCATCTTGTTCTTTAAGTCTAAAGTAACTGTAAACATGTTTTTATTAAAACGGGGTAACCTATAATTGGCTTTATTATATAACATACACTATTAACACCTTTTATGTATTATGCTGTTGGTTTCCTGAATAAATTAAATTAAAATTAAAGTATGTAGTAAAAATCTGTAACAAGGGCACGCACACACCGATCAAACACTCACGCATGTTTGTTGCCCTATATTACCCGGCATCCTGCTTTCAACAGTTACGCATTGCAGAACAAAACTGTTTTTACACTGCTAACGAAAGTTTGAACATTAGCAATGTTTTCTTGTATCTCTCGTATGCGTACGAAGATTCAAAATGGTCAAGAATTTTTTTTTCAGCCCATGGGCCTCCCTTCGAAACACGAAAGGTTGTGAAAGTATTTCAATTGCAAAGAATAGTTGATCCAACTATGTTCGATTTGCTATTTCTCGCAGTTGTTCTCGGTTAAACACAGTTTTCTATCTTTTTACCTTAGATCATATATAGCTTTTTACAATGCTATTGCGCACTCTCAGAACGGCTCATTTACGATAAGGACTCATTTCAAAATGTCAACTTTTTGGGAGATTCGTACACATACTTTTCCCAAATTTTCACGGGAACGAAGGCCCGGACGGAAAGCAAGTACCTAGCCTATAATTTTTTAAACGGCTGAACCAATTTTAATAAAATATAGCTTATACACCATCGTCGATAACGTAAACTTTCAAAAAAAAGGCCCATTCTTTTTAGGTGCTACGATGCCACAGACAGACATACAAACACAAACACACAGCGTCAACCTAATAACACCCCTCTTTTTCAGTCAGTGGTTCAAAAATACACTCGCGATTCTCAAAACCGCAGCTGTAATCTACGGAAAAATCGATACGATTTTCCGTTCACTCGGTTATCCCCTGTATCGATCGACTACCCGCAGAATCACATCTGTACCACGTGGCCTATTTATAAAGAGCGCTCAGAAGACGGGACAGCTGACTCCGTTCTGTATAGTTCACGTCATTTTTAGTTGACGCCGACAGAGCTATTAATTAAGCGCTTGCAAGTGTTAAACGCTTTTATTCTTTGCATCCTCCCTCCTTATCGTGTAGGTATATAATCAAGTATGTGGTGAACTCGACTAACCTTGGTTTCAAAGTTTTCAAACCGCCAAAATGGCCACTGACTTGGTTTTAACGACTTTAGTCAATCGACAACAGCCGGGACCGACAGCTTGACGTGCCCCCTGAAGCAAGGAAACGCTCTCGTGAAAAATTGCCATTTTGGAATACTAACATGGATAAAAAAACAACGGGTTACGAGAAGTGTTATTAACTATTTTGTACCGTGTATTGATCGTTTGAGAATAATACCACCCTATCTCTTTCCGTGGGTGTCGTAAGAGGCAACTAAGGAAGCAAAATGAGACCTGCCTCTTATTAATCCATCCTAGGCAATGCCTCAATTTGAAGTGCCGTCCTTTGGTCTCATACGGTGTGGTAGGCTCAGTAAATTGCAGTTTGGTTCTCGACCACCCTCCTAACGAAGTCCGACGCCAAACAGCTTGCTGAGAATCTGCTGTGAATGTGAATCAGATTCCATTATCTTTATTGTACAATGATAATACGCAGAGGACAACAAGTATGTAGGTAGAGAGACAAACATTACTTGCTTCGACAATGTCCTAACCACGAGAAACATGAAACTTAATCGCTAACAAGCAACATGCAGAAGTTGCCATTGTCAGAACTATTCCAACTTTCCACTATCCTGACGACCGCACACCACTATTTAGTTGGGTGCTTTTAGCTCGCTCTCGACTATTTGGCACTGTATTCAGTGTTCACTCAGTTTTATGCAAAACTATGTTCTAAAACCAAAATATGAAGACCTATCGGTGATGACGTTGCATTGCTAAAGTACATACAATATTTCTGTTGACAAGATTCCCTTAAAGTTGGTTCAAAATTACTTTTGACGAACTATTGCCTACTAATGCTTGTACTATGGTTTATACTCAATGTCTGAGGCCATAAATTAGCGAAAGTCTCATCAATATTAGTTCATTGACTTTCCAATGGGTAGTTTCTGACATATTTCTTGTGAAGTTTTACCATTATCTATTTTTGTCGGTGTTTGCCATCTGTTGGCATGTCTAGCATAATCGGCTAGATATTTAAATGTTAAAATAATCTGTGCGTAAACGTCCTCCTCTCTTTACCTCAGTTGTCATTCCCGTGAATTGCTCTAAAAAGAATGTTTAAAGAAATTGTTTTGTTCTTTCTGCTATACAAATGCTACCAATTTAGTTAAACACTCATACAAAAGTATCGAGTAAACAATGTAATACTTAGCAAATTCAAAGCATATCTAATGAATTTAATAATTCATAAAAATCAAACGTTGCAGGATATTTACGCTATGCCCACTGACAAAAGTCATCGACCCAATTCTCTGGCTAGATAGACGGACTATAAATACTATGATAAAACAATCCGATAGGGCTATACCACACCAAACCGCATCTCAGATTATTTTATACACGCATACGCCGTTTTCTGTTTACGTTACGTAAGATGAGTTTTGGTTTTGGACTATATTGTAGGAGAATCCTGCACTTATGTACTAAATTCGTGGAAAGGCGGTCTTGGTGAATTTCGCTAACCGCTGCTCTTTCGTTTTTCATTACGAAATGTTTACTAATAAATTGAATTATGCGAAATGTTTAATAAATTAGCACAAATCCTACCCAGTTTCAAACAACCACTTAATATAACTGGAAGTGTAAATATCCGGCCAAGATTTCCGATTGCCGAATACATTGTATGCTGGTTCAGTATCAGATTCGTTTGCTGTGATTGATAGTTGGAGCTTAGCAGTTAACGCTCACCAAAGCTCTGAATATGTCAACACTTACAAATTTCGATTTTGATAGCTCCTCTTTATTTTTCAGACGCTTCTTTGAACAAATGTCTTAGAATCGTGTCTCTAAGAGTTAAATATATTGGCTTGGTGTCTAATCTCTTAATTTTAAATCGATCTAAAGTTTCTAAGGGATCCAGTTGATCCGATTCTATCACTCAGTTGCAGAAACGTCCATTATAGATAAAGCTTCTTTTAACGTAATGCCGCCCTTGGTTATGTCAGCAAGATGGAAACTGACATTATGATAATTTAAGTAGATTTATCTTTAAACCCGTGCTAGTCCCATGCGATACAAATCTTGAGGGTTTAATAACACTTGACTGCAACTGAGTGTAAATCACACTATGTGAATCTAATTTGAATTGAATTATGTTCTGGCGGCAGATCTGTCATAGATGAATGTTTAAATTAGTCGGGAAGTAAGTATATATTTATTAAAAAATCTTCATAACCATCGTTCTTGGGTATGGGCTTTTTTCCAAGCTGCTTTATAACACATTTTTTTCAAGACTTTTTGCAAACCTTTTTCCGCAACGGTGCAGTAGCCCTATCTGATATCCGAACACATCCGCAGTCGTCCTGCCAAACAATAGCTCATCATGGCTCACTCATTACTGCACATGAGTTATACACGCTTGCCTAGTATTTTGATTTCGTAACCAAAGAAAAAGCACACCCGAGTCTGTTTGCTTTGGCGAGGCGGTAGTAAGTGATTCGAAATTCACTTCCTAATGTGATGTTGATAGGTCAAGTACGCATACGTAATCAGCTAATTGGTGGTTGTTAAAATGCATCAAAGGTGAGATAGCATAAGCCATGTAAATCGGTTTTATTTGGCCTGTTTTGGTAAATCATCTTTTCATGTTCTTCTTTCTTTATTGTGTAGGTATAATCAAACGTGTGGCAAACTTGGCTTACCCTGTTAGAGTAATATGTGATTTTAGTAGGTATTGTATGTCTAGATAGGTATGTCGACAAAGAAAAGAGATCGAATTTACCTGGAGTTCGTGAAACAGGGTTTCTTTAAAAAGTTAACGTTAACAAACATTTCAGGGAAATTTAGCCTTGTTATTCATGAAACCCACCAAATGTCGGGTCACATTAAATGGCAACGTGTCTTTTATAAACTAACAAAGTAACCCGTGCCTTTTATTAAACTTTGCAAACTGACGTTCTTAAGATTCCTTTACAAAACTGAAAATGCTTTTTCTAGAAAATTTTAGCTTTATTTTTCTATTGAGAAATGTTTATATAAAGCAGTTCTTTAAGTAACTTTTCAACCTAACGGTTGTTGAGATTCCTTTATGAAACTGAATTTTTTTCTAGAAAATTTCAGCGTTGTTTTTCTACTAAGAAATTCTTATATAAAGCAGTTACTTCGGGAACTGTTTTATATAAGCATTTATCAACAGCAGAGAAAAATTTACTTAGACTTCATTTAGGTCAGACTAATTTTGATATTTTTATTAAGTGAGGCAGATAAGTTTTAAACATAATTTTTTTGACAATTTCAAAATGTTCAAATCTTAAATCTATACACCTAATGTAGACTTTCCCAAAGAAGTGACAGTTTGCTGAAACAAAAAACCCGTTCGTCATATAAGAAACCTACAACAATATTTCCGAAAAATCACATCGCGTCGTTCCGTTGATCTGTCCCGACGCGAACGAAGATACAAATACACTTTCGCATGTCAGTCAGGATTGCATCTTGTACAGATGCAGTCGTCCAGTTATAATATCCGTGTAATGAAATCGTCTGCATCTAGATCCCTGTCATTGACCGGCCCACATTTGCGTTTCGGTATGATGTATCGCTGAATGACAGAACGACGCATAATTTTAGACCTGGATGATTTTTTTCGAGGTCAGTCCGGAGACAGCGAGTTGTACGCTTTTTACACGTGACGTCATAGAGTGTCGTCTGACTTATTAGTGTTCGGTGTTTGAATATCGCAGCAAGAGATGTTTTGAATTTATTAATTTATCGTTCAAGAACAGCTCTTTAAGATCGCTGGATAGGTTAACGCTCAATGTACAGTATTGTACAGAGGGCTGCACATCAGGGTGTGATGAAAATGGTTTTGTAGTAAAAATGAGGTAACCTGAAGCGCTGATGTCTGTACCTCTATACTCTGTCCGGAAACGGTGATTTTTTGTCAATTTTTGACTTTTCAACCCCCGAGTAACTCTCTCTTTTGTTGACATAACTATGTCTAGGTCGCAAAAAATAGCCACGTTCTGATTTTTTGGGATGTTGTTAGAATAGATACCAATAGTGTAAAACCAAATTTGCAACCTCGAAAGACCTGTGCTAACTTCATGGTGCTCGAAAAAGCAACGAATTTTAGGCCTTTTGTAGTTTTTCGCTTACATCATCTAAAATATGCATTTTACAGCAAAGTCTCTATCACACTTCTAAAGAAGATAAAATTATCAACAGTTTGAGCGCAACCACAGCTCTGTGTGTCTAACAGATTTCGAGAATTAACAGTTTGAAATTTTTCAAATCGGTCCAGTAGTTTCGGAGCCTATTCAATGCAAACAAACAAACAGTAAAATCTTTCCTCTTTATAATATTAATATAGATATCGGCCGGAGATTGAGAGATCCGCGCGCTGCTTAATGGTCTAAACCAGTGGTTCTTAACCTTTTAATAAATAGGGGACCATTTTACAAAATATCTCTTTTACCACGGACCACCAACTGTTTGGAGGTAAAAATAATTAAAGTTATTCTACAGTTATATCTACTGTTGTTTGCACTGTTGTTTATATTCAACAGTGTTTTAATTTTTTTTACGAAAATTTTATTTTTCTTGACTTACTAACTTCTGAATCCTTGGTTTAGTGCTAGCCAAGGCCAAACAATTGAAGGCTCTGGCATCCACATTTCACACTCGTCACACTTCATACATATTTTTGGGATGGCTTCACGGACCACTTCTGGTCCTTCCAGGGACCACAATGGTCCGCAGACCACCGGTCTAAAGACTCGCCATTGCTATTCAACGCGGTAAATCTGCGCGTGTAATGGGAGTTGGGGACCTTTAGACCGGGCCAGATCCTGACTTAGTAGTGCCGCTGCTTCTTTATCGTGGAGTCCGGGGTTCGATTCTTGTTCGGGTCAAATATTTGTTTAAAAAGCAGATGTTTTTTTTGTCATGGGTGTTCGTGTCTGTCTTTGCGTATATTCTAAGGACACGACACAAGAGAAAACCATAGTGTGGGCCTTTGAGTGTTGTTTATCCAACATTATGAAGCCTCGTTACTCGTAGATAATGTAGCATTCTAATTGAAATCGGTCCAGAAGTTTTTGAGTTATTTAATTATTTTTATTAAAGAGTACACGATTACAAACATACATACAAAAATACAAATCTTTCCTCTTTATAATATTAGTATAGAATACGTACGAAACCTCAGTATCATGATCTGTCACCGCGCTTGAATTGATTATTAATTTAGTTTAATTTGGTGACTTAATCTGGTGTTAATGGGGCGTTGTTTACGTATGGTGAGTAAGCTAAGTAGTGAACTGTGATAGTGGCTTATACGGAAACTAGCTTTCTGCTTGCGACTTCGTTCACGAAAAAACTGCATAAAATTCAATTGCAAGATTTGACATAAACAAAAACACTTCAATTCAGTTTTTGATAAGATAGCGTCCACGTTTTTCGTAATTTTGCCAATGTTAGAGTACTTTAATGAGTATTAAAATAAAGAATGGCGAAATCGCCAATATCAAGTAATGAAACCAAGGTTGTTATAGGACAGAGCTTCGTCCGTTGATCAGCAGGGTGCACCGATGGTAGTTTGAAGATAACGATTTTGGAACAATCAAATATACACAGCAACACGGTCTAGGGATATTGCACGATTTTTCATATAAAAGAGGTCTGTTTGAGAAGCTACGAAAGTATACTCGAGATACATGGAGCGCCATAATTTTCAGACGAGCAAGTGCTAAATTTGAATTTTCAATTCTAATCAATAAACTTTGTTTTACTTGAAATTTGTGAAAACGTGACGAAAATGAAAAAAGTTGCGTAAATTCGAGTATTTTTATACAAAAAGCAGGCAAAAAGTGCATTTTCGTTTTCGTTTCCATCACGTTTTCACAAATTTCAAGTAAAAAAAGATTATTGACTAGAATTAAAAATTCAGGTTTAGCACTTGCTCGTCTGAAAATTATAGCCCTCCATGTATCTCGAGTATGCTTTTATAGCTTCTCAAACAGACCTCTTTTGTATGAAATATTGTGCAATATCCCTAGACAATGTTGATGTGTGTATTATGAATTTATGACCCCGTACACCCCAACAAACATACTTATAATAGCTTCTTAACTTATTTCCTAGTAAGTAACAACAAAAAATGTAACCTGACATATATTTTTTAGGAATGGGCTGCAGAAGATCAATTTCCATGGCTAAAACATCATTTCTAAAGCTGAAATCTTTTATTTATTATATATAAAACAGAAGAAACTGACTGGTGACTGACTGACTGACATCAACGCGTCATATCTAGACATATGACATATCTAGAGATTTCGAATTTTGCACGTAGGTTTCTTATGAGGTCTAGGGTAGCACTATGAAAGGATTTTTCGAAACTCACCCTCTAAAGGGGTGAAACGGGGCTTCGAAGTTTGTATGGATATTTTTTTTTATTTTTTGACATTTTGACTCGAAACTTCGTCAAGATATAACTTGAAGCAAATCCGTTTATTTGCTGTACACGTGTTTCGCGATTTAAAAAAATCTAAAATTATGGAAATGAAATGGGTGACTAAAAAGCTCTTTGCGCGAGTGAAGCCGCTGGAAAAAGCTAGTATCATATAAAGCTTGTAAAAAAATACCTCGTTTCGAAAAAGCCGACCTGAATACATTTTTATCAGCTTGTCAGATTAAATTCAGAATCAAGATGTGAGCATCTTCTCAAGAAATGTATTTTTGCTTGTGCTACAGATTTACATTCCTTTGCCTTTCGGTTTGCCCGCATTAAACCCCAAATAAAAAAGAGGGGTGTTAAAAGTTTGACGTGTGTATCTGTGTGTCTGTTTATCTGTCTGTCTGTGGCATCATAGCTCCTAAAGGAATGGACAGATTTGGTTGCGGTTTTTGTTTTAAAGCTGACGTAATCGAGATCATTCTCAGCTATATATGATTAAAATTGATTTAGCCGTTAAAAAGTTATAAGCAATGTAATGTCGGGGGTGATCCTATTTTTTTAACTTTAGAGTTATTTATTTACTAGCGCCCCTTCCGCGTGCCCAGCTGTGGGATAAAATTTAATGTAATATGTTCTTTCCCAAGGTCTACATCTGTGTACCAAACATCAAAATCGGTTAAGTAGTTTAGGCGTGAAAGCGTAACAGACAGAGTTACTTTCGCATTTATAATATTAGTACGGATTTATTATATGTTCATTTGTACTCCAACTCTTTTCTCGTTTATTTTGCCTTTAACTATAATGCGATATATGAACATCCTCGTTCTGCGCTATCTCCGCCGATTCAGTCAATAATCGGATTTGACTTGTCCATTGCACTGATTGGATTTGTTGTTTGTAGAAGTGTAGATATACAAAGCATCTTTGTTCATGAACCTAGGTTTTCATGAACAATGTTTTTTGTTTGCCGTCTGTCATTTTTTACATTCACATTAAAACACATGCTTTTCGTAAAAAAATTACAGAATTATAATTTTTTAATTTTTTGTAACCATAATGTCACAATTTCACTAGTGAAATCATAATCTAAGTAATGTTTCGTTAGGTTAGGCTTTTTAAGGTTCGGTGAGGTTGCATTAAAATGTAGAAAAGTCCGTCAATGCGAAAAAAAATGGGGCAGTTCACAAAATACCGAAACTAAGTCAAACTACAATATGACGGGTTTGACAATGTTACAGCGACATTATGTACCACTAAAAACTTAAATTCAGGGCTGTGTTAAAATTATTTCGTAAATTAATTTTCACCCTATTGTGAAGATGACTGACTTCGTACCTGAAAGTTGCTTAATTCTTTAATTTTGCTGTTCTTATTATTGTGTATTGTACTTTAACAATAATTGTTAGTAGAACTTCCACGCTGGACTGAAAGAGAAAGAAAAACTTAGAATGTGCTAGCTGCAAACTCTTCCCAGGTATACAGTAGAAACCAGTAGTTGGGACGTTAGTGTTTTTGCTGTATTGTAGGCGAAAGGCTGAAAACCTATTACTGCTGTACCTACTCATAAATGTATGTATGTATATTAACCTCCCAAATGTCAAATGGTTCTACTCCACTGTGCATACAAAATTTGAAGTTAGCTTGTACCTAAACATCGTGGTTCGAATCGCCCCATTCCTAAGAATTATTGGTCGTTTCACACTGCTCCACCACCGCGGTCCGAAACAGCCTATTCGCACCGCGGCGCTTCCTAACCGCTTGTGGTGCGAAACGACGAAAAACTCGTTTTGCCCACTAGGTGTGAGTGACGTATTTTGTCTTATTTGAAGTAACATCCTGAACCTTTTCTTACTAATATTATAAAGAGGAAAGATTTGATTGTTTGTTTGTTTGCATTGAATAGGTTCCGAAACACCTACTGGACCGATTTGAAAAATTCTTTCACCATTAGAAAGTTACGTTATCCCCGATGGACCTAGGCTACATAATTTTCCCAAATTTTCACGCGGACGAAGTCTGAAGAATAAAGCTATATTTGACTTTGAGTGTATATTTAGGTTTATCTCTGACGTAGCTTTCCGTTACGCAATAATTTTCCGTAATTTGCAATAACATAAAAATGAAACTTCAAGCGCCTTTTATCAAGAATATAAAAAGCAATGTAACAATAATGGATTCATGTCATGACGTACGAAAACGACATACCAAACCATTCAAGTATCTTCTACATCCGGAGAGATAATGTTTTTTGCAAAACCATTTTAAATTGACCTTTTATACCGGCACTAATTGAGCGTAACTCAATCTTTCTACTAATTTCTTAGACGTGGAGGGTTCAGATAATTAAAAGTTGAGGATACGTTTCAGATGGATGAAAGCATGTAATAGTATTGTAGCCTCTTGTTAAATTGTTCTGTTTACCACCTTCTTCGATCAACTATAAAAAGAAATTATGTTTGATCGAAGACCACCTGATCTTAACCGATCAGTGAGCTTGAGCAACGTACAGTCAACACCACATCAGGTTACCACAAACTGTCAAATTTCAGCAATGGATAGTAAACTCTAGTGCTTAAAGATAAAATTGAAAATCAATTGAAGAAATTTGACAGTTTTGGATAATATGATGTGCCGTTGTCCCTGTACAGTACACAGGGGAAGGAAACTTGATGGATGAACAAAGTGGCAAATTATCACGAGCGTTTCCGTGCTTCGGAGGGCATGTTAAGCCGTCGGTCCCGGCTTTTGTCAATTGACTTACACGATAACGAGGAGGACCTTATTAAAATGTTATAAAGTTGTAATTGCTACTGTTTTGTTCACTTTAATCAAAAACCATGCTGGAATCAAAAACCAGCTGCCTACTCTTCCCAGGTATACAGTAAAAGTCTGTAAGTGGGATACGAGGGTTGTGCTGTATAATGGGCGAAAGGCTGACCACCTGTCACCATTATATAACTTGTTTCATCTGATAACCCTCACAATTTATGTCAAACGTGGCATCAAGTAGTTCGCTAGAACCACTGATGCTCTGCCTACCCTGTTAAGAATTATAGGCGTCAGCGTATGTATGTAATCGAAAACGTATTGCCCGGCCAGTAACGACCTTATTCCCCACGAGTAAAATGGTAATCACAGATCAAATCTTAAACATGACAAGCCATCGCTTATCTTATACAATGATTGCTCAGAGCTCAGCGCATCAGATTACCCCATTTTCGTGGAAAAATCAAAATCATATATTGCATGCATGTGGCAACCTGTTACATTTTCAACTTTATTAATTTGTCACATATGTACCATTGTTTGATGGTGCCTTTTTATTTTCACAATCTCGATTTATTTTTGTTGTGAGTTTGTATGATTGCGATTTCAGGAGCTCCGCTGTGTCCATTGTTCATTGATTTGACAGTTCACTGTTTGACTTCCGATGCGAATTTATCTGCCATTGAATTACTTTTATAACTGTATTTTTTAACCCCCGACGCAAGAGAGGGGTGTTATAAGTTTAACGTGTCTGTCTGTGTATCTGTCTGTGGTATCGGAGCTCCCAAACGGATGAACCGATTTTCGTTTAGTTTTTTTGTGTCATAGATAATTTTGTCCTGAGTGTTTTTAGCCATGTTTCATGAAAATCTGTTCAGCCGTTTAAAAGTTATAAGCAATCAAATGTCGGGGGTGATTCCAAATTTTTTATTTTAGGTTATTGTAATATGAGCTATTTTAACTATCGATATTGCAGTATGATCAAATCCCACTTCTTTTTTCTCTATGATGGTGAAATGTTAATTAAGTTATATGATTCTTGCGAATGCCGCGCTGCTATGCGAATGATAAGCATGTCTTGTGCAAGATCTATTTTATTTTATCCCGAGCAAGTCATTGGGACTGCACATTGACCGATGTAATCTTTTTCTATTTCCCTGTTAGTTGGGTCACGGCCAGCCATTTTAGGCCATTTTAGGGCCTAAACTTGAAACCTCTTGCTTTTCTCAAAATGTTGAACTGATGACTTAGTGAGGCTCTGGTGTACTTATTTACTTTGAATCTATTTATTTAGACTTTGGAAATATTTTGTCACTGGTATATTTAGTTATTAGAGTGAAATGTGCTAAATAGTCCTAGACATCGTGGTCAGCGTAGGGTCGACGAGGTTTTCGAAAATTAAGCTAGACCCTAGGCAAGTGAAGAATTATAAGACCCGCTTGCGATATGAATATTGGTAAAACTGGCAACTAATGCCCAAAGGTCTTTCTTCCCCTACTATAATAAGGGATTTCATGTGAATCACGCATGCTCACATGATGTACTCTGACAGCTAGGAAGTTAAATCGCACGGGCGACTAAGTCTTTAAGAATAGTGCGGTCAGAAACAATACGACGTTGACTGGCCCAGTATAAGCTGAGACGCGAAACCCATTGAAGTATTCGTTTCGAAAAACCAGTTTACTGTGGTTTACTTACCTGTTGTAATGCGCAGTGCAGACTAGCCGCTACGGGCTGCCGAGCGCGGCACTGACCCTCGGTTCCAAGCTGATGCACAATGCACTCGGATCCTATGCTATTCTACAAGAATTTGAAGTACTCGTGATCTTGGCTTTAAACGGGTTTCATAAATAAATAACTGACAAGAAACTAGTATAGTTTTCTTTATAAAGTTTTAGTGGCACTTGATCTTTTGGCCTTTTTTTATTGAAAGACTACATACGTATACATACGCTCACGCTTATAATCCCTTACGAGGTAGGCAGAGCGTCAATGGTTCTAGCAAACCACTTGATGCCACGTTTGACACAAATTGTGAGGGTTATCATATGGAACATGTTGTAGAATGGTGAGAGGTGGTCAGCCTGTTACATATATTCACTACTGTGTTGCATAAAATGTTCGCGACCAAAAAGATTGTTTTCGATCGAAAATAATATTAATCTTTTAATTTAAAATGAATATTCATTGTCAAAATGGCCTCTACCTTGTCTACTTTATGTGTAAAGTATATTTTAGCTCAGTCTATCCTTGCCGACTCATTGCCAGTTACTCAAATCCCCATCGAGGAGGTTCATTTAGAAATCGTCGGCGCGAGGTTTGGTTGTACTTTTGACAGCAATGGTGGCGAAACTAGCTTTATAAACGGTAGAGACACTCTTAAATGGCCTTTGCCAAGCTGTGACGATAAAGCACAATATATTTGCCATTTCTATAGCCAAAGAAACGATTTAAATTAAGTACATCTTTCTTCCCTTCCTTATCTTGTATATATAATTAAGTGTATGGCAAGCTCGACTATCTTGTCGAATTTCAAACTGCCGAACGGTCTCTTACTTGGTTTAACAACTAGTTGATCGATAACAGCCAGGGCCGACGGCTTAACGTGCCCTCCGAAGCACGGAAACGATCGTGCTAAATAGCCATTTTGGTTATTCAGATGGTTCCCTACCCCTGTGTAGTACTACATAATACATACACATATGTATTTCACCTAATATATTTCCTCTAGCGTGGCGCTTCTAGCATTTGAAAACAAAAGTACATGTCAATATAATTAATTAAGAGTTACAAACATTTACTCATTTCCTATTATGTTTGTAAATAAACTAACTGTTTTATGATAACGGCTATGTCGCTTTTAATGTTATTTTTATCAGCTTTTGATAAGGAAGTTTGTTAATGTAGTTATATTGAGCAGCATGCGAATTCAATTAAACACATGTTAGTTACGCTAAGCGAATTATGTTATATTTTTGTTATAATTATCTTGTACCTAAGCTTCACAAGCGTACCACGAAAACTCAAGCACATAAATTACTTGTAATTTGGTGAATTGTTTCAAAAACTGTTAAAAGGCAAACAGAAAAATATTCCTTTTGAAACTGTCATATTTACTCATTTACTATACTTGAATAACTTCATTTCCCGGGAAATTTAGTAAAATCTTTCCTTCTTTATAATCATAGTATTCACCGTTAAGGGAATCTTTCTGCAAAATTTGAACTTTATACGTAAATGGGTTTGGCGTTGATGATTCAGTAAGTCATGAAGCTGCATTTTTGAGTTTGCATGATTCACCATGCTAGGTCCTAACACATCTGGAAAACAAAGCAATTTCTTCGAAACAGGAGCTGATGTCCAAAGTTGTTAGAGCTCCTAATATAGCTATTGTATTATGGCGGCTCGAAAACTAAGACGTTATTTAATGTATGGCACTTGAACTCCGAGGGTCTAAGAAACTCTGATGTTTTCGGTACTTATTTGCGTGCGAGTTATCAGCTGTGAGGTGATATAGTTTCTGCGGTTGCGACTTTTTTCCTTAATAGAAAATTTGATACGAATTTTATATTGTTTGATCTTTTCTTGATCGTGCTTTCTTATTTGTTGTTTTGGATGTCATGCCTCAATTATTTATAGAAATGCCAATAGGCATGAACCACTAGACATAAAGCTAGTTACTTCTCCGAAGTATTTTTTTTTATCAGCCCATATACGTCCCCACCAAGGGGCACGGGCTTCCCTTCGAAACACGAAAAGGACCACACTGGCCCAATGCGGGTTAGTGGGAGCGGTCCGTCTTTCGCAAATGAATTTTCTTGGACGGGCGGGCTTCATCACGATATTTTCCTTCACCGCTAAGCAAGTGACAATAAGAAATCCGTACATAAATCCGAAAAGACGAATTTATTGGTACAGGCCCGCACCAGGATTTGAACCCGCTCATTATAAGTCTGATTATAAGTCTGGCTCATTACCAACTGGGATATCACCGCTATGTATTAATTAACAATAATATCTATAAAGATATCTGTTTGAATTGCTTTCAGGCTTGCATTGACGATAACCTGGATATGGTGGAATTCCTGGTCACCAACGGCGCTGATGTGAGCCGAGGAGATAATGAGGGCTGGACCGCCCTGCACGTCAGCGCTTCATGTGGATTCCACAGTATAGCTAGGTAAGATATAGAGCACCACATACGTAATTCTTTAAAAATGGCGCCTACAATCATGATTTTGCTTTGTAATTTAATCCAAATTAAAATATAGAATGGCGAAGTCGCCAATTTCAAGTAAGGAAACTCTTTACTGGTTGTAAATGTTGTAATACGTCAGAGCCTAGTCTGTTGATCAGCAGGGTGCACTGCTAGCAGGTGAGAATGACGATTTTGGAGCACTAAGATACACGCATCAACACGGTCTAGGGATATTGCACGATTTTTCATACAAAAGAGGTCTGTTTGAGAAGCTATAAAAGTATACTCGAGATACATGGAGGGCTATAATTTTCAGACGAGCAAGTAGCTTCGCGAACAGACCTCGTTTTCACAAATTTCAAGTGAAACTAAATTTATTGATTAGAATTGAAAATTCAGGTTTAGCACTTACTCGTCTGAAAATTATAGCGCTCCATGTATCTCGAGTATGCTTTTATAGCTTCTCGAACAGACCTCTTGTATGAAAAATCATGCAATATCCCTAGACCGTGTTGATGTGTATATTGTGACCCCACACATAATATGCTTATTTATAGGTATACTTATTGTTTCGCCAAGTCGGGCTCTATTGATTAGACGCAAACATTATACTGCACTTAGGTCCGTATTACAGAACGCGACTCAGATTCTTATCTATACTTGAGTAGCAATCGTCTTTGTCATTTTAACAGTGAGAGAAAGAGACATTAAACACTTAAGTATAGATCAAGGGTGTCCCCACATACACCACCACACACTCAAACGTTTAAAATTTTGTCACGACACAAACACCCAGACCCGAGAATAAACACCTGCTGCTGTCACAGATGTTGGCCTCGACCGGGAATCGAACCTAGGAACCGTTTATTCAGAGATAAATTTACTAGCCATTGGACCAGGCGGTTGTCAACTCGGGGCGCTATAGGTTTAATGGGTAGTACACCGTGCCATTAGGGTTGGTAAAGACTTAATTCTTTGGAGTCTTCATTACTGAGACTCGACTTTTTTAGACTCTAGACTTGTAGGGACACCTGACATTACGCAGCCTACTCAGTAAAATAGTGTAGCAATTTAATTGTCTGTCTGATTTACTACAATACAAAAAGACCGGGATTGTGACTTTATTGGTTGCAATCGTTGGTAGAATTGTACTTCCCAAAGAAAATACTCAAAAGTCTTCAAACCTTTTCTGAAACATGTCATTAGGTACTCGTCTTTCATATTTGGAGAGGAACTTCAAAACTGAATCATATTACCAATGAAAGGCCTGATTTTTACACTAGTTCCACTTGTTTATTTTATATTTTTATGCAACCGGTTTCGATTAATCTTCAGGCGGGTCTTAGTTTACACCTAGGAACCTGGAGTATTTTCTAAAATTGAGTTGCGACTATAAAAAAGGACTTGAGTTACGACTCTGAAGGTCTTTTAAGCTCAGAGTCACGTAAATACGAGACAAGTCTTGCAATTTAGACTTTAAAAACTTGAGTCTACCAACACTAAGGCCCGGAGACTGAAGTATTGATCTATACTTGAGTATTGAATGCCCCTTTCTCTCACTATGAGAATATTAAAGACGACTGCTACTCAAGTATAGATAAGAGTCTGAGTCGCGTTCTGTAATACGGACCTAATTGTAGTATAATCAATAGAGCCCGACTTGGCGAAGCAATAAGTATACCTATAAAAAAGCATATGTATTAACAATCAGAAATAGGTCAGTGTGAATACAACTATGACATATAAAATGACGAGTCATAGCGAAAGCTAATTAAAAACAACGTGAGTCACTATGAGCTAGGAGTTCCTGTCTCCTCTTGTTATTACACGCTTATCATTTATTTATTCCATTTAATAATATTAATTATACATACTAAATTATAAAACAAAGTCCCCCACCAAGACAGAGAACGGACAGAACTGTTCTCTGTCTTTTTATCCGTGTGGTGATCGGTGAATGAATGAATGATTTCTTTCCGTGGGTGTCGTAAGAGGCGGCTAAGAAAATACAAATGAGACCCGCCTCCTATTAATCCACCCTAGGCAACGACACCTCATTTTTTTCTGAATCTGAGGTGGCGTGCTATGGTCTCATGCGGTGTGGTAGGCTCTGTAAAGGGCCGTCTGGTTCTTGACCACCCTCCTACCGTTGTCCGACGCCAAACGCTTGCTGTGTCCCGTCGGTGCGTAGGAGCACCAGTGTCTTAATTGGCATCGTCTGGGTTAACTAGCTCCATCGTCGACCTTGGTCAAGATTGAGGTCAAGAGTTAACCCATCTTATATAAAAAAAACGCGATAGACTGAAAAATTCGGAACTTCGTTCCCGTGGAAATTTCGGGAATGAATCATTGACATAAACCTTTCTCTTAAATCGCTCCATCCATTGTTGAAAACCACATGAAAATATTTTCAGTTATTTTTGAGGTTATCGCGTTCAGACAGACATACAGAGGCAACGAGGTACTTGTTTTGTAATATAATATTTGATGTGTAATATTTAATGTTTAATTTTTTTTTATGCGGGTTGGTGGACCACTCGTATTCCGAAAATGAATTTTCTTGGATTTCTGGTTTCATTACGATGTTTTCCTTCACCGTTGAGCAAGTGATAATTAGAAATCCGTACACAAATCCGAAAAGACGAATTTAGCAGTACAGGACCGCTCCAGGATTTGAAATTTTGAACCCACGACCTTCGGATTACAAGTCTGGCTCATTGGGCAACTGGGCTATCAACGTTTAATTACTATTACGAAATAAGAAAAATAAAATAATAAAAAATAAAATTATTTATGTAGATCGCAAGAAATGGAAGGATGCGGGGGAGGCCTTTGCCCAGCAGTGGGATCTTGTAGGCTAGATAAAAAAAAAAGTTCAAAAGTGCACTTGCATTATAATAGAGAAATGTACATGTTTGTTAGAGTGCTGAATACAATAATAATATGCCCGAACTAGGTTACAGTGCAACCTGTATTTCGGGCTACATATCTGGTGAATGAGTCTTAAAAGATAATTATTCTAATAAATGAAATATTTATACACTATAATAAACTAGTTTAATCATTTAGGTTAAGTTAAATTAAAATTATCTTAGGACTCCCATTAAATTTTCAGATATAAGGACAAGGGTCTTGAGGTGCTTATCTATACTGATATTATAAACAGGAAAGATTTGTATTTTTGTATCTAACGAATAGGCTCCGAAACTAATGAACCGATTTCAAAAATTCTTTCACCATTAGGACGCTACATTATCCACGAGTAACATAGGCTTCCTAATTTTCCCGAATTCCCACGGGAACGAAGTCCCGCGCAGGAAGCTAGTTAACTATATTCTTACATAGGAAATATTGGTATCATCCCTCTTAAAATATGTCCATACCGCGATAAATATTATTTCTCAACTTGTCTGTCACTGCAGTGCTCCACTAAACTTAATACATTAAGCGTAATTTATTGCTCATACTCTGATTTGGATTCTATTGTTTGTGACCTCATTAGGGAAAGGATTCACATGCTTAAAACCGCGGACAAAGATGCCTATAAGGGGCCTTGCTATGGGCTCTTAATATTTGTGGTCAATAAGTCAAATGCTTGTAATCTGTCTTTAGCATCCCACTTCATTAAGAGTCAAAGTCCGTCAGTTTATTTCCTACTAGCTTTCGCCCTTTGTTCCCGTGGGAATTCGGGAAAATCATGTACGCTATTTTCATCACAGGTAATGTAGGATTCTAATGGTGAAAGAATTTTTCAAATCGGTGCAGTAGTTTCAGAGCCTATTCAATGCAAACAAACAATCAAATCTTTCCTCTTTATAATATTACTAGCGTTTCCGCCTGGGACTTCGTTCCCGTGGGAATTCTGGTAAATTATGTAGCCTATGTCCTTTGGGGATAATGTAGCTTTCTAATGGTAAAAGAATTTTCAAATCGGTCCAGTAGTTTCGGAGCCTATTCAATGCAAATAAACAAACAATCAAATCTTTCCTCTTTATAATATTAGTATATATTATATTTCCTAGATGTTAATTGGTCAATATTTTTGCATTTAAAATCGTCTGATATCTTACAGAGAAGAGTAAGATATTAATTACCCTTTTCAAAGCTTTTGTTAGACTTGAATACCTGAGAAGAGCTCTAAGCTGATCAGTCCGTTTTATTAGAAATTTCTCTGTTAAAGATTTACATATTTTCTCTATACGCCGTGTCTAAAAGGAAAGAACCTATTAATTGGCAACTTTAAAAAATCGCGTTACATTTGTTATTGTAAACGTTATTCGAACATATCATAGAGTAAATTTAGTTATTATTCTCATGTTTGTACTGTTTTTTCTAGGTACCTACTGGAAAACGGAGCAGACATTGGCGCAGTGAACTGTGATGGCGAGTTACCTATTGACATTGCACACAATGACGTTGAGGAGCTGCTATGGAAAGCTATTGACGAAAAAGGTAATAATTTTCATACTTTTTTCTTTGGCCGAAGAGATCCACGGCTGGGCAGAGGCTTCGTTCTCGTCCCTTTCACTTAAGTACCATCCATTTTTTTTAAACTTGTTTTATTTATACAGAGTTTTGTGAAATGCCACCTTGAAACTTATGAAAAAGCATCTGCCCATCCTCACAGCACAGCAATCCTAAGGTTCCTATCGTGACTATTGGCGACTCGTTCAGTTACAACCATGTTCTATGTGGAGCTACTACGTGTAAAAAAAATTTTACTCTAAAAAATTCTCTTATTTTGGCCAAACCAGACTTTCGATTTAGATGTGGGCTTTTTCGTTTAAAAGCTGACGTAGTCGAGATGATTCTTAGCTACATTTGATGAAAATTTGAAATTTTGTACACAAAAAGATTAGACCTTGGGAAAGGTCATAGATACATTTTATCCCACAGCGGGGCACGATATAACCTGTAGTCCACGCGGCCGGAAAGCTAGTAATAACATGTGTATTATAGCGTAGCTTTTAGGGAGCTGGCGGGGGAATGAAGACCAGGAAAAGGCGGAGAATCACATTTATGGCATTTATTGATATATAAAAATAACTTGCGCGGTCGAAGCCACGGAAGGTAATGCGTCACATTTGTATTTCCGCGCCTGAAGCTGCAAAGGATTTTGATTACAGAATCATTAGCAAAAGGCATTACAAAGTAGATGGTTAACGTGGGAGGTATAGAATCTCTACAGTACGTACAAGACATACATGAGTTATTTTAAACCACTGTTTTATTGTTCCAGGTGTCGACTGTGAGAAGTCGCGTAATGCAGAAGTGGACACATTGAGGGAGGACGCCAAGAACTGGGCAACGAACGGATATGTTGACGTACGGGACCCCAAGACTGGGGGCACTCCTCTGCACGTTGCCGCCGCTAAGGGATACCTAGATGTAAGTCCAAATTATAGCTATTTATTAACTGTACAGAATTAAAGCTATTTATTAACTGCAACTGCTATGGAAAGTATAGTACAACTAGTTTTCGTTCCCGTGGGAATTCGGGAAAATCATGTACCCTATGTTCATCACGCGTAATGTGATTCTAATGGTGAAAGAATTTTTCAAATCGGTCCAGTAGTTTCGGAGCCTATTCAATGCAAACACACAAACAATCAAATCTTTCCTCTTTATAATATTACTAGCTTCCCGCGCGGGACTTCGTTTCCGTGGGAATTCGGGAAAATCATGTACCCTATGTCCATCCCGGATAATGTAGGATTCTAATGGAGAAAGAATTTTTCAAATCGGTCCAGTAGTTTCGGAGCCTATTCGATGCAAACAAACAAACAAACAAACAATCAAATCTTTCCTCTTTATAATATATTTTATATAGGATAATATAGATAGTAAAGCAAGAATTAACAAGAAAACTTAATCTAGACAAGGGCACGGACATCAAGTCTGTGGATGATAATAATTAAAATCTTTTAAAAAAGTCAAAATTTTTGTTTAGAAGCCAGCGCATCAGGTTACTCCATTTTTATTGCAAAACCGCTCTTATCGCGACAACACAGAGTGCACGCGTATGGTAACCTAATGTGCGGTCTTCCGTACTTACTATATAATTTTATATACTAATATTAAAAGTACGAAAGTATGTGAGGATGTATGGATGTTTTTTTCTCTTTCACGCTCAAACGGCTGTATAAAACTTGGTGTGGCTGACACCCTGGATTAACACATAGGCTACACAATTTTCCTAAATTCCCACAGTAACGAAGTCCCGGCGGAAATCTAGTACTATAAACACGAAAGTTTGTATATATGGATGTTTGTTACTCTCACGCACTAACGGCTGGACCAATTTTGATAAAACTTGTATGGAGGTAGCTGACACCCTGGATTAACACATACGCTACATAATTTTCCCAAATTCCCACGGGAGCTATTTTAACAATAAATTAAAGTTGATAAACCATATTTTATTCTCATGCAGGTGGCGAAGATTCTTCTAGAAGATTGCAATGTAGAGCCCGACTGTGTGGACTACGAAGGCTGGACGCCGCTTCACGCTGCTGCCCTTTGGGCGCAGAAAGACGTCGCTGCGCTGTTGCTTAAATATGGCGCTGACCCACAATTCAAAAATTATTCGGTAAGTTTTGTCCGTATTACAGAACACGACTCAGACTCTGATCTATAAGAAAAATAATAACTTTATTTGCCAACTCTAAGACTTCCTGTATCCTGTGATAGTTTTGTAAACTGTGTTACGGGATACAGTGTCTTGCCATATAGTCGTACATGTTAGGAGTGCTTTTTGTATTTTAACAATATACTTGAGTAGCAGACGTCTTTGTCATTTTGATAGTGAGAGAAAGAGACAATCAATACTTAAGTATAGATAGACATACATGTTTCTTTGTTTCTCCAGCACACAAACACATTTAAGGCGACTACAGCACCTAAATTACGATTTTATGATGCGTAGATAAGCATGACGCACTGCATTAAATCGAAGAAAAAAATACTACGGTAATATTCAGGACATAAACTAGATAAGTAGTTTGCTGAAAACATGATTCAGCACTTTTGGTTCGATAGAAAAAGCCCGCCGGGTCAGAAGTACCATCGTTTTGTACCATTGATGGTACTACTGACCTAGACTTATGTCGGTAGTACCATTAAAAACAACACTAGATTTAGCACGTGAGTTTCCTTCCACATAAAACAAAAAATAATATTTTCTTCCAACTAAATTATTGGCGTAAGTGACATAACAAAAAAAAACGAAATATTTGAAATTAAATTTAACTACTTTACTACTATTTTGTATTTTTATCGACGTAATTTATTTTTTAACTTAAGTATCTATTATATTTTGAAGTAGTATAGCTAAATAAAACATACATACAAACATACTGGTTAAACTAAGAACCTCCTTTTTTTAAGACGGTGAAAAAAAAGTTAAGTACTTTTACATGCATTACCTAATTGAAAATTTTCACTGCAATATATCTATGTAAGTAATTAACTGTTGTTAAAATGCGCGTCCGTAATATGAAAAGAGAGGAGTAGGTAGATATAGTAATCCCCTCTGCATAGATTTCATAGATTGTGATCTATTAAAATATGGCCGGACGGTGCGTTGTGTGGGTTAAATTATTAGTTTTTTTAAATACGATTTAGTGCCCATTTTATAAACCATACAATAATTTTACCGGTGAAACTTCACTCCTTGACTTTTATTCAATTTTCTCGAGTTGTTTATACTTTATCTCACTACACACGAAGGCATGTTTGGGATTAAATATAATCACAATACTCGTCACGTCGCGGCAAGCGTCCTACGCAGAATAAATGACGTGAGGTGCGCGCACCGCAACCCGTGCTACAAATTAGCGATTCGCGGTGTCCCCTCTAGTACGAAGTACCTATATCTCAATGGATAGAATTTTCTAATAAAATGTCACTAAACGTCATGATATAAATAAAACGAGGTTTAATTAATCAAGTGGCCAGTAAGTTACTACATATAAGTAAAATAAATGTTTGGGCGCCTGTCAGTGTGTAAAAGTCGCTAGTACCATCAGTGGTAATCTAGGTCAGTAGTACCATTAATGGTACTAGTGACATAAGTCTAGGTCAGTAGTACCATCAATGGTACAAATCGATGGTACTTCTGACCCAGCGGGAGAAAAAGCTCACAAAGTCACCTCTAAATATCAATATTGTGTATCTTTTAAGCTGTAATAACGATAGTAAAATGCACACAGGAACTTGAATTTGCTATCAAAATTTTCGTGATTGAACACTCTCGATAAGTAATTAACGCATTTTTCGATTTAAGCTGTTACCTTTCCATAAATCTCATTTTTCTAACTTTCGAACATGTTTTTACGCACGCACGCTTTCATAGTCCGTAAACTTCGTGTATCGACACTGTTCGCACTGCCGGCCCAGGCCTGTTGAGAGACGGAGATAGCACTATTCCTATGTGTGCTGCCTTTATCGGGTGCTGTAGTCGAGAAGCTAAACAAGTTGTAACAACCAATCGTATATGTAGATGTGTGCTACAGTTACAAAAAAAGGTTCCAGCTCAGGATTGTGCATTAGATCAAGACTTGAGCCTCCTGTATTCTCTTCAACTTTTTTGTCCTATAAATTTCGACCGTGTGGTGATCGATTGAGAATAACACCACCCCATCTCTTTCCGTGGGTGTCGTAAGAGGCGACTAAGGAAACACAAATGAGACCTGCCTCCTAGTAATCCATCCCAGGCAACGACACTTCATTTTTTTCTGAATCAGAGGTGTCGTCCTATGGTTTCATGCGGTGTGGCAGGCTCTGTAAAGGGTCGTATGTTTCGCGACCACCCTCCTACCGAAGTCCGACGCCAAACAGCTTGCTGTCTTCCGTGGGTGCGTGGGAGTACCAGTGCCTTTATAGGCATTTTCTGGGTTAACTCGCTCCATCGTCGACCTCATCTTTGACCTTATGGTCAAGATTGAGGTCAAGAGTTAACCCATCTTATAATAAAAAAATAAAAAATAAATCTTCTATGTATGTACAGCTCAATCACAAATAGCACTATGTCCACTTGATACCCTGCCAATCGCGACAGGGATGAGAAATGAAGTTATATTTTAATTTTTACTCCTGAGCTAGGTAATTGTCAAAAACAAACCCAAATAATTTTCAGGGGAAGGAAAATGTTCGGCGCGAATGGGACTTGAACCCACGACCCCCCAGGTGCTCTAACTAACTGAGCTATCGTGCCTTCAAGTCAAGCGGCGAAATTTCTCATTCCCTTACTAAGCACATTACAATACGTCTTGCTTGTTTTCTTTCCCTGAAAATTATTTGTGAATATCCCTCACGTGGGTAAGCATTTTAAAAACGAACCTATTCCTAAAAAAAAAATTCTTAATTCTTTTTAGTTTAAAGCTTTGGCAACAGAGCCATCAGCTTAAAATCAAATATAAAACACGAAGTAATAAGCTCCTCTCATTCTCCGTAAGCCAATAGTGTTTTGTTTACGGAGAACTATGATTTTAACCAAACGGAGCGGATACACTGTATCACTTGAATTCTGTCATCATTACGCTGTTCTAAGTTTACTGCACAATACAAAAAAACTTAATCATGTTTTATTACCCCAGGGCCAAACCTGCGTGGACCTTGTGGACCCGAGCATAGCACAGTGGCTATCTGAGGCCACGCGAAAATCGTTCCCGCGACGAATGAACAACAACAACAACAACAACAAACGCAAGCGGTCCCCGCAACAACAGCCAGATGTCAAGCGGGTCGAATTGCAGATCACTGGACAAACGGACACTGTTGTCAATGGTAAGGAAGGACATTTTATATACATATGCCAGTGTATCTGTTTTTCGTTCATCTGCATTTTCGATCTTATCGTATTATGGGAGCGTTCAAGTATTACGTAACGATTTTGGAGGGAGGGGGGATCTTGTGTGCCATACAGGGGCGGTAGGGTTTGAACTACGCGTTATGTAACATTGTTTTGGTTACATAAAATTTTACTAAGGGGGTGGGGAGGTATACAGAAAAATGTTACGGCGCGTTACATGGGGGGAGGGGGTAAAAAATCTCCGGAAATTGCGTTACGTAATACTTAAACGCTGCCTAACACATAGTACAGAAGTTATGCCGTTGTACAGAGGCCAGCGCATCAGGTTGCAAAACCGCTTTTATCGCAACAGCACAGAGTGCACTCGTGTGGTAATCTAATGTGCGGTCATCCGTACACGCGCCGAAGTCTTATTTAATAGAGATCATTGGTTCTTCTTTTTGGGTATCTATTGTTCTTGTACTTAAAATCTTAACTTAAAATAATAAGATCCATTTTTCATTGGTATTCACGTTCGGTTTTGGTCGGTATATTGCTGATGCGATATATATTATAGTTCGACAGCACTTAAGCTCGCTAGCTTGTCGTGCTGTCGAACTATACGAGTAGTTATTCGCAATACGGTGATGTCGCGCTTCCGTGATTCGCTCTTACGTGTTTCAAACTTAAGTGGGAAATTCGTTCACTTATAAGAGTGATATACCTGTATTAGGTTATGTATCCCATCATCATTGCAAAACAGTTCTTATTCTAATTGCATAGAGTACACTCATGTGCGGCCTTCTGTAATTACAACTTTTGCATGACAGCTATCAAAGATGCATTGCATTTTCATTTTTTACTTCTTTTATTACTTCTCATATTTGTTAGCCAAGCATGAGTCTTTCGTTAGGCTCTAAAAGCGATCTTTTCAAATACTTGTTTTGTTAATCATTTATAATGTTAATGTATTAACGTTTAATGTTCATTACATCATTGTTATAATTTTCCAATAATTAGGAGTCAGGTCTTGATTATTCAAAGCATATTCTGAATTAAGAAGTTGCGCGCAGTCCATGATTTGATCTAAATTTTTGATCGTGGTTTGGATTATGTAAGCGAATTTGCACCAAACATGTAAGCCAGAGTGAAAAAAATAACTTTATATCAATATCAAAGAATGTTTGGAATTGAAGTTATCAAGGTGCAAATCCCGGGTTAAAAAGTTAACCCTGCGTGTTGCAAGTGGATCTAAATCCGCAGACCCACTGCTGCGCACGCTGTGCACGGACACGCAATGCATTTTAGCTGCGTGGATTAGATCAAAATCAAATTTGAGCCTTAAATTCATACCCACTGAGTAGATAATCACCTGGCGTTTCTCTTATTCGTGCGTAGCGTGTGCGTGGCAATTTACGAACACGCTACGCAGGAATACGACAAACACTAGGTGATTATAGATAATCTCAGTGACTGAGATAAGCTGAGTACACTCAGTGAGTATGACATTAAGGCTCAAATTAGATTTTGATCTAATCCACGTAGCTAAAATACGCCGCGTGTTCGCGCACAGCGTGCGCAGCGGTGGGTCTGCGGCTTAAGTCTACGACCCAACTGGTCACCTGTCACTTCATGAGTACAGCGCAAGAGATGTACTGACATCCGCTCTGATGAAGTATTTGTAGCAGTCTTACTTAATAGGTTGCTAGATTTGTTAAAATAAATCAAGCCCTGATTTCTCACACATAGATAGATACAGTGCTTCTATTTCCTTAATATCTATCGGCAGTGTCTCGTTCTTATCTGAAAAAAAAATAGACGCGTAACACTCAAAGGCCCACACTAAGGTTTTCCTTGTGTCGTGGGTCCCTTGGAACATGCACAAAGACAGACACAAACACCTATGACCCGAGAACAAACATTTGTTTTTTACACAAATGTTTGCCCCGACTGGGATTCGGACCCAGGACAGCGCTACTAAAACTCGACCAAATCGGCCGTAAAATTTTGAAAATCAACTTATTCGAGAATTTTCCGGACAACAATAAGAAAGAAGAAGCACTGTAGATACATAAACATCATCTCTATGATCCCTATATGTGATAAACCCCTCTTCATCGTAACATTGACGCATGACAGACAAGCCGCCCGCGCCGCCCGAGATCATCCCGAAGATAGCCGAAAAACCCCCGAAGGGCCGCGCGCCTTCTCCTGACTCAGCCGAACCACCCTCGTCTACATCAGACGATGACTCACCAACATGGCGGCGATCGTCCTCTTTCAGAAATCGACCGGCCGAGCCACCTAGTAAGTCTTCTTCACTAGTAAACTCACAGGGTTAGCCAAGATCGCCACACACTTGACTTTACCCACACGATAAGAAGAAGAAGACTAGTAAACTGAGATCACAGGGCCGCCAAACCTTACTTATTTTCTCAGTAACCAAAAGTGTGGGAATGAGTAGTGCTAATACGTACTATTAACAAATGAATACCTGCTAGCTTGGGCCGACGGCCAATTTTCAACTACCAGGTTCTGAAGGTACTTTCAAAAATTACTCACTTGTCTGAAGAAAAAATTACTCACAAGTATAGATCTGAGTCTGAGGCCAGTATTACAGAAGCAGACTCAAATCTTGATCTATACTTAAGTATTGATTGTCTCTGTCTCTTACTATCAAAATGACAAAGACGACTACTACTTAAGTGTAGATAAGAGTCTTGAGTCGAGTTCTGTAATATACTTGAGTAGCTATTGTCTTTGTCATTTCGATAGTGAGAGACAGATAAAATCAATACTTAGATCAAGATTTGAGTCTGCTTCTCTAATAGTGGCCTCAGACTCTGATCTATACTTGAATGGCAGTCGTCTTTGTCTTTTTAATAGTGAGAGAAAGGGACTGTTCAATTATTACGTAAGCACTATAGGGGGGCGGGGGGTTTGCTTTGCTTATTTTTGATGACATGGGCGTGATTAAGTCAGCAATAGTTATTTATTCTTTTACACAAAGGGCAACCCACACATTGTCTATGCTTGAAAACGAAACGCATTTTCACGGATTCTCACAAAATGCATATACGAGTACCAATGTTTACGTAAGCATGGGAGGGGGGTAAGAGCTTTGCTTACCTTTGCTGACTAGGGGGAGGGGTAAATAATTGTGATAAATCTACTTACGTAATACTTGAACGGCCCCAAAGAGACAATGAATACTTAAGTATATATCAAGACTTGAGTCTCGTTTTGTAATAAGAGCCTAGATCTGCCGTGTTTCGGGTTATTCTAATCGCCCGATGTTCGATAAGACTGTATCCATCACTGATCTGTGTTGTGTAAGAAAAAAATGTACTAAACCTTTCTTCGGGTTGGTATCGAATCAAATGGTTTAAAATGCGGGGCCAGCTTTCGTCGTAACGCGCTTCTAATGCTTTCCGATTTAACATAAATTGATATCAACGTTCTTCTATCATAAAATCAAGCATAATTAGCAACCCCAAATAAATGTATTAGGTAACATTCAATAGCTTTTACTTTGACAAAGAGGCAACTACCATTTTGTTGACTATTCCATATTCCATGTACATTTCATACATAATTTTTAAAATTACAATTCTTAGACCACAAGCAACCACCTACTCGTAATATTGTAAACTCTGTTGTCACCGTTTTGAGACTTTTATAAAAGAAAACTGAAATGTAATTTCAACATTTTCCAGGAGACAACAGCAAACCACCGGCAACAACAAACAACAAAGTGAACAACGATTCCAACTTGAGGAGGACTCATAGCTTCGAGAATGACAAATCGTGAGTTTTTATTTGTACTAACTATCAAATTGTAAATAATTCCCTTTTAATATCTTCCGAAAAGCTACCAAACAGCGTATTGTCTTCGCATGCTAAATACTAAACTGTCATTTTAAAAAAATCATTTTTTTTCTTGCATACTGGCATTTTCTTACTAAAATTTTTCGAAATATTTTGAAATGGGCACACCACTTGATACAATCTAATATTCTTACTTTGTTTTCATTAAATTGTTGATAATGCTTGTGGTGTCTTTAAAATCTACTTTTTCTTTGATTTTAAAGAGATGTAAACAAGTAACCCAAGACCTATTCTTCAAACTTTAGACAAAAAACGTAGTACATACAGTCTGGCAAAAAAGAGTAGAAATTAAAAAGTGGCAACACTGTAGCGTCGTCCTTTTCAAATCAATCTAAGAAAAACGGGACGACACTACAGTGTTGCAACTTTTTAATTTCTACTCTTTTTTGCCAGACTGTAGAAACAAAAATCTGACGACAGATAAGTATTGGTTTAATTTGATAATTTAGATGTACATATTTAAAAGCGATAACTGTCTGAGTGGCTTCGTTGTTTAGTTTCAGAAATAATGGGAAACTTGTCGGTCAGTTGATAAGCCGTTTCGATTGTTACAAGAGGAACATAGCCTTAAACGGCCAGGTTACAGAGTTAGTGAATTCAAATTTTATTTGTTTGTGTAGTTTGTCTATGTCCGTGGTTCTGTTTACGTTTTCTGGGAAACGTCGTGATCATTATGAAAATAAGAGTCCATTCTCATACGAAATCGCAATGTCCTTGTTTAATACCCTGATGTTGTAAAGCACGGCAGCAAGTCTTCTTTTTACTAGATTTACGTCACTCTTAACTTTAAATTATTCTCTGAAAATTTTAAAATACGTTTTTAAAAAAAGAATCCTTAAAATGAACAGTTTCTATCGAAACATCAAGATTTATTGAAAAAACTGCTTGACTGAAATTCTAAAGTTTTTTTTTGTTCCACTGGGCAAGTATAGAGTCAGAATATGACGAACTATTTATCTACATAAAAATTATAACTAGAAAAGGTCGCCTACTATACGCACTATTATGGGTACGCTAGCTTGACGCCAGCTCTTCAGGCGCTTGATATAATTTTTTCTCCGTTACTTTAAATAATTTTGCATAGCAATAGCGTGTTTTTTGGTGTAAACTTCTATGATGTAGTATAAACCGTTTTCGAGCACGGCCGTTTGTACGCCAGCTTGACGTCAAGCCAGCGTGCACACTGACAATGGTCTTTATTTCTTAAAGTAAATGGGAACTTTTAATTTCATTTTTGTACTAATTGCAATCTATTTACTGGCATAACCAAAAAAATTAATTCCACGTTGACGCTCACGGTTAACACTTTTTCTGATGAATAAGTCATATCAGCTAGATAACGCTGGGGTGAAATATTTGTTATATTACAATTTAGTATGCCAATATCCATCTTTATGTCTGTCACTCAGTCATTAATACTGTGTCTTGTGAAGAAATAGTCACAAAACTAAACATTGTACAGAAACTAAAACACTGCCTGTCCTTTTGTTCGTTATACATAGTTAACGTGAAGTCCGATCCAATTAACAATGTTAGAGAAAACTTAACAAATAACGGTCAATGTTGTTAAAGCAACTTTAAAGACGTTCGAAATTTTTTGATGTAATTTTTGTCCTTTTTTGATTTTTTTGCGCTTTGATAAAAGATATTATAATTCTTTTCCTAAAGTGTTTGTGCGAAAGTATTCGGTTTTTTTAGCATTTTATGAGCGTATTTTATTTTAATGGTACAAATCAGTTAAGGACATATAAGAAGTACTTTTGGGAACAATTATATTCAGATCTATCTTATATAAAAATAAACAAATAAAAATCTCATATTTATATGTGTTTTTGACAACGCTGGTTTGTTATTTAGAGCTAAAAATCATTTTCGATAACATTTCTTGTGGGAATACACTTCCTAGCTTTGAGGTTGCTTTAATAAGTAGTGTAAGGTGTACGTGGGTTAACATGTGTGTACATACGTGCGGGCATGCTTATGTTCAGCTTCTACCAACGGTACCGCGAAGCGACCGCGCGGATCAAGGCGAGCTCCTGCCCAAGCATCACACCGCAGCCCGGACGCAACTCCAGGTAAAACGACACACTCAACGGCCCACATCCCTTAGGATAGTGTTTTTCAAGCTACAGTATAAACTCTATATAACGACACTGAAGGGACTGCGCGTTTTATGACGTTATTGAGAGTTGTCGTTAAATGGAGAGAAGAAAAATCTGTGTTAGAAAAAGATTATTTCAGACTAGTGTTTCGTCAATACACAGTGATTTTCTCTTACTTGCCATGTTAACAGTTTAAAAGTTTGTGAGCAACTAAGAATATGATAATAGATAAGAATAGATAATCTATGACTCTTACTAACAACAGTCTACACGTGCTGGCAATCCCAATTTGTGAACAAAAGAACGGATTTCTTAGAAAGTTCGGTATTTAAGATGCCGACAGTCGAGTTTATTACGGGCTAGGATAGTAAAGCGACAAAAAAACGTTCTTTTGTCGCTTTATCATCCTAGCCCGTACAACAATAACGTACTGTGTACGTACGCAGCTATTTAATTGTTGTCGTTATTGAGAGTGGATGTAATGCTATATAGAGTGTATCATTGAATGTAAAACAAGCTAAACCAACCAAAGCCGAATGATTTCGATGCTTTAGGGAGTTTGTCGTTAAATCGAGTGACGTTACATGGAGTTTACACTGTATTTGTATTCGCGACCCCTTTGGAAGATGAAAAGTTCTAGCGACCCCCTTAGCCCTAAGACCATTTTTCAAGCTATTTGTATTCGCGACCCCTTTGAATGTTAAAAACTTTGAGCGACCCCCTAAGATCTCCTAGACTAAATCTGCGACCTACATCGGATATTTTAAATCGTAATATAAAGAGTTTGCTAGGATAGGTGCGACAAGGTGTCGCATTGTTACATAGGCACAGCCTTTTCACTGTAATTGTAGTTTCTTATTGTAGTGTTAAGACCTACAAATAAGTATTTTTTTACCTGCGACTCCCCGAGTCGCAGGTAACCTAGGGGCAGGTAACCTTCACGACACCCTAGGGGGTCGCGACTCCCGGTTTGAAAAACACTGCCTTAGAACACCAACAAAAACACAAACCCGAAAACAAACATTTGCTTTCACACAAATGTTCTCTCTGTGAATCGAACTCGGAAGGCGGAAGGTGTAGAGATAATTACCACTGATCCTTATTATGTTGCCTCAAACAAAAAGAACTTTGCTTATTTCTTGGGCTAATTTAAAATCACAAATAATCATCACTATATAATCATCATACACATAAAACTACTTTTAACACTTCTCTTGCTTATCATTCATTCGTTTGCTGTTTTTGCTTGTTTCTGTTGAATTGTTTGCGCATTATTAGTTTATTAAGTTAATATGAAGTATTCTTTGACTTTGTATTGTGCGATCATTCTTAGCCAGTCGGATTACTCGCGAGCCGTGTCTAATAATAGGTCTTTACCTATAAAATTGCCAATTTTTTCTCAAGCTTTACTTTATTCATAATTTATTTGATTGAACAGCTATTAATCAAATTGGACATATTTGGCCATATAACGGAGATATTGAGTCAAATTAATACTTATTTACTTTAGATTTATTTGCTGAAAAGGAAGCTCAAATATAGCTCGTTTCATCCGTTGCCCGTTTCATTGCTTATTTTTGCTGTACCGTTGTTACAGTTACAACTTTCAATAAAGTATGTATGATGAAATTTAACTTAATGTTGTCCAAACCTTCCCAGAAAATTTTGCTAAATTTGGATTTTGCATTCCCGAGCGAAATCCAAAAACATTAGTATGGAAAATTCAGTTTTCCAAAAATATTGTATGAAAAACGGCAATTTCATAGGTAAAGACGTATTATTATGATTAACAAGGTTGAACGAAAAGATGTTATGTTGAATATTTTTTGCCTAAGAATTGCAAATTTATTGATAAAAAGCAGTGTATTATCATTACACGCGGTTAAAGCCTGTAAATTAATAAGAGCGTGCAATATGGCCCCCTATTCTACGATTCTGCGTGCCACGAACGATCGCTCAAACTATAGATAGTAAGTTGGGAGTTAGTGGCGGAGACTATGTGTTAGTAGGATACTATTCAACATACGTTAGTGGAATACACCTTTTATCTTCCAAATAATGGATGATTCAAGGTGATAAAATGTCGTAGGAAAAACACGATGGAAGGTTACTGGACCACCTTTTGTGCAGACTTTTTTTGCAGGTTGTCCTCTACAACTTAAGTATAAAAAAGGCCTCCTGGCCTTTGCCCATCAGGGATAGCTAAAACAGCTGCCTTTTTGTTTTTAGATTGGATCGTCATGTTGAAACTCTTGTCTTTTTTTAACGCGATAATCCAGAAAAAAAAAATGCTTTTGATAGTATATTTTTTTAATGATGCATCTACGGAATCATGTATAAAATTAAAATAAATATAAAACGCCATACACCCAAAGAACCACATTAAGGTTTTCCCTTGTGTCGTGGGTCCCTCGGAACAGACATAAAGACAGACACAAACACCCACGACCCGAGAACAAACATCTGATTTTTACACAAATATTTGCCCCGACTGGGAATCGAACCCAGGACCCGTCGATCGAGAGGCAGCACCACTACCACTCGACTAAACCTGCCCTCAAAATCAACGTCCATAAACCGGACGAGCTTACACAGTTTTAATTGTATGACTTGATTGCAGGCGGGATAGGGAACGGCTGGCAAACACTTGGACGCCAACCACCACCACTGCGGTGACCACCCTCACCCCCACCCCCACCACAGCTCCCCCCACTACCACCACCGCTTCCATCACCGTTCAAACTGCTGTCAGGAGGTATGTCCCATTTATTTTACTTATATATTACGACCAGTTACTAAAATAATGCTACTTTAAATAATATAATAACGTTTTTTATTTATTTAAAACTAGCTTCCCGCCCGGGACTTCGTTCCCGTGGGAATTTAGGAAAGTTATGTAGCCTATGTGTTATTCTGATGTCTAAATCCATTGAGTAGTTTTGGCGTGAAATACACTTGAAATTAGTTGAAATATACAAACATCTATACATACAAACTTTCGCGTTTATAATTAGATACCACATTAATACTAAAATACAAAATAATAACACAAAAGCCCGAAGAAGTATATAAGTTTATCTTGTATCTCAGGCGAAAGAAATGTCGTACTGGCATAGCCTAAATAAGGTCTGCATTTCTTTTAAAGAAGCTTTAAATTTAAAGAACGTTTCTGCAACTGAGTGTATAGTCTATTAGAAAGTATTGTCTATACGAAAGCTGATGGATCAGTTTATTGTATTATTTTATTGACATTAATTATGTTTAGTGTCCAATGATACGGTCTGTAAACGAGATAGTAATTGATTGATATGAATACATTGGTATACAATAAAACAACTATGTAGAGACTCAATCAGACTAGATACAAACGTCAACCAAAAACTGTCCGAGCCTTCGAACGAACTGACGGATAAAAAAAGCAGGATAATTAGCAGGATAAAAAAACAGAACAAAAGAATGAGAAACCTAGCAAAAATAATCCCCAATCGCCGTGATGGGCATACATTTACCGCAGGATAAAAAAACTGAACAAAAGAATGAGAAATCTAGCAAAAATTATCCCCAATCGCCGTGATGGGCATACATTTACCGCAGGATAAAAAAACTGAACAAAAGAATGAGAAACCTAGCAAAAATAATCCCCAATCGCCGTGATGGGCATACATTTACCGCAGGATAAAAAAACTGAACAAAAGAATGAGAAATCTAGCAAAAATTATCCCCAATCGCCGTGATGGGCATACATTTACCGCAGGATAAAAAAACTGAACAAAAGAATGAGAAACCTAGCAAAAATAATCCCCAATCGCCGTGATGGGCATACATTTGCCGCGGACACTTTTGGAGCGCGATTGGAAGTCTAGTTGTTTATTGTAGGTCAATGTATGAATATGGTAGATGACTGATATTGAATACTATATATTTATGAAGATAATTAATACACATAATATACACACATCAACACGGTCTAGGGATATTGCACGATTTTACATACAAAAGATGTCTGTTTGAGAAGCTATAAAAGCATACTCGAGATACAAGGAGAGCTATAATTTTCAGACGAGCAAGTGCTAAACCTGAATTTTCAATTCAAATCAATAAATTTTGTTTTACTTTAAATTTGTGAAAACGTGACGAGAATGCAAAAAAATTGCGTAAATTTGACTATTTTCATACAAAAAGCAGGCAAAAAGTGCATTTTTGTCGTAGTGAGGCGTGGTTTCGCAGTACATTGCGTAGCGCCAAAAAAGGGGCAATGTAAATAAAAAAAAACTCTCCTTGACTTGACGTTTCCGGGAAAACACAATTACTTGTAGCCGATCATAGTAAAGGGTAGATTCCACCATTTAAGTATTAGCTAAACTGCCCCTTACGCCCCTTAAGTATTAAGTATTAAACTGCCCCTTAAGTATTAGCTAAACTGTATTGATGAATGTTTTGAAAGTTTTAGTATAAGGCAGTCGATAAGCTATTGATAGTATTCTTCATCGTTCATAAGTTTCGCCCTTGTCATAATATTCTACTTAGAATAGGTGGTATGAGTTTGTAGTTCTTCGTACGAAACACAGATGGCGCTAACCTACACGCACGAAGTTATGTGCTTAGTAAGGCAATGAGAAATTTCGTCGCTTGAATTGAAGGCACGATAGCTCAGTTGGTTAGAGCCCCAATATATCTAATCCTGGGGTCATGGGTGTACCCAGTGGGGGGGCAGCCGCCCCTCTTTGGATTTTGTCTACATCCCTACTTTTAAGTTAAGAAAAAGAACTTTATGACATTTGCTTTTTGACTTTTTTACAACTTGTACCTATTCGTTAGCGGCGCTGTGAGCAAAAATACCGTGCTCGGGTCACAAACCATTTTGCTGAAGACCGTCGAAATTTACTTTTAAAATAGCTATTGTATAATTAAAGAATTATGTAAAAAAATACTTATTTTATTTATTTGACTAGGAGCTTATAAAAAAATCTGATTTGCCCCCCCCTGGCCCAGAACCTGGGTACGCTCATATTGTTTGGGTTGTTGGTTAACGTGCCGTTCGTACCGAATATTTTTCTTTCCCTAAAATTGGTAGGCCCGTATTTACAGAAGAAGACTCAAGTCTTGATATATATTCAAGTATTAGTTGTCCCTTTCTCTCACTATCAAAATAACAAATACTACTTAAGCTTAGATCAGAGTCGCGTTCTGTAATACGGACCATAGTGTTCATCATTTTCACTGCCACTATTCTTCATTTCAGGTTTCTCTCATTTGCGTTTCTGAATTTAGTTCATGGATTTCCTTGTCATCTAGAGTACGATGTCGATGACGGTTTGCTAACTATGTTAGTTTTTAACCTTTGTTTATATATGTATTGTAGGTATATGTCAGGGTGGAGGAGGCAAAGGTTAACAGGTGTTAGTGGAAATACGTGCAGAATGTTATAATTTAATTATCATTTGCATGAAGTTATAGTTTAATTAGCTACATATAACCCGTACGAGTTAACTTGAGACCTGGGCCGTCGACGTCATCTTCTGTGTACGGTGTGCGGAATGATAAAATATCGAAAGAGAGTCGAGACACGTATCCGTAACAAAGATGCTATATCTTTGTATACCTTTTTCGATATTTTATCATTATGCACACCGTACATTGAAGGTGACGTCGTCGGCCCAGGTCTCAAGTTAACTCGTACGAGATATACAAATGATCCGTAAGACAACCCCTAAATTACTTTGGTGACTGTATTAAAGTCAGTTGTGTGGTTTAGATGATGTTAATGGACCAACAGACAGACACAGACTGCAGTACTGTAATATTTAGAAGTAGAATCCGATAGGGATCGGATTTTGATAGAATTCAATTCATTCGGCACCGAACACCGCGTTTATATTAGGCGACGTTAAATTTGCGAAAATTAAAGACCTGATTCAGCCCATGAAACTGAACAACTTACCTCAATGAAAATAAGTCGAAATATAAAAAAAAATACGCCCCTCCATACAACTGTGCCATCAGATGATTTGTCCTTGTGCGGGAAGTCGATTTTATTAAATGAGTTTCATATAGGTTCCTTGGGGAACGTTGTTCAGTTTCATAGGAAGAATCACCCTCTAAAATTTCGCTGATTTAATTAAAGTCACCCAATTTGAAGTTTATTTCTTCATCCAGCCATAGAACTCGCGCCTTTTCACCCTTGTTAGGGTATTGATCGTTAACAATAATTTTTATTTAGAATTCCGTACTTTTGTTGTTTTGTTATAATTTCGGAAACACAAACATTTCTGAGACAATAAAAAAAATGATTGCAAAGGTACACCCTTCTGACATACTTTATATCACTATAAGATCGCAATTTTAAGAACCATGAAAACATGAATTTATGTATAAATCTGGTAGGAAACTAAGTAGGAAAACTAATATAGGAAAACTAAGCACAAATGAATTGTTGATTAATCTGTTGGTGACTTTAAGTTAGCTGGCAAATTGAAATATGCGAATCAGCTGTCTAAACCTAACGTTTTCCACGTGATGTAAGCCGAAATATACAAAAAACTTGTGTGATTAGATGATTGAAATCAAAATAAATAACAATTCTATATGGGTTCCTTGTAGAATGTTATTTTATTTTATAGAGTTAGATATTGACATCTTCAAGCTTCGCTACCTTAAAGTCATCATTAACAACGTTTAGAAACGTTATTTAGAAAGTGTCCGTCCGTATTGGTATTTTTAGTGGGTTTTGTGAATTGTGTGACAACAGGCATATTGAAAGGCATTTATTTATTTTCCTTGTCAACATTTTATAGTTTTCGTTACTCACTATTATTTGCAACATCTTAACTTCACTTGTAACACGATTCACAAGGGTAAAGTCAACTTACGAGCATAATTACATACCGCATTTTTACATACCAAACTTCAAGGCTTTAATAGTTAAAATTCTATACCGGCACTGTCTGATTTCTCAAAGGAGTTTCTTACAGAAATGGGTATGGAATTCTGCTCGCTACAGTATGTGATTGTCTTGTGTTACATCTGTGTGTGTATACGACAGTGGGGAGAACGTTGAATCAAACTCAACCAGTAGTAATTCGACCCCAAGTGCGACCACGCCCACCAAACTATCACCGGGCAACATTTTCAAGAACTTCTTCAAGTACCACTGATGTTGATTTTACTAAAGCATGGGAATGAAAATGCATTTGTCTGATAACTTTTTGTAATCCAGTTTTTTGAGGCTTTTCTATGGAGAAATAAAACAAGAAAACTCTTTATCTCACATCGTAACGAATCGATTTAAGTGCTGATTCCAACTGAGATAGCCAGTAGTCTCTCGTCTCATTGGGCTATGATCTCCTGAAAAGTTCTGACAACCTAATACGGAATGCTGACAAGATACAGGATTTATCTAATAAAGTGTTAGCTTTGTCTTTGCGATTGCGTATTGCCATAAATGTGACTGAGATTTATTGACAGTTTGTCACTGTAACTGGCTATTTTTGTATTTTTATGCGAAGATGATTGTTATCATTGCTTCTTATTCTGTCTCTAAATGAGGATATTAACGTTGACTTGTGTTTAAAAACATAATATAAATGGCAATTTACTTTTTCTTATTTACTTATGGTTCGGTCCACGATTTGATGATTTATAAAAAAAGTACTATTGTAATGGTTACAACGCATTTTTATTCCTACGCTTTTGCTTGATGTTTTTTTAGGTTTGTGATGACAGTTGATGTTATTAGAAAACGTACGGTTGAATGTGAACTCAGCGAACATTTGCAAGAAGCTTGTGTGTGCAGAGTAATGGGTATTTCTTTCGTTTCAATTGACTTAGCAGTGTAATATTACTAATTGGGCGCGTTTTAAATAGAAAAAAATATATTTCCATACCACAAATTACAGAGAAATAAAATAAGTTTATAGGCTGGTGCCTATAAGAATAGGAAGATCCGGGGAAAACCGGAAAAATTGGGGCTTCAGTGACAGTGACGAGTGTGTCTGAGGTCCTGTACAAAGTATGAGGCACCTACTATATTGCTCTAGCTGTCCAATCACTTGCACCCTGAGTGACTTATATGAGGCCAAGTTAAACACAGTCGCCGTGGCCACTTTTTGGGCGAATACCATATAAAATAATAATAAGCCATTGCCACGAAAAGAAGAAGAAGAAGGCTGGTGTCTATGATTGTTGTGAAAATAAAACAATCTCGTGCAGTTAATCTAGCTCAGATTTTTTTATGATAAATGGGTTCGCTCTTGCCCTAAGGCTAGCTTAGGGGCAAGCTGTGGTCAAGCTCGCCCAGAACCAGCCTATTCACCCGAACTTTAAAGGGACTAGGGTTATAAAAGCTCGAGAATACAGACGCAGGCAGATAGTTCCATTCCTTAGCAGCGAGCAATGAAAGATTAAGAAAAGCGTTCTGTGAAAATAGACGCAGTGGCTCGATGCAAGATGTGACGGCTACGAAATTTATAAGAATACGAAATTTTAAGGAAATATTTCTAGAAATATCTCCCAGATCGCCCTTGGTCAGTGAGAATGGACGGGAGCGGATCAGTCGTGCACAGCACATTATCTTATATTGAATTTGCTTGAATGTACAATAGAGTTATATATTTTATAAAATTCTGTACCACATGAAATACTCTCGTGTGTAAATGTGACTCTTGTCTTCATATTCAACCGTTAAGTTAAAAAATTCTGTTGTCGTTATTCTAACAGTCTTTTTGCTCGAAAGTTTATTTTGCGGTTTTTCTTAGACCTAGAGTATAAAGATGTTATGGCATGAGTTTTTCAGTTTTTTGTCTGCATGTCGACGTGAAGTTGTGATTTATGTTTTTAGTTTAAGCTGTAATTCAATAGAAATCACATTAAAAATAGTTTGGCTACGAAAAAATTAAGTGCTTGCAAACCAGCTTATAATTATGTCCGCTCGTCAAAAATAATAAAGGCAGACAGTGCTATTTTTAATTTTTACATTAAATTAAATGTTGTGTGTGTAGTAGTTAGTTTTCTACTGAAACCTCTGGATAATTGTCAAACAAAAAATGAGCTTATTTTATTGCGATTTGCCTCGTGTAAATAATTTAAAATAAATGCATCAAGTATGAATGATAAAAGTAAGCTTTTGACTATCGCAATCAGAGAACGAAGGGTTTTCTGTCAGCTAATTTGAGAAAAAAGTTTCAGACAGATCGATAGATGGCGTTGAAGCGAAATACACGTCAGGCACGTTCATTGTGCATTCAAGTAACAAATAGTAGCTTTTGGCCCGGATTTCGTTTCCGTGGGAATTTTTTCGTCAATTTTAATGTTTTCAATAGTTATTCTGCTATTTGGAAAGGATAAAAATACAACAAATCAAAACTATGAAAATCGGTCCAGCCATTCTCGAGTTATAAGTGTTCGAACAAACCCGACTTTGTTTTATACATTAAGATGTCTTGTAAATTTAGGGTAAATTAACAAAAAAACTGAAACCGAGACTATTAATTTATCACATTAAACTGTCTGAAATTACAAAAACAAACTTACTGCAGTTGTTTTTTGCAAATAAAGAAATACACTTTAGCGAGCGAATTTTCGCAAGCGCTATCTATCGGCGCAGTTCGAACCATTTTTTAAGCTGCCATAAAACTCCTCATTGATTTAATTTGACCAAATGTTTGACAATTATCACACTCATGATGTGGATTTATCATACATTGCTGTTTGATTTACAACTTCAGTTAAAATATAGCAATGTATGATGAATTCCAAGTCGAAAACGATAAATGCTAACCGACTTTTAACTCGCAGGTCGTTTGTGCCTCCTGTGCGAGATGAGGAGAGCGAAACACAGAGGAAGGCACACGCCAAGAGAGTGAGGGAGACGAGGCGATCCACGCAAGGCGTCACGCTAGACGAGATCAAATCCGCCGAGCAGCTGGTTAAGAAAAAAGCAGGCAATGGTACTTTAACATAATCCGACATTTTTAAATAAAAATAAATAAAATATTATTCAGGCTCAGGTCTAAGAGTTCCCATTCGTAAGTATATTTTAAGAACGGTTTTACTCAGGTTATTAAAAGTTGACTTCAGGCCGATAGTTTCTTGTTTCTGGTTTCCTGTCTCTTTTTGAGAACAGAGAGGGACTGAAATGATCTCAGATGATTGGGATCGAGTGAATTCGGATCTATTTACCTTCTTTTTTAACTTAGATTCACATTATTGTATCTGAATGTGGAAACTTTACAATGGTCAAACATAACCTGTTTCAATCGGACTATTAAAAAAAACATATTAAGATAAGTAATTACTAGCTTCCTACCCGGCACTTGGTGCCCGTGGGAAGTTTGGGAATAAATTATACACATAAATCTTCTTCTTGAAAACCGTATGAAAATCCGTTCAGTAGTATTTGATTTTATCGCGGTCAGACAGATAGACGAGGTGGGGGACTTTGTATGATGATTAGTGCAAATAGTAATGTTTAAGTATGTATTTATATTTTACATTTAGGTACCACAGAAACGCCAGCGCCTGAAAGTACAAAGAAAACAGAATCTACTCCCGCGCCTGCAACGGACGGATCGGTATGTCGATTGATTTAATAACTAATACCATCCATCAATTTATTAGCGGGTTATGGCTCGAGATTCTACTACGGAGACTGATTAATTTGCAGTATTACATAAACTCCAGTATTAGTTATTCCAACATGTCTATGAAGATCGCTTTTACGTTTATGACCTGTTTCACTGGCATATTTAATAGTTTTTAAAGATTTAAAATATTTTCCACTGTTGGCCTCAGGGCAATTTCACCACTGAGTAAAGTGACCTTAGCTTTCCCAAACTTTCCAAAAAGATTAGCACGACATTCCAAATAGAAAAGTCCGCTTTTGTAAACTTTTTTTCTTTTTCTTCATCCCATGTAATATATAGTCCATCGAATTGGCATTTTTGCCTTACATCAAATGAGGTAGTTCTGATTTTTCTATTAGTTGGTGGTGATGAAACGGGTGATGACAAATCCAAGTTTTCGACCTCGATCCTTTCGGGATCACAGTCAAATATTTGAAAATTCATTAAAATTTTGGACTTTTTTTAGTTTTAGTCAATTTTTACCACCAAGGACCTATGTTACGGCAAAAGTTATCATGTACATTTTTTAGTAGACTAAATTTACAATAAAACGAGAATCATTTGGTTTTGGTGGGCCAAATAGTTTATGAGTTACGGCTATTCAAAAGTTGCCAAAATTTCAATGAAACAATCAAACTCATGAAAAAATCTGAACTACCCCATTTGATGTTAGGCAACAATTCTTTTTTAACACGATTTCAATGAGCTATAAGCTCTAAGTGCAATAAATAATATAAATGCCAACGCCAATGTCCAATAAACAGTACTTGGTGATTTTAAATCTTAGAAAACATTAAGTCTGCTATCAAAACAGTAATGCAGGTGTAAAAGCGTTATTAAATGGCCTATAATTGGAATTATAACTGGTGACGGGAAAAGTGACTAATTCGGAATTATTAATCAAAATTAATTCAACTTTGGTTAATTAACAATTCATTAGACTTAGACACTAGATAGGTATATTGGATCATTTACTTTAGTGTCACAATAAAATGAAGCCCCAGTATTATTATATGAACTAAAATGTAAATAAACATTGTACATACGTTGAGTTTGTTCAAGCATTTGTTGGTTTGAGCATTCAACGTTCTTATTGCATTTATTTTATTAACAGTACAGTAATTATTATTAATAATATACACAGTGTGTGTCGCGAGTGTTAATATTGTCATCGAATAATATTCTTTGTTCACGTTTCATTGAATTTTTCAAATCCTCGTCTTATTATATGAACTTATCAAATACGTTCAACTAATACGTACGTTCGTAACATATAAGTTGGTCTACACAGATTTCGTTGTAAAGCCTTCAAAAATTACCTTATGGGTAAAATTGTTACGTCCTCAACGGCATCTTTGCCTTTGCACTAGATTGTCGTGAAGAAAAACCTTATAAAAACCCAATTTGGTGCGTATAGGATCGTACTAGAAGAATTGGTTGTGGTATATAGGTGGGTGCATCAGCGGCGCCTTCGGTCGCAGCCGCTGCCTCTGCCACCATCGCTGCATCCTCGGAGCGACGGCCCTCGTGGCGGCTTCGGCTCGACCCCACTAACAAGGTCCGGCCGCTAATAGCTAATACGACTATACTTTATTTCATATAAACAGAAAAGATAACAAAGAAACCAGTTGGGCTAAGATGCCTAGTGTAATTTCATTCTCTGATCTTGAATTGTTAAAAGGACAAATGTTTCAAAGGCAATAGAAGTGAAAATTTCTGTAGTTTTGTTACATTAACGGTTATGGAAATATAATCGTCTAATCGTTAAATAATTTTAACTTTTTGGCCCAAATTTTGCCTCTATACAAATCAACCGAGTTGCTTTACAAATGTATCTTTGTTCATCTTTTCAAACAATTCGAAATGAAGTATAGGAAACATGATAGGTGCTATCAAAATAAGCTTGTAAAACTGAAACTTTTTTATCAACGTGAAAGATAACTAAATCCAGGGCTTTGTTACTGCTTAAAAAAGTAAAATCTATGAACTCGTACGCAACTTATACATGCTCACGTAACTTATACATGCGTTCGTAAATTATACATGCGTATGTAACTTATACATGCGTCTGTAACTTATGTATTCGAACGTAAATGTATGTGAAAAAAACCTAAAATTTAAAATTGAGTATAAATATGAATGAAAGTATTTGTGTTTTATGTTATTTGTTGGACAAACTACACTCAATGGTTTCAGCGTAGTTTCCCGATTTATGCAAAAACATGTGTACGTAAATAAATCGGCGGTACCCCTAGCCGTTAAGTCTACCCACAAATGAACAAGGTTTAAATTTTTTAGTTTCGGTTAGTAGTTTCATTTTTACAAAACTATGTTGATGGTACCCCATGTCCTGTTCTTTAGTGCATAATGCTAGCAAAAAAATATAGATGAAAATTATAGCTATAAACGACCGTTCCTCGGTTGTGCGACCACAAAATGCATCGGCTAAATTATTCTGCCGGTTTCTTTTCATGGAGTAATTGTTATGCACAAACGAAAAGCTTTTTAGGTGTTCTGTTCTATTAGCATGACTATCTCTTTCTCTGTTCTTCCTAGGGAATTCATTAACATTTCATCTCATTTCTTGTCTCATTTATATGTTGCCATGAATGCATGTTTTCTTCAGAACCCAGAGTTAATCTGAACACCGCTATTTATTTTGGTCATTTGTAAATTTTCCCTTTTCTACTTACTGGTATCTTTGAATAATATTAACAATTTATTAATTTTATTAACTGGTGCTTGATTTTCAATCATCATTAATTGTGTTTTGTAAATACTTCGCGTCTGACGCTGGAAGGTATCAAAAAGGAGCCTAATCGGAAGAAAATTATTTATGTTTAAATTTGAAATGACATTCGAGAAAAAGTCCACTAATAGGAACGCTTCTATGAAACTTTTTTGAAACTTTATACAGTTAAACTTACAAAGCTGTGAAATCAATTAATAGTATTTGTATGAACATGTATTTTTATGTTTTTTGCCGATTTCATGTGGGTCCTATTGGTTTAGTACAAATTTTCATAACAGTTAAAAAGAAACTTCCATCGGCAGACGCGACTAAGGCATATTTACATGCTTCCGAGTCTAAGTGTATATGTACGGTAGTTTGAGCTGGAAGACGCGTCGGCGTTGCCTGCCTCGCGAACGGCGGCGGTGGTGTCAGCGACGACCACCAACGCAACAACCAATGCGACCGAAGCCACCGTCACCATCCGCCGGCCTCCATCTGGTGCCACCACCACCAGTGTTTCCCCCACTCCTGCTAAGGAAGACAGTCGCACCAGTTAGTATTGATTTTACTTTCATCGAGTTGTGCTTTTGGTTTCAATCTTACTTGCAAAGTTGAGGCTTATATATTACTAGCTTTCCGCCCGGGATTTCGTTCCGTAGGAATTTGGGAAAATTATGTAGCCTATGTTACTCAAGGATAATGTAGCATCCTAATGAAGAAGGAATTTTTGAAATCGGTCCGGTAGTTTTTAAGTTTATTCGTTATATACAAAAATACAAATCTTTCCTCTTTATAATATTAGTATAGATAGGAACTTTAGCGACCAAGCTGAAGTTCATTGGTTGGTAGCGACATCTTTTGTATTTTTTTGGTGAAAATTCGTCCAGTAGTTTTTGAGTTTATCGCGTTCAGACAGACAGACAGACAGACAGAGGCAGCGGGGGGACTTTGTTTTATAATCCCTACTAATATTATAAATGTGAAAGTAACTCTGTCTGTCTGCGTTATGCTTTCACGCCTAAACTACTGAACTGATTTTGATGAAATTTGGTACAGAGATAGATTAGACCGTGGGAAAGGACATAGGCTGCATTTTATTCCGCAGGTTTGCACGGTATAACCTGTAGTCCACACGGCCGGAACTGCGGGCGGAAAGCTAGTATAGTAGAACGGCTGGACCGATTTTCATGGTTTCTGATTTGTTGTATTTGTCTCCGTCTCGAATAGCCAAATAACTATTAAAATCATTGGAAAATTGACGAAAAAATTCCCACGCGAACGAAGTTTTGGGTGGAAAGCTCGTTTTCAATAAATAAAAACCGTGTGAAAATGTTTGTTAGGTACAAACGAGGAGGAGCGCGAGAGCAGTTCTGAAAGCAAGTCGTCGAGTACGTCGCCGTCGAGTACGCAAGCCGCTCTCAACGTCATCCAGCGCCGGCGACGACCGAAGCGGCGGTCCACGGGCGTCGGCCATGTCGATATGGAGGTACGTACATACGAAAATTAATCTTCTTGGACGAGCGGGTTTCATCACGATGTTTTCCTTCACCGTTGAGCAAGTGACAATAAGAAATCCGTACATAAATCCAAAAAGACGAATTTAGTGGTAAAAACTAAATTTTTTACCAGAACATCATCTAAATAAATGACTCACATTGTCGTTTGTGGTTATCTGCTGATAGGAATTGTAGTCTGCAAAAAATACTAGTTATCTACTTTGTGCGAACTGTTGTTTGGTTGAAGTCGGTGATTCATACATTTTTAACGTGGAAAATTACTCTTGTCCGTCGGCTATGTACACACGCGCACCAAGGGTACGGCTGAAAAGCGTTGGGGCCTCGGCTTCAACACATGCTGAGCTGTGTCCTTTTTGACATCGCACTACAGCACAATTTTACATTGTTTTGTCGTCTCCTGTATGTGTTCTTGTCCTGTGTTTTATATTGTATGTTATTTTATTTTCTTTGTGTTGTAGTGTTTTGTGTCAAATAAATGTCTTGAATCTTGAATCTTGAAAATTATTGATCAGTGTGTTTAAATGTACTGTCACGTGACTGTCACTAGAAACAGATACCTCTTGCACGTGTGAACTAGTCGCACTAATGTGTGTAATGGTTGCTGTCAATATGTCCAGCGCAACAGATGCGGAATGCATCTGTGAAACCAATTACGCAACATACTAGTTCTGTTTGTGCCGTGTGGTGATCGGTTGAGAATAACACCACCCCATTTCTTTCCGTGGGCGTCGTAAGAGGCGACTAAGGAAACACAAATGAGACCTGCCTTCTATTAATCCATCCCAGACAAAGACACCTCAATTTGTTCTGAATCTGAGGTGGCGTCTTATGGTCTCATACGGTGTGGTAGGCTTTGTGAAGGGCCGTCTGGTTCGCGACCAGTGCGACCACCCTCCTACCGAAGTCCAACGCCAAACAGCTTGCTGTGTTCCGTCGGTGCGTAAGAGTACCAGTGCCTTAATATACATTTTCTGGGTTAACTTGCTCTATCGTCGACTTCATCTATGACCTTGGTCAAGATTGAGGTCAAGAGTTAACCCATCTTATATAATCTATATATATAAAAGAAAGTCGTGTTTGTTACAACACTTATAACTCGAGAACGACTGGACCGATTTCCATGGTTTTTGATTTGTTGTATTTCTCTCCGTCCCGAATAGCAGAATAACTGTTAAAAACATTGGAAAATTGACGTGGAAATTCCCACGGGAACGAAGTCCCGGGCGAAAAGCTAGTAAAAAATAAATAAAAAATATCTGAACTGCGTCTACAGCTGCCTTAGCATACGCAATGAGACCGTACTTTCATGAGAGTATAGACTTCCGAATCAACACAAGAAAAATGTATTAAAAAAAACCCTATTTGTATTTCTAGAAGTTTTACTTTTTCTTGCGTTTGAATTTGGACATGCTTCCTTTTAGCAATTTAAGATCATTTATTAACGTTATATGAATGCAAAAAAAACAAAACTTTTACTGTTATATTTAAGATTATGTTTTCTTTGGCAATCAACTGTCATAAAAGTGAAGTCTTATTCCGCATGCTAGGGTATATCTATACTAATACTAGCTGAACTTTCTTATTTTTTTCTTTCATAAGAACCTTCTCCTGATAATAACGAACAGAACAAAAAAAGAATTAGCGAAATCGATCCAGCCGTTCAGGCGTGATGCCGTGACCAAGGGAAATAGGGATTCATTTATATATATATATATGTAGATTATAAAGAGGAAAGATTTCATTGTTTGTTTGTTTGTATTGAATAGGCTCCGAAACTATTGGACCGATTTGAAAATTATTTCACCATTAGAATCCTACATTATCCGCGATGAACATAGGGTGCATGATTTTCCGGAATTCCGGAACGAAGTCCCGGGCGGAAAGCTAGTATGTAATTGTAGACGCAGTTAAGAATGAACTGGACAGATGTTAGAATTTAGGGTAATGTTTGTCATGAAATAAGACTGACTTATTTGGGAATCTTGCAGCTTGTGAGCAGCAAATAGTAACGTATTAAAAATTGCAATGCACGACTACACATGTGATTGTGAAAATGGAAAGGTTCATCTTTCGTGATAGTCGTTAAGGTTTACAATTAGTGTGATGAGCTATTGTAAATAGCTCTTATTGACTACCCCGAAAGTTGTACCTTTTACTATAAACGCAGTCACATTTATTGAAGAAATTAAAGATGTGAATCAGCTCACTAAACTGAACAACTTTCTACAAAGGAATTAAAGTCGAAATATGTAAAAAAAGTACGCATCCTTATAACTCGAGCGGGGTTAGCTGAATGCTTAGTATGAATAGTTAAACTTAGGTATTCACAGCCTTTTTTTTACCAGCCCATACACTTCCCTACCGAGCGGCACGGGCCTTCCTTCGAAACACGAAGGGGATTTAGGTTACAGCCTTACTAATTATAAATTACTAGCTTTCCGTCCGTGGCTCCGTTTGCGTGGACTACAGGTTTATATCGTGCTCAACTGTGGGATAAAATGTAGCTAAGAGTTCAAATGTGGATAAAAAATCGAGTGTATAGGCATCTTCTGGGTGAGCTGGCTACATCCTCGACCACATCTTCGCCCCTGGGCTAGATTGTGGTCAAGAGCAAACTCATTATCTATAATAAAAAGCCTATGTCCTTTCCCAGGCTCTAATCTATCTCTGTACCAAATTTCATCAACATCGGTTCAGTAGTTAAGGTATGAAAGACGGTCAGACAGACAGACAGAGTTACTTTCGCATTTATAATATTAGTAAGGATACACTGCGTATAACCTGCGCAAACACTAGTTTTCATAGGTTTTTGGTCGTTATAAGCTTTACTACGCAATGTGTAGTGTGTACATTTTGAGTATTGAGCTAAACGTAAATATAAAAGTCAGTAGGAAATGTAACACGTGTGTGTAGTGCGTCTATAGGTTTAACAATCTAGTCCATAAGGGGCTGGACGTCGAAAGCCGAAGCAATAAAACAACTTCCTACTCATGTGTGTCAGTGCGACTTTTACTTATGTTTTCTTCTATATTTACAAACGAATCTTGAGCCGAAATGTGGCCCTCAGGTGATTTATTTCAGTAGAATGGCGTAGGAAACCGGGGATTGGCACACTTCCACGGGAGCTTTCCATCCGCTCCCCGATTCATATACAAGTCGAACTGAGCCCATAAATTATTTGATGATCAGAACTAGTGATGCAACGGATACTACTTATGCGAATTCTGATTGTACTATTCTTCGAATACGAATATAAATACGAATACCTGCAGGCCGAGTACGATAGTAACAGCGCGGCGACAACGCCGCGGTCCTATGTCAAAATGTCAACATTGACAACGCCATTGACAATCAAAGTTAAGTTTCAGCGAGAGCCGAGCGCGAGTTTGTCGTTATCGTGCTAGAGCTGCTAATTCCAATAAAAACTGGACTTAATATTCGTAAAGAGTGTTTATAAATAACATTGTTTACAAGTCAAAGTTCACCAAAACTTCGTTAACGTGGAAATTCGGGAAAATTATGTGTAGCCTATGTTCATCAGGGACAATGTAGGATTTTAACGGCGAAAGAATATCGGTCCAGTAGTTTCGGAGCCTGTTCAATGCAAACAAACAAACAATTTTTTTTTTCTCTTAATTATACTAGTGTAGATAAGTATTCATTATCGCCATGATCCTTTTGAAGCTGATGCGTTATGTTTTACCCAAGTTTTTTACGGATGTAATTAAAGTATTCTCCGATTACGAATATTCGGATTCGTTGCATCACTAAAACTTATTTTTGGAGATGAAACGTAGACCTCTGCATTTAAAACTTCTGGAGTCAGATTTTGAAGAAGTGCTCATTGATTGTGTTATGTTTTTGGACTTCTTTGTTCCCCATCATTGTCATCCTAAAGAAAGAGAAAGAGAGAGAGAACATGTCCAGTTTAAGGTCATGTATTCACGACTTAGTCAAATGTACTAGAGCGATATCTCCACAGTTGTAGCTTATTACAACTCTAATGTAATCCTAAAAAATTCTTACACAAAACATTGCTTTACGAGTAATAGGATTCAAGAATATTTGAAATGGATTCTTTGACAACAATGCAGATCAGCAAACGATGACGTCATAAAGATCTCTTATTAATAGAGCATTATATAGGTTTTCCACGTTTGTAAAATTTTTCTGAAATGTTCTATAAGGGGCCATCCATAAATTACGTCACACGTTAAGGGGGAGGGAGGGGGTCGACGAAGTGTGACATTGTGTGACAAAGGGGTGGGAGGGGTCCTAAATATAGTGACGTCACATTTCAAAATCATTATAATCTAAGTGTTAAAACATAAACTTTGTAACTTTTAACGAAAAACTCAAAAACATTGTGTACTTAAACATAATTCAAAAGGAAATGAAAACAATTTCGGAACTGCTGCTGCTGTTTTAATTCAATAATAATTACTATTTGTAAAATTACAAAACATGTGACATCACATCACACTAACATGAAATTCGTGTGACGTAATTTATGGATGGCCCCTAATGGGCGTTCTGTTCATTTTATTCCGTGTTGAATCCCGGCCAGAAAAACGCGCTTCTTTTACCGGATATCCGAACCAATTCGATGTCACCGTACTTTAACACTATTAAAAAAAATAAAAATAAACGCTACACACTCAAAGGCCCACACTAAGGTTTTCCCTTGTGTCGTGGGTCCCTTGGAACACACAAAGACAGACACATACACCCATGACCCGAGAACAAACATCTGCTTTTTACACAAATGTTTGCCCCGACTGGGGATCGAACCCAGGGCCCGCCGATCAAGAGGCAGCGTCACTACCACTCGACCAAAGCGGCCGTCACAATCTATTACAATCTTCTTTTTTTCCTGATGGATATTTTTTTAGTCTTTCAACAAAAAAAAAGAAGCTTAACCTGATGAGGTAACCATGGTGGCAATCTGTCACGAGCGTTTTGGAAAGTACCTCAAACCTTCTTTCGAACTTCATTAGTTGTCGATTGACTACAGTCGTTAAAATCGGTTTTAACAAATAATCAACGGAATTTAAATAATTTGCAAGATAGAGGAATCGCTTAATATTTACCTTATTGTTACCAGTGATAACCCTTGGCAATTCTGAATAAGTGTACACAGATTACATTATGAGTCTCAGTTGAATATGCTCACAGCGTTGTAACTTTTCGTGGGACCATCATTAGTTCAAATACCTTTTTTGACTCTGGATCGTCGAGACGCAAGGACACTTAAGTTAATGAGAATAATTCTCTGAAACTTTAATTAATCAAATCCTTAACTAAAATATTATATGTGGCTGTGTTTAGTAAAAGGTACAACGTTGGCCGTGTGAGTCCCCGGCAGAGTAGAATAGGACCACCCTCTTTCGTACCGAGGTGTCGTACAAGGCGACTAAGGTAAATATGCAAGCAAGTTCATCTGCACACAGAGAAGGAAAACTCTGCAATTATATCAAAACCCTCGCCAACCCGCCTGCCAAGCGTGGTGAGTGTGGCATTTACCCCTCATGTTATCGAGGGAGGCCCGTGCCCCAGCAGTGGGGACGTATATGGGCTGATGAAGAAGAGAGACAACGTTCGGGTGATGAAGAAGAGAGACAAATATTCAATAGCTCATCACACTAATTGTGAACCTAAATAAGAGCACATCAGGCCTGATACTTTGAACAAATGTGTTACTTACATTATCCATTCGTACTTGTGATAAATAATATTCATCTCATTTCATTTCTACTGCCCAGCTTGATCTGCTCTTAAGTGTACCTACATTTCCCAGCTTGATCCCAATTTAGTTAAAATAAAACATTCACGTCAACGCTCATTAGCTAATCCAGGGTAATCTATAATTGGCTATGTATATTATCTAAGACGTTACATTCTGTACTTTTAACGTTATGCTGTTGATTACCTTTGTATAAATAAATAAATAAATAAACGACTATCACGAAAGTTTTACCTTTCCATTTTCTCAGTCACACACTGTTATTAAAAAAAATTCTCCTGCGGCTAAATCCATAATTTAGTTTTAACTCATAATCATTAACCACAAAAACAACGATAGAGTTGTAGACGAGAAATACAAAGAAGTGTGATTGTCATTGAAGATGTGTTTTGTTGTCAGGATATTGTGAATGACCGCGGCGACGGCGGCGATGGTGGCGACGGCGACACTGAAACTGTGCCGGTAAGTCTAGACTCTAGTAGTACGCTTAATAAATAAATAACAGTTTATTTGCTCAATGCAGTTGATTGATACGTAATACTTAACATCTAAACCAGGAGGTTTCTTAAAGAATTTATTAATTACTAGCTGATGCCCGCAACTTCGTTTGCGTGTTAATTTAGATTTTTACATACAAAAGATTTTTCCCGCTAACCTCCGTTCCCGTGGGAATTTTGCAATATCCTGTTGCAACTAAGCTTTAAGTTCACTAAGGTACCTGCATGCCAAACAAGCGTCTAACTTAAGCGGTTTAGATTTTTCATACAAAAGGGATTTTCCCGCTAATTCCCATTCCCGTGGGAATTTCAGGAATTCCTTTCTTAGTGAACCTCTACGATACCTAAGCTACGTCCCTTCCAAATTTCAAGTGCCTACGTTTAGCCGTTTAGGCTGTCCGTTGATATGTCAGTCAGTCAGTCAGTTTCTCCTTTTATATATTTAGAAATATATAAAAATATATGTAACAAAAGATTGAACGAAGAGCGTCGTTTGCCTAACGCCTAGCGTAGCGGGTCAGAATCGTAAGCGAGTGGTACCGAGTTCAAACCCCAGTGCCGCCATCTACCAATGACTCGTTTTCTGAGTTATGTACATTACTTGCACACTTACCGATGCTCTAACGGTGAGGAAAAACATCGTGAGGAAACCTGCACATTCAGGCAACTTGACTTGCCAAAATCCTGGATCATGGTCAAGCGTACCCCGAATTAGAAACGCGACTAAGGCTAGGAAAAAGAAGAGAAGATGTAACAAAAGATTGAAACAAAAAAGTAGGTGCCATAAGTTCTGAAAACTACGATAAATGCAGATTTTCAGACTTGTTTTTCAGACAATACCTGTTATGATAACAAAAAAATTAGGTATTTTAATTTAAAGCGCTGGCCACTACGCTAGTGATTACAAAAATAAATTCCGCATGAAAACCCGTTCAGATTGCGCAATGGATTTTCATGCGGTTTTCGCCAATAGACGGATTCAACCGAAATGTTTATACAATACACTACAATACCAATATACTTTATTGCTCACCAACATTACAGGACATGATACAGAGTAAAAGTTACGTTATGGATAGTAATAAAAATAAAAAAAAACATTTCCATTTTTTACAATTAATTTAACACAAAAAGAAAAATGCATTTTCGCCTATCCTTATACTTAAAATATGATATTTTTTTAAATTTAATAAAAAATAAGAAGCAGTATATTATCGGCACCCTTTGGGCGTGGAGAAGACGATATTACATGTTATGTGTATAATTCATTCCCGAAATTATGGCACTTTAAGAAGCCGCCGCATCAGGCAACCTTAGTTTTGTTGCGGATGACATTTCAATCTTAACTTCATGCAAGGACGAAACAAACCTACACCAATCACTTCACAGCACATTGACCACGACATCCGAGTGTTTTCACGAACATAATCTCGAAATTAACTGCGATAAAACAAAAATTATGATTTTCAGACCCTACCAAAAACAACCACTGCCAATAAATCTCACTTTTAACGGAAAACCAATAAAATGTGTCGATGAATTTACACTACTAGGATTAAATATAGACTCGCACGTTAACTGGAAATCTCACATTCAAAAATTAAAAGCTAGATTGTCGAAATTTACGTACGCACTGCTAGAAATCAAGAAAACGACTGACCTTGACGCGGCACTCACTATCTACTATGCTTATGCATACGCATGGCTAAGCTATGGAGTAATGTTGTGGGGATTGAGCACCGATGCACCGGACTTGTTTATATCGCAGAAAAAACTTGTTAGAATATTGGCCAATATTAAAACAACAGAAAGCTGCAAACCACATTTCCAAAGAATGAAACTGCTCACACTACCTTGCATATACATCCTTGAAACATGTAAATTTTTAAGAAAAAATCCTCAATTTTATACCAGTCGACGCGACTTACAGACATCACGTTCATTCCGTGACATGGATCGACTTATGTTGCCGTGTTCACGCATGAAGCTCCATTCCACTAGTCCATTAGTAATGTCCATTAAAATATATAATAAACTACCACAAGACTTAAGAACAGAACCTAAACACAACATTTTTATAGCAAAGCTAAAACAGTTGCTTTATAAAAAGTGCTTTTACACAGTTAGTGAATTTTTAGCGGACAATTTGAATTTATAATTATTAATTACCAACCTAACATAATAATTTTTAACATTCCTTTTTTATATTATTATTTTATTTGCTTAATTTAAAATGGACAAGTTACTTTGACAACCTAACCAAATTCGATTATTATAATATTTATAATTAACATATCTTTTGACATCCATTTATTTATTAATTATATTATTTAAATTGCATGACTAACTGAATATGACATTAATTTATTTTGACATTAATTTATTATTACTTATTATTATTATTATTGCATGACGTACCGGTTCAGATTTTTTACTATAGATAATGTAATAAGATTTAGTTTAATTGACATGTGCTTGTTTAGCCAGATGATTTCATTTTATTTTCTTTTACTTTCTATTTATTTTTGTTTGAATGATTCTAGGATTGAAATGATTGGTTTGTCCTCCTCCCTCCTACATTGCTGCGCCCAAACTGGGTCCATGATTGTACCACAAACCTGTATTTAGACCTAAAAGACCATGGAAAGCAATAAATTTTATGATTATGATTATGTTGAATAACCGTTCGTATCGTAACAACAAGAGTCCACAGTAGCACGCGGTACGGACGTGTTTGACTAACTCGCATTGGGCCAGCATGTTCGACTATGGCCGGAATCAGGTGGGTCTGTCCCCATATATGGGCTGATGACGAATGACGAACTGTTCTCCTATCATAATATACCACACCACACAGTCAACAGTCGAGGTAACATGATGTGCCGGCCTTAGTACGAGTAAGTGTTTAGCTCAATGATCTTTTAGGTACAGTAAGAAGGTCAAGTAGTCGCTGAAACATTTTTTAAACATTTTCTAACCTTTTTTAATTAACTTGCTTAACAATTTTTCTTTAATTTTAATTCAATTGAAAAAATATCTTTATTACTGTTTATTTTTAAGTCTTGTTTAATTATTTGCAATTAGCTTTTTTTTTTCACTGCACAATTGGCTTTTTATTATTGCAATAGCGCGTAACTTATTTCTAATTTGGTACCGGCAGAATATCAGTGTCGTAAATGCATTCTTGTTATGTGCTTATGACAAAATGCTGGGTCGGGGCCATTTCTTTGTGCAATATATTGTAGTATAGATGAAGGTAATTTACAATTTATGTATTTGATCCAACTTTGCTATAATTATAACCTAAATTGTTACTATAATGTATTGTTGGCAATGAATAAATTATTTTCTTTCTTTCTTTCTTCTAATCGACGTCGTGGGTGAACAATAAGGCCTTTTTATAATTTAGTTACACGTCAAAAGATAGCACAAGAGCAAACCTGAAACAAAAAATTAAAAAAACTACATTTTCTCGACGGATTTACCGGAAATTTTGTTCCTAACGTACTTTGTCCTGTCAATAAAGAACATAACAATAAAAAAGACACCAGCATTTATAGTTTCGCCCAACCTCTTCTGCCTAACAGATATTATTCTTTAAAACTAACACACATAACATAAACAATAAAACCAAATTCTCTTCCCACGTGCCAATTAGAGTTGGAGATTATGTGTGTCGTTGACATGAGATTCTAAGTATGGCACATGACTTTATTAGCCTAGTGAGTCAACGCTACAAAAAAAGAGATTTATGGTGAAAAAGACTTATGATGACTATTACTTAACTGTTTACGGAAAACGCAAGCGAACAAACAAAGAATTATAAATAATAATTATATAAAATAATATTTATTACTAAAAATGAAGATTACAAAAAATATTTACAAAAGACAAAAATAAGGTACCTAAAAAGTATACAATTGCTATTCTTGTGACCCCTGCACTCAAGCTTGTATCGCAGGGATCAAAACAATTAATTGCGTGCCCAACCTGGGTCCATGAGCTCTCAGAATCCAGCTAAAAAGCTGCAAGGAAAAAAAATGTGTCGTGGTCAAAGACCAACCTCTCTCTCTTGACATTCAGCGTACGTCCGCGAACTCTTCCGTGAAAAATTGTCGTAAATCTCCACTTTAATTCTTATTAAAACGACGCACACTTCTAAGCAAATTAGTCATTGTCAGTGCCAAACACCTGCTTTGTCAGTGTAAAAAGTTCTTTGATCGTAATAAATCCTTACGTATACACACACCGGCACATTTAGCGGAACAACTTCTGTTCATACAATCGACTTAGCTTGGGAGTTCTAAAAATATACGTTTTACGTGCATAACTGCACTGTTTTTTATGCAGTTATGCACTGCATAAAAACATATTTTAATTTTTAAAATGGTCTTCTCTGTTTTTTTACAAAAACTGATAAAAAGCCTAAAATCTCTCATGTAGTCAATAAAAAAAAATCTCTTTAAACTTTTCATACGAAGTTGTACGAAGAGGTATTTGCATTGTTATCTTTTGGCCATGCGGCACTTTCTTGAAAACTTCTTGTATGTTTTATATTTGATTTTAACAGACAAACATTTTGGCCTAAACTAAGCGTAAAATTTTAACAAACAGCATCAATTAAAAATCTCAATTTATAAACTCTAAAGTTGACTTAATTGTATGAAAAACAAAAGTTGTTCCGCTAAATTTGCCGGTGTGTGTATTATTAACGCGAAAGTTTATTAGTCCATTGAAAAGTTACATTTGGGGTTGCGTTTTTTAGAGGACGCAATTTTATTTTTTTGATGTGTAGGGGGGGTCAGTGTAAAGCTAAAACCAAGTTTGTGGGGTCGCCACCCTTGTCCCACGGCCGCCATCTTGAAAATAGGGGTTGAAATGGTTTTTACGGTATATCTCTTAAACTATTTATTTTATAAAAAAAAATTGTTAACATTTTTTGTTGCAAATTAAATTCTCTACAACTTTGGTCTAGTAAATTTTTGTCGTAGAACTATAAATAAAAAAGTTATAAGCGAAAATCTTCAGAAATTCGAGAAAAAAATTTATATTTTTCGATGTAATTTTTTTTTATCATTTTACGAAAAAATGATATCAGACCATTTTTGTAGATCGTTTTTTGAGGAACAACTTTTATTTGCATCATTTTTTCATTAAGTCAATAGCTAAGGTTTTACAGCGCTCCGAAGTGAGTACTATTTTTCAGTACTCTTAACTATACCTATATTATACATGTGTACTAATAATATGTCATCAGTTATTGTTTTTTTTTAAAAAAAATTTTTTTTTTTTTACTTTATTATAATTTTTTTAATTAAAAATTTTGCAATTTTATTAAAAATTAATTATTGACTCTTTTCCCCACCACCCACGAGGTAGAGTCTAGAGGCGCGTTTTTTTTACGTGGTATCCCCGATAGGCCTAATCCACGGTGATTTTCTAAATTACAACTACTCCGTCCTCAGTCGTTTCGATGGACCAGGCTGCGGCTCAGCATCTGATCGGCTTTCTAAATTAAATACCAGTGGGAGAACTGGCGAAGGAAGGGGTGTTAATGTTGGCGGTTCATCATCAAAGTCATTTTCATCAATTAATTCTGAGAGTTCTATTACGTTGCTGCAAGTCTCTCCAGAACAATGGAAGCACACTGCAGAACATTTCAGTCCTGCTTTTCGACATCCACACATCGCTCCACAGTTTCCTTTGCATTTGCAAAAAATCAATTTTAGAAGCTCAGGGGGTGCTGGAGGTTTTGAGTTCTGCACTGGCATCAATAATTTTCCACATCAATAATTTTCCACTGGCATCAATAATTTTCCACTGGCATCAATTTTTTCCAGCCCCAGTCTTCAGGATCATTATAATTACCAAGCCACGTTTTAAGCCAGCCCACCTTGGCTTGGTAACTTAAGTTACCAAGCCAGGTTTTAAATTATTTTAAAAATCAATAATTGTTAAATTCTGTTATGGAGTGAAAAAGAGTCAATAATTAATTTTTAATAAAATTGCAAAATTTTTAATTAAAAAAATTATAATAAAGTAAAAAAAATAAAAAAAAATAAAAAAAAAATACAATAACTGATGACATATTATTAGTACACATGTATAATATAGGTATAGTTAAGAGTACTGAAAAATAGTACTCACTTCGGAGCGCTGTAAAACCTTAGCTATTGACTTAATGAAAAAATGATGCAAATAAAAGTTGTTCCTCAAAAAACGATCTACAAAAATGGTCTGATATCATTTTTTCGTAAAATGATAAAAAAAAAGTTACATCGAAAAATATAATTTTTTTTCTCGAATTTCTGAAGATTTTCGCTTATAACTTTTTTATTTATAGTTCTACGACAAAAGTTACTGGACCAAAGTTGTAGAGAATTTAATTTGCAACAAAAAATGTTAACAAATTTTTTTTATAAAATAAATAGTTTAAGAGATATACCGTAAAAACCATTTCAACCCCTATTTTCAAGATGGCGGCCGTGGGACAAGGGTGGCGACCCCACAAACTTGGTTTTAGCTTTACACTGACCCCCCCTACACATCAAAAAAATAAAATTGCGTCCTCTAAAAAACGCAAGGTAAGGCCTAAAAAATGTAACATTTCAATGGAGTATATATAGATGTAAGGATGTTTGTTACTCTTTCCCGCTCAAACGGCTGGACCAATGTAGGTAGCGGACACCCTGGATTAACACATAGGCTACATAATTTTCCCAAATTCCGACGGGAACGAAGTCCCGGATGGAAAGCTAGTTTAATATAAAATAGAGTAGGGAAAGCGCCAATACAGTTGCTAATGAGTTTCATGTTTGAACTGCATAATAATAGCGTTTAACTACATAAGTCTTTAGAGAGATCACCTAGAGCCACGTTCTAATTTAATGTTAAAAAAGCTCATGTCAATATCCCGTTTGGTTCGGCAGAGGTCATAGATTACAGAAGAGGAGAACGAATTACTCTTTTAAAAAACCGACCAAGTGCGAGTCGGACTCGCGCATGAAGGGTTCCGTACTATTATCTATTAAAACGAGCAAACAGATCACGTTTGTTGTATGGTAGCCCCCTTAATTTTTTTTTTATTTGTTGTTATAGCGGCAACATAAATACATTATCAGTGAACATTACAACTGTCTAACTATCACGGTTCATGAGATACAGCCTGGTGACAGACAGACGGACAGACAGTCGGACGGACAGCGGAGTCTTAGTAATAGGGTCCCGTTTTACCCTTTGGATACGGAACCCTAAAAACTTACATAAACCTGAGAACAAATAACTCTGAACCGTCACTATAGAATAGAAGAACGGTCACCTAGTTACCACTGAACATAACAGTTCGTCTTATGTCCGGCTTGTGTGCCTGAAGTCTTATAAGATAAACATTATATGCAGAGATATGTTTATGTATTTAAAGTATCTAATAATATACGAAAAGTTTTTAAATTTTTTGACGGGACAGTAAACACAAAATGCTATGAAAAATGTCATGTCAAAGTAAATGGTGTTCTTCCGGAATCGCTTTTTATTTTCGTATTTGAATTAAATGTTATTTCGGAATGATATCATTTAGTTTGAGAGACACCGAGCTTTATTTATGTTCGATACAAGGTTACCGTCGGCAAACTTACATGACGTTAATCTCCATAACTTACAGTCCCCGTGACTTCGTTTGTATATGAAAAAATGGCGCATAAGGGTGTTTTTAATATCATGTGGATTTCATCACGCACGTGGGATTGCCCCGCATGCGTGACACTCGCAAGTGTCTTTTTCATTTAATTTGTAATGTGTGTAATACGCAGGCGGGCCGCGGGGCGGGGCCGGGCAATCCCGCGTGCGTGTTGAAATCCGCACGATGTTAAAAACAGCCTTACTCTAAAATTAAAAATGTGTTACCACCTCCGATATTCGATTGCTTATAACTTTTAAACTGTTGAATCAATTTTGATCAAAACTGATACCATAGCTAAAAACCAATGTCGATTACGTCAGCTTTCAAACCAAAAAAAACCGCTTCGAAATCGGTCCATTAGTTTAGGAGCTACATTTCCACAGACAAACACACAGATACATTGACATACAAGTCAAACTTATAACAAGAGGGGCTTTTTTGCCCGGAATTTAAAAAAAGTATGGTATCTTCTTACCTACTCAAATTACTAACTTTCTCAGACGTTCTATTAGTTTTGTTGTTTATAGCTTCTGATTTATTAGTTTTTTATCATGTAGATTATATTTGTTAAAAAGAACCCTTGAGTTACTGACGTGTTTTTTTTTCGGTTTATACATACATACATACATACATACATACAGTCATACATACATACGCTCACGCCTGGAATCCCTAGCCTGGAATGGGTTTATACAATTGACAATTTCTAGCAAAACGATGACGTCGTTTATAAACTGTCGAACTTTACAATGTGCCTGTGACATCCATACTTCGAGTGCTGCCAATTAGGACGACTTCAAAAATAGCTCGATAAAAACTAGAACAATAATCTCGAATTATAATTTAGATGCCAAACGTATGTCATACGTTTGGGCGCTTCGAAGGGTATTGTAATTATTCAAATGTTCGTTGGTACTATTCCATCCATCCACACTTACGCACTATCCCTTACTGGGTAGGCAGACCGTCATGTAATTCGAGAACCACTTGATAAATCATTCTGAGGTTTATTAGATGGAACATGAGTAAATGGTGGTGATGGGTTGTCAGCCTTTCCCCCCCGATACAGCAAAACCCTCGCATCCCACTTACTGGCTCCTCTACTACTATTATTATTACTAATAATAGTGGTTACTATTACTATTATTTATAGTTACCGAAGGGTTGGGGTCGCGTGAGTCCGTAAGCAACCATGTCACTGTGACACGCACATATCTATTGTGACAGTGTCCCCCTCTGTAGTTACCCTAATACGTTTTCAAGCGTCCAATGGCAACCATGGATCTGGCTTTATTTTTCGCAGGCTAAGGTGTAACCTCCAAGATTCCATTCCTGCTGCTGTCACAGATTAAATGAAGTGACGTTTCGTTAGCTTCATCGCAGAATCTACACAACTTAGTCTCGCTGACTCCCATGCTGTGTAGATGTTCATAAAACATCTTTGTTGCTATAAATCACAATTAAAACTTGTTTGTGCTCTTACCGTCATCATTCACCTCCCCGCTCCAAATTGTCTTCTTCCAGCCCTTTCTATCAGCCGTCACCTTAAAATCGACATATTTCTAGCTTATCTCTTTATAGCGTAGTCACTACGCCGTAGTGTGTAAGAGAGTAGTTGAGGAAATACAACAAGATAGAAAAGAAAAGCGAATCTAATAAGACAATTGTGAAGGATAATGCCGATAATGATACTTTTGACAAGTTCAATTCTAGAATCGGCGGCTAGAATCGGTCGCCATTAAATTCTATAGTAAACTTTTAAAAAAATTAATAGAGAATGGGTCAATCTCACACAAGGGCGAAGATGTGATCGAGGATGCAGCAAGCTCACCCAGAAGATGCCTATTCATTCGAACTTTAAAAGTGATTCGGGTTATATGAACTCAGAAATACAGACTTAGTAGAACGAAATAAGTATAAATTATATGAAAATACATTAAATGCTGTGAAGATGAGAAACAACTGCATGTTAAAAGCAATATATCTATTGTCACTTTGGTCGTATTTTATGGAGCTGTCTTCGCGTTTGTATAAATGCAATTTTAGGGCGGATTAGCGTTAATTGTTTTGAGGGTTATCCTTACTAATAATCGTGCCATGTGGTGATCAGTTGAGAATAACATCATCCCATCACTTATCGTTGGGTGACGTAAGAGCGACTTAAGAAACTTAATGAGATCTGCCTCCTATCAATCCATCATAGGCAATACACCTCAATTTGTTTTGAATCTGGGGTGGCGTCCTATAGTTTCATGGGGTGTGGTAGAGTGTAAAGGGTCGTCTGGTTCGCGACCTTACTACCGAAGTCCGCCGCCAAACAGCTTGCTGTGTTCCGTCCGTCGGTGCGTAGGATTACCAGTGCCTTAATAGGTATAGACTGGCCCGCACCAGGATTTGAAACCGCAACTTTCTGGTTACAAGTCTGGCTCATTATTTCATTAACAACTGGGCTATCACCGCTTGTACTTACCATATTTTATTCAAAATGTAATGCATTCGCTGACAACCCTGTCGGTATGATATTGGCGTGGATCCAGCGCGTACGCAGGGCAGGTTTATGAAGGACATAAATTGAACTTGTATAGCGTACTAAGAGACACCCATCCATATCATACTTTGTTTTTAATAGATCAGCAACTTTGGCCTTTGACTCCTGTGGAATTTTGTTTTAGGCATTCTACAGTGACTACAACGACATAGCGTTTATCAATGGTTCTATTCTTACCAGCCCATGTACGTCCCCACTGAGGGGCACGAGCCTCCCCGAAACACGAAGGGGATTTAGGCCATAAACCACCACGCTGGCCCAATGCGGGTTGGTGGACCGCTCGTCTTTCGAAAACAAATTTTCTTGGACGGGGGGTTTCATCACGATAATTTCCTTCACCGTTGAGCAAGTGATAATTAGAATTCCGTACATAAATCCGAAAAGACGAATTTAGTGGTGCAGCCCGCACCAGGATTTGAACCCACGACCTTCGGATTACAAGTCTGGCTCATTACCAACTGGGCTATCACCGCGTCAAATGGTTCTGTTACAGATTATATAAATAATAATAATAAATAAATAAACGCTACACACTCGAAGGCCCACACTAAGGTTTTCCCTTGTGTCGTGGGTCCCTCGGAACACACATAAAGACAAACACAAACACCCATGACCCGAGAACAAACATCTGCTTTTCACACAAATGTTTGCCCCGACTGGGGATCGAACCCAGGACCCGCCGATCAAGAGCGTCACTACCACTCGACCAAACCGGCCGTCAATATACTATATTGAATTAATATTTAATACTACGGTAGTGAAAGAAGAGGATGAAATAACAGCACAAAAAGGGCTGTTATAAGTTTGTCGAGTGTATCTCTGTATCTATACGTATATGTGTCTATGTCGTAGCTCCTAAACCAGATGGACCGATTTTTGACGCGATTTTTTTGTTTGAAAGCTTTAGGTAATAAAGATGGTTTTTAGCGCCGTGTTGTGATCGGTTGAGAATAACACCACCTTACTCTTTCCGTGGGTGTCGTAAGAGGCGACTAAGGAAACACAAATGAGACCTGCCTCCTAGTAATCCATCCCAGGCAACAACACTTATTTTTTTTCTGAATTTGAGGTGTCGTCCTATGGTCTCATGCGGTGTGGTAGGCTCTGTAAAGGGCCGTCTGGTTCGCGACCACCCTCCTACCGAAGTCCGACGCCAAACTTGCTGTGTTCCGTCAGTGCGTGGGAGTAACAGAGCCTTTATAGGCATTTTCTGGGTTAATTCGCTCCATCGTCGACCTCATCCTTATGGATGAGGTCGACCGATCTGACCTTATCTGACCGATCTGACCGATCTGACCTTATGGTCCAGATTGAGGTCAAGAGTTAATCCATCTTATAATAAAAAAATAAAAAAAGCCATATTTGATATAAATGGGTTTAGCCGTTTAAGTGTTATAAGCGATGAATGTCGGAGTTAAAACAACATTTTTAGTTTTAGTGTTATAAATGTAGTCTTCGATTCCAATAACCGCCGTGACTTCATAAAATATACACATCAACACGGTCTAGGGATATTGCACGGTTTTTCATACAAAAGAGGTCTGTTTAAGCAGCTACAAAAGCATACTCGAGATACATGGAGCGCTATAATTTTGAGACGAGCAAGTGCTAAACCTGAATTTTCAATTCTAATCAATAAATTTTGTTTTACTGTGTGAAATCTGGAAAACGTGACGAAAATGAAAAAAAAAATTGCGTAAATTCGACTATTTTCACACAAAAAGCAGGCAAAAAGTGCATTTACGTTTTCGTTTCCGTCACGTTTTCATAAATTTCAAGTAAAACAAAATTTATTGACTAGAATTGAAAATTCAAGTTTAGCACTTGCTCGTCTGAAAATTATAGCCCTCCATGTATCTCGAGTATGCAACTATAGCTTCTCAAACAGACCTCTTTTGTATGAAAAATCGTGCAATATCCCTAGACCGCGTTGATGTGTGTATTAAACGAATTGTCAGAAACCGAAATCTGTTCAATTTTAGGTAGAGCTGATTGTAAACATTTCTCTTGCAATACCGGAGCTAAAAATAATAGTTGAACTTCCACCGTTTTGCCACGTTTTAGATTTGTGTGTGATGAAATTACAAACATTGTGAGCTATATTTAACAAGGCCCTATTGTACTTCTGAGATGGATGCAGAACTCCAGAAGCATCCTCATGAATATTACATACATACATACGCTCACGCTTGTAATCCCTAACGGGGTAGGCAGAGCATCAGTGATTCTAGAAAACCACTTAATGCCACGTTTGACACAAATGGTGAGGGTTATTATATGGAACATGTTGTGGAATGGTGAGAGGTGGTCAGCCTTTCGCCCTTGATACAGCAAGACCGTTACGTCCCACTTACTGATTTTTACAGTATGCCTGGAAAGAGTAGGCAGCTGGCTCAAAAGTTTTTCTTTCACTCCCAGTCCAGCGTGGGATTATAAATGTGAATGTAAGTTTGTTTGTTACGCTTTCACGCCTTAACCACTGAACCGATTTTGATGAAATTTGGTATAAAGATAGATTAGACGTTGAGGAATGATATAGGCTACATTTTATCCCACAGCTGGGCACGATATAACCTGTAGTCCACGCGGATAGAGCCGCGGGCGAAAAGCTAGTATGACTATAATCGTTAAACATACCTTTACATTGACAGAGACAGCATTATATTCAAAAAGCTTTAACTTTAATGAAAGTTTCTGAGCGTTTAAATACTATTTCCTGCGTAGAGAAAGTGCTAAATCGTTAATATACTTGGCTAACCATAGCGTCACAGCATCCAAATTAAACGAATGTAAAGTATCATGTACACAGGCCAGCGCATCAGGTTACCCCGTTTTCATTGCAAAACCGTTCTTATCGTAACAGCACACAGTGTTCGAATGTGGTAACCTGATGTGCGACCGTCTGTACATTGCACATGGTTGCATGACAGTGATATTGTTTTACGTCGAGTGCAGTCGTAATAACGAAATGTCTAAAAGCCATTTGAAAAATTTTTTACATCACGAGATCAAAATGACGCACGCCTTGCACACATGGCTCTCCCGTCATCACATTATAGCACGAAGTTTCAGACATCAGTCGTAAAAGTTATTGGCAAAGAAAAATATTACTTTGATATCCGGCATTTCATCAATATAATCTACTAGCTTTCCGCCCGCGGCTCCGCCCGCGTGGACTACAGGTTATATCGTGCCCAACTGTGGGATAAAATGTAGCCTATGTCCTTTCCCAGGCTCTAATCTATCTCTGTACCAAATTCAGTAGTTTAGGCGTGAAAGACGAACAGACAGACAGACAGAGTTACTTTCGCATTTATAATATTAGTAAGGATTTTGTGTGTCAATTGTTGTCACACTTTACTCCTCATCTTGAGCAATGTTACTGTAGTCGTGATCTGAATGAAGGGTACGCGGCAGATCCGACAAGAAATATCCTTGAGGAGGCGAGGGAGAAATAATTGACACTTCGTAATTGCCGTCAATCCGAAATATGGAACTTCATTCTTGTGTACACAGCTACTTTCTTTATCATCGCCAGACGACCTTATTTGGTAAAATGATGGACTTTATCTTACATTTATCTGACAAGATATTTCTATACGACCGTTTCTTATGATTATAAGTTATCTGAAATAAAGTTAGTACCTATCTTGTAAATGTCTTATTCATTCGTTTCGTTACTCAATCTCAATCTTGTTTGAAACCATTTCGCGAGTACCACAGATATTTATTACCTCCAGGACCATGAGGTTTCTATGAAAAAGACATTCGCTTTTCCAGGTTTAGAGTTTAAAGTGATTTATGCGACCGTTATAACGGGAAGTGTCACAACATGTTGTAGTAGTGAAAATACTCGTAGCGAATAGAGAGAGATAGCCGCGAATCGTACGGAATAGTAAAAATAAAACGAATTAGGTCGAGTAGGAAGTGCTCGAATGCTTCACGTTTTAAAAAGACAACCTGAATCTTTTCTATTCCCACACCGAATCCTTACAAAATCAAGCAGATTCTGCTGTTATTTTTGTCCTCCAGCAGAGAATTCCAGCAGTCGGGCCCATTAGAGTGCTCACAACAACCAGTATTTGGGTCATCTAACGCGGCCTCGTGTAAACTTGAGAAGCTATTTTTGTCTCCACAAGACAAAAACTATCTCGATACGCTGATTTAACGCTTTGCTTCTATTCTGATGCGTGTACTATTCACCGCAGTGCGCCCACAGCTTTAATTTAAATTGACCGCGCGCAACTTATGAGCTTCATGACATTGTGTTTATCCGAAATATTATATACGAGTTGTAAGAGGCACGTTGTATTTTTAGCGCGGCGCGTGCGTACCTGGTGTGTTGGGGCGGACTCACGCATTACCAGTGGCCTTCGATCCCCTTGCCAATTTCCAAGGAAACTGGTAACTGATCGATGAGGCGTCACCGATAAGAATAGCAGGTCAAGTCTAATTGTGGAGGTTCGTCCTTCGGTTATGAGAGCAGCGTGTTCTTTGTCCAGTCGGGGCCGAGGGTGATATATTTGCAGGTGATGCGGGCTCACGTGTCGTGCGGCCGTCTGATGCCGCGAGTGCGTCACGGAGTCTCGCTCGGCCGTTGTTAAGCGTGGGCGTCGACAATATTTTCACTCGGAATTAAAACTTGGGAAACAGTTAGTGTGTTTTCATGTAGTGCGCCGCTCGCTCGCTCGCTTGTGGCGTGATATGTGATCGAAATGAGTCGAAAACAAGACAGGTACTCGTCGCGGCCGCGGAGCCTCACCACCCACTATGGCTCGTCGCCGAGCATGCTCAGCTCGATGCTCAGCAGCCAGTATAACCCTTATTCGTCTAACACGTACTCTTCAAACTCGTACAGTCCCAATACATATAGAAACTACAACCCTTACAGTACCGGTTTCAGTCGCGCGGGTCTTGGTATATATGGGGGAACGAGTTCGGGATATGGGGGGGTATACTTGAGTGGTGCGTCGTTGGGATCGCTGAATTTGATGACGCCAGTGTTGAAAAAGTTGGACAAAAAGTTGTTGGCGAGTCAAAAGAACTTTAAGCCTAAGGCAGTGCCGCCGGCGAAGGTGCAAGAGGTGTTGGTGCCGGGGCCCGAGTCGGTGGCGCCCCCAGTGCGGCCTGAGAGGAAGAAGAAAGCGGCGGGGCTACTCAAGGAGAAGTCTCGCTCGCTGACGGCGCTCGACTCGGTCGGCTCGTTCGGCTCGCGCTCGCTCAGCCTCAACTCGCTCGTTTCTGATGGATATTGCGTATGTTTCCTTTACCCTGAACTTCCTTGGATTGTGTTAATAAAACATGAGAATTTCACGAGGTGCAATAATTCAAGTTATACCGCCTTATACTCCTTTTTATAGCTTTTTTTTAAATGTTACGCTGTAATCATAAACTAAAGTGTAAAGTAGAATAATGTTTTTAAACTGGAGAAAAATTGATTAGTGTTCCTTAAGTTTCCTCGTATTTCCACTAAATATTGTAAGAAAGGGTTTCTTTGCACTTTAAATTCCCTTTTTAGCCAAATAAGGGCTAAAATCAGAACCAACTTGGCAGCATGTAACATAATGACTTTACGATTCATATGTCGCAGGCATTTTGCATTAATCGTCCGTTTACGAACGATGTTTTCATTTTACGAAGGCAACTTTTATTTTTAACCCTCGACAAAAAAGGGGATTGGACGTGAGTATCTGTGTTTGTCTGTGGCGTCGTACCTCCTAAACGAATTGATAGATTTCGATGCGGTTTTTTTATAGTTGAAAGCTGACGTAATCGAGATGGTTCTTAGCTAAATTTGATTAAAATTGGTTTAACCGTTTAAGAACAATGAGCGTATAATGTCGGAGGTTATGCATTTTTTCATATTTTAGAGTTATTACATGTAGCGCCTGACCCATTAAAATTTAAACTACTGTTTATTTACCATACTTCTTACTAATATTATAAATGCAAAAGCTTATACAGGGCTTTAGGTATCTCTCTTTCAAATTTTCTGGTAGTTTGTTCAGTTTCATGGACTGATTAACCACCCGAGAGGTTGACAGACAGTTACCTAAAGCCCTCTATAGGTAGATAGATATAGATAAATGTTTGTTACTCCTCTTCCCAATGCATTCAGCAAAGTTTGCATAATCTGTGATTCGGCGATTTGTGAACGGCGTTACTTATTTTCGGTATTTTATAGAACGCCCGCTTTTGAATTTAAAGGCGGTCAATTGGTAGTCACGCTGCCTCTCGATCGACGAATCCTAGGTTCATTTCCCAGTCAGGGTAAATATTTGTGTAAAAGGTTCTCGAGATGGGAGTTCGTGTCTGTCTTTGTGTATGTTTCAAAGGACTCAAGACGCAAGTCAGTGAGCTTTTGAGTATATCGCGTTTAGTGGGCCTTTGAGTGTGTCGCTTTTAACAAATTTCTAGGGTAGTAAATATTTTCGGCATTATTACCATTATTTATAAGCCGTCGTTTTTAACACATACATACGCCTATAATCCCTAACGGGGTATACAGAGTGTCACTGGTTCTAGAACCACTAGATGCCGCGTTTGACACAAATTGTGAGGATTATCAGATGGGACAAGTTGTATGATGGTGAGAGGTGGTCAGCCTTTCGCCCATTATACAGCAAAACCCTCGCATCCCTCTTACAACTTTCACTGTATACCTACGAAGAGTAGGTAGCTAGCACATTCTAAGTTTTTATTTCCCTTTGTTTTTAAATGGGTCAATAATACAATTAACCAGCAGCATATAACGTTTTATCAATGCAGCGCTACCTTTTTCCCTTATGAGGCAGCTTTACAAACTATGTCAAGTAATTCTTCCGAAGGCATACAAGTTTATTCAATTTTATTCTCGCAACAAAAATGAGTCATTGGGTCGGAAATTCCTCGGGCCTTCGCATTACGTGCCTTATTTATACGTGATTGCAAAATACATGTGATGAACTCGTATAATACAACATTTACCGCACAAACTCCCTTTTAGCTATTTTACAATAGAAATTACTACATGATTTTAGTATGATTTGATTGGTTGTATTTCTTGACGTGTTAACAAAGAGATAAGTTTGAAAAAATGGACAGTACAGAGACCACTCTGTGCTGTTCCGATCAGAACGGTGTTTCAATTAATTGGGGTAACCTGATGCGATGCCTCTGTACCTGATGTTTCACCCAGGAGGTCCTGGACTAATACATGCACTTTTGTGTAATGTTAATCTATACTAATATTATATTAAGATACGAAAACCAGCAATGTACATGGCATTTCGCTGTACATTGCGAGGCGCGGGGTCGCGGTATATGTATTGCATAGCGTTCAAGTAGGCAAATAACGAAACCTCCTTAATTTGACGTTGCCGGGAAATATTACTTGTAGCCTACCATAGTTAATACAGTTATACGCCATTTAAGTATTCACTAAGCCCTTTTTGCTGACGATAAGTTTAATAAAAAATATACATAAAAATAGAAACGAAACAAGAGTACACAATTTTGAATTCAAATTATTGTAAGCAATAAATCTAAGAATTCATAGACATATCGTGTGCGAAACACAATAAATGAGATTCATTGTACCGATCAGCCCATTTGCTCTATGCTTGGGATGACAGTTATTTTCTCAGACTAATGTAAATAAACAACGAAATAAACTGTTTATTTTATTATTTACTAGCTTCCCGCCCGGGATCACGTTTCGTGGGAATTTCGGAAATAAATAATACGCATAAACCTTCCTATTAAATCACTCTGCCCATTGGTGAAAACCGTATGAAAATCAGTTCAGTAGTTTTGAGTTTATTGCGTTCAGAGAGATGGACAGAGGCAATGACTTTGTTTTATAAAAAAATAATAGGTCTTTACCTATGAAATTGCCGATTTTTTCTCAAGTTTTATTTTATTAATAATTTATTTACTTGAACAGCCATTACTAAAATTATTTTTTATTTAAAACCTTGGCCATATAACGGAGATATTGAGTCAAATTAATACATATTTACTTTAGATTTATTTGCTGAAAAAGAAGCTCAAATATAGCTCGTTTCATCCGTTGCCCGTTTCGTTGCTTATTTTTGCTGTAGCGTTGTTATAGTTACAACTTTCAATAAAGTAAGTATGATGAAAATTAACTTAATATTGTCCTAACCTTCCCCTTTTTTGGATTTCACATTCCCGAGAAAAATCCAAAAACGTTAGTATGGAAAATTCAGTTTTCCAAAAATATTGTATGAAAAACGGCAATTTCATAGGTAAAGACCTATTATAAAGTATGAAGCATGATTACTAGCTTTCTGCCTGCGACTTCGTTTGCGTGGAAAAGTAGCCAAAAATACTCTGCAGGTCTAAAACTACCTTTAAGCTCGAACCGTTACGATGTAATCGAACCACAAACAAACAACCACACTTTCGCTTGTAGCATATTAGTAAAAATCAGAATTAATATCATTTTTCTATGATCCAAAATTTGGCACATTAAGTCATTACAGTAGAGCGACTGACATCTGACCTCCGTGACTGCTCACAGAGCAACCTGACCGTGTTGAATCAGGTTCCATATTTACTCGCTTAAAATTGAAAGTCCTAATTTTTTCGCAGCTTTTTACTCATAAAATTGAATGTGCAGGTAGATATAGCTAATCGCGCCGATTCAAGTTTTAGGTTATGTTTTTTTGCATCTTGTTGATTGTTCGATAAATACCTTATCTAAATAAATAACTCTACCAAATAGGCTGAATTCAAAGAAATCGTAAGCGGTACTGCTTTGGTAATCACGTTTATATTTGGGCCCAGCTGGGCTACGAGTCACAAGTGAGAATGTAATATCGAGGTAATTATAACTTCCGTATTGACGTTAGAGGCTGGATCGGGGTACATACATCACGCCTTATACCCTATCGGTGTACGCAGAGCATTATCTGATTCTTAATCACATAATGTGTCATTTATGTGTCATTTAATGATAAGAAAATCTGTATAATTTGTTACATTGTCCACGCCTTCGATCAACTATAAAGAACTAGATACACAATCCACAACAAAAAAGTTTCCTCACTAAATGATCACCCACTTGACGTTTTGGGTTGTTTTTTCGTTTAGTAGCATTCGTTCGTTCCGAAAGTAACCATGCCTCAGTGCGCAGTGAAAAATTGTAAAAATCACACCTCCATAACATTAAAGGAATATGGAATGACATTTTTTAAATAAGTAGTTTTGTAATTATTATATGTGAATTGAAATTATCTTGGTATTTGGCCAAGAAAAGGTTATAAAACATTTTTTTAGTTTAATTTAATGACATTCGGCGAGAGTATAACCCTTTAAATTGAACAGACACTAGCCGAACTTATAAATCCATACCGTTGTATTTCAACATCATTTGTTCGGGTTATGCAGTGACTCTGTTCTAAAACAAATAGAGACGCTGTTTTTTTTCTATTGTTTTTTTTTTCATTTTCATCTGTGTTATAAAATTTAAGTGTAAAGAGTATATGTATTAATTCTGTTTTCTATAATTACATCAAAGGTATTATGGCAAAACCATTAATCATATAAAATTGAATTAATAAAAAATTTAACGTGCGTGACGTTTACAAACATAAAGTTTTATTGGATGTTTAGTTTTCCTAGAGCTCCTGTGCGATGTGGACTGTGGACATCCGTGATCGCACGTTAAAGATGTGAAAATTTTTTTTTAGCCGTCGCAAAGTAGTGTCGTTTGCTCCAAGCATTTTGTAGAAAGTGACTCGTATGTCACTACAAAAGGAGTCAAAAGGTTACACAAAACAGCTGCACCTCAAATAGTATGTACCTTTTTATCACTTTTGATTTGGAGTTTCTTGTATTGAATAAAATAAAATAAATATGTTTCATCTTCAGGACAAAGATGATGACAGCGAAGAAGACAAATGTTTTTTTTGAGTTGGTTGTTTTTTTTTAAATAAATTATTTCTTGTTCTTAAATATCTATTTAGTTTTATAGCTAATTTCCTCTCTTAAATCTCAATAGGTCATTTCTGTTCAAAAAATTATACTAAGTTTTAAATAAGCAAAACATATATATATATGTGTAATCGGGAAAGACACAGTTCTTTTCTTTTTTTATAAGTTATTTCATATTTCATAAAAAATAAGCATAGAATATTATATTTATAAGCAATAATTAAGAAGAATGGCGGCGGCTGTGATTATCAATTGTAATGTATATTAACCGTCGGTTAATTTGAAATGAATGTGATTTTTTTAATAATAAAAAACCATAAAAACTAACATAAAAGTAAACGGCTGAACCAATTTTAATAAATCATATCTGAAATCCAGCGCAAGAAGCTTTCGAATAAAATAAACTGCAACTTTAACATCTTCCGTTTAAGAGCTATGATGCTCCTATACATACACAACACAATCAGGGGTTAAAAAGAAAACCACACCATTTCGTAGCATTTTGAATTTGTTAAAAAGTTTGTACGAAGATTTTTTTATGTGAAATCGACCCAACTAATATATTTTTAAAATTAACAAAGGCAACTCCACTCCTCCCATGTTCTACGTGACAGCCAGTGTCATCAAATTGTCTTACGTTATCCTTTGTTCAAAACCAGAAGTGGTATTTTACAAATTAAACAGATTTTATTTTCGACCTTATAATATTACGTTAAGGTTTAAATTAGATTAAAATGTTTGACACTTTAGAACTTTTTCATAATACATGAAGTGGTATACAACCGTAAGAGATGTGATGTATTATTATATATTTTTTTTAAATTTAAATTTACAGTCTGGCAGCGAGCGTACAGAAGAAGGCGAAGAGAAGGACTACAAGGCGCTTTACGAAGCGTCGGCGAATGAAGTCCGTCGCCTGCGCGCCCTGCTAGCCACCTCAGAGCAACAGTTGCGTGATGCACGAGCTACCATCACCAGACTCTCGCAAGTGGTACGTATTAATATATTTGAAAATAATGCAATGTAATAAATGTAAAAAAAATATTATGTCACAAACTTAAATTATTTAAATCAGTCAAATAAACCGCCTCTTGTCATCCCTGGTGTAAAGGTGTCCATAGCACTTGCGGCATTACCACGTTGAATGGCATTGGACAACCTTTACACCAAGTATGACCCGGAGCGGAGGATTAATATATTGTTTAAGATTCTTGCGGTTATTGTCACTAGTCTAAACATATTGTAAACAAGTTATTATCATGATTTTTGTTTTACATGAGTATCCGATATTTCGGCGGTGTGCAAGCACTATGATCACGGATGAACTGAACAGTTCATGAATCAAAAATCATGGTACATGGTTCATGACTCGTTTTCATACGTTTAAAACGTATTATATGTGTTCTAGTGTATGTATATCTTCCTTGACCCTTTCACCCTGTATGTGCTTTGGAATTATGGCCCTGTATTCTACACATCTCGATTCTATCAGACAGACAGACCAGCAACCTTAGCATACGCAATGAGACCTCTATCTCATGAATACAAAAAAAATATATAATTTACCGCTCTAAAAGATGATAACTCACCGCTTTCCTTTCGTTTAGAATGTTAATATGTGTAACAAAAACTTTGTTTTATTTTAATGTATTTTTTAAAATAGTTGTACAGAGGCCAGCACATGAGGTTACTCCATTTTCATTGCAAAACCGCTCTTATCACAACAGCACAGAGTGCACGCGTGTGGTAACCTGAGCTGCAGCCGTCTGTACAAACTTTGTTTATGAAGTGAGCATCATAGTCCTGCGAGTTTATTAGCGTTTTAAAAAAAACCCTGTATTATAATATATAGTCGTGTCGAAGTCTAGTCGAATTTCAGAATACGGGGCTGATAATTTTTATTTTATAGCGTAATACAGTTTTATTATAAACACAGGTGAATAAACGGCAAGCGTATGAAGCCTGTTCTTTTTAAAGTTTATTTTCTCTGGCCGGTGAATGAGTTATTTTAGAACGTGTCAATAAATCTTTCTGCCTACGCGATTTGCTTTCGCGAACTGTGCTAGCGCTACTACAAAAATTAAAGGAATCTTTAATGTCCATTTAATTACAACGTGTTTAATAGAATAGAATAGAAAATTCTTTATTACAAAAGATATCACGACACAGAGACATTTAAGGACAGTACAATGGAAAAAACCACACAAGTAACAAAAAAACTAAAGACAAAAAAAAACTTAATATCTACACAAAAAAGAACAAATATTTATAAAAAGTCAATTAAATAAGAGTGGGTCTTCTGCGTTAATAAGTATTGTATTTAATAAATAAATTTAGTATCGGCTTTCGACAATTCATTTCAGTTGTTAAATGAGTCCATTTACTCCTTTTAAACTGGCAGCTGCGTTAAGACAAGTGGCCCTCTTGATTGAGTTTATCTACACAATAATAAAGAAGGAATTATGTAGGTAGCATACAGCCAAAGAAAAATATTAAATAAAAATATGAAATACAAATATGTATGATTCGAATATTAAATGTCGCATTGGACGTGGTGGGGCGAGCGCTATGCTCATAGCGCGCGCCAGTAACATTACGACCGCTGTACGGTTCGCTCACCGTACATGCATTTTTGTTTACGTAGCACCGCGCGTAATTACTTTTTTTTTTTACTAGCCTATATACGTCCCCACCAATTTGAACCCGCGACCTTCCGATCACAAGTCTGGCTCTTTACCAACTGGGCGGGCTATCACTTCTATCATTATATCAGCGTAAATTAAGCATATTAATCGGACCATCAGGCCATCGCTCGTAGCCCAGTGGCGCTCGCTGATCTTAACCGGTCAGTGAGGTAAAGCAACGTACTTAGAGGCAGGGAACCTGATGGGTGACCGAAGTGGCAATTAATAATTAGGTTTCCATGCTTCGGAGGGCACGTTAAGCTGTCGGTCCCGGCTGTTGTCGATTGACTACAGTCGTTAAAACCAAGTCAGAGGCCATTGTGCGGTTTGAAAACTGACAGGGATAGCCAAGTTCGCCACACACTTGACAATACCTACACGATAAGAAGAGGACCATCAGAAACAAAGTGTTAAGATAGTTCACTTTCACAGCAGATTGAAATCTCAACTTCCACGACTGGGAGTGAAGGAAAAACTTAGAAAGTATCTATCAGCTGCGAACTCTTCCCAGGCATACTGTAAAAGTCAGTAATAGGAACGCAACCCCTTCAACCTCTCACCTCTATGGGATCGTTCAACAATTACGTGATCATTTTTGGCCGTTTTTAACCCCCAAATGTGATCGCAGCGTAATCTTTTGTAAAATAGATAGTTTTATTGATTTACAATCAACTTCTAGCCCAATAGGCTTAGAATTCAAATCGGATTTAATTCCTACAAAAGGTTTTATTGTTTTAATAGCTTCATTATTTGCTAAATAAGACTATTCTAAGTTTTCCCCCTCGGGGGAGGTGTGCGTAAGTGGTGGGGGGTAAAAAGGGGTACATTTTATACCCTAATTTTTCGACATTATCTTAAATAACTCGAAAACAAAAGATCGAGGACTGATATTAAGCATAGAGTGAAAGAAAGGCTCTTAGGACCTGAAAGAATGACCAAATCCGTCATTAGGGGGCCACTCTTGTTCGCTTAGCCTGCTTGACCCTTTATCCAACTTTGATGAGCTAAAGCATGAGAACGGGTAGTCCAAAAAATATGAATCTGGTCTTATCCTACGCAAGATTAAATGTCCTCCAACTTTTATGTAGGACAGTTTTCGATATTGTAATTCCTTTACGAGATATTCCCTTTTTGGGTACATTTTTACCCCCCACCACTTTTGCACACTTCCGCCGAGGGGGAAAACTTAGGATAGTCTTATTTGGCAACAAATGAAGCTTTTAAAACAATAAAACCTCTTGTAGGATTTGAATCAGATTTGAATTTTTCGTTGGTTTTATTCTATTGACCTATTCGCACAATACACAAATAGAAACATAGTAAAACATAAAGGGGAATTGTGATGTGAAATTAGCCGTAAGGCTGATTACTCGTTCAATCCCTACTATCCCTACTAATATTAATATTATAAATGCGAAAGTAACTCTGTCTGTCTGTGAAATTTGGTACAGAGATAGATTAGACCTTGGGAAAGGACATAGGCTACATTTTATCCCATAGTTGGGCACGATATAACCTGAAGTCCACGCGAGCGGAAAGCTAGTTATAAATATTAGAATGTAAAAGTATATTAAATTCATCGACGTGATCTTTAGCATAGACATAGTTAGAGTCGAATGTTTTTTTCTAAGCAAACGAATCAATAATACTAAAATTTAAAAAAATTGCATCACCCCTGACGTTCAATTGTTTATATTTTTTTAATGGCTGAACCAATTTGATATAGCTAAGAACCTTTCCGATTACGTCAGCTTTCAAACAAAAAAACGCATCGAAATCGGTCCATTCGTTTAGGAGCTACGATGCCACAGACAGACACACACGTCAAAACTTATAACACCTTCCTTTTTTCTCGGGGGTTAAAAAGGAAAACTGGTACATAAATAATATAGTATTTGCTTTGAAAACCACAAGTATTATTAATGGTCATGTTGGCCGTGAGTGAGATTTGTCCAGTTTTAAACGTTTGAGTAATCCCGCCCACTGCTGAGTTAATTGCGCCGCGCGTCACTCGACAATTTGAACGTAATATAACGGGTGAACTTCACAGAAGTCAGGGTTGTTCGTTTCAACCATAGGGGGCGTCCATTAATTACGTGAGGCGTTTTGGGGGGGGGCAGATCTTACTCAATCTCACGTGGGGGAGAGGGGGGGTCTCTACAAATATCACGTAATATTTTTCCCCAAAAGAAATAGTGTTATATCGCGGGAGTTTTTGAAACAATAGAATTCCAATTCGCATACGAATTGAGAAGATTTGTATGAGATTCTCATGCGAATCTTGTCAATTCGTATGCGAATTGGAATTCTACGTTTCAAAAATATGTCTGGTTATCGTCAATGCAAGCCTCAAAGCAATTCAAACAGATATCTCTATAGATATTATTATTAATTAATACATAGCGGTGATAGCCCAGTTGGTCATGAGCCGGACTTGTAATCGGAAGGTTGCGGGTTCAAATCCTGGTGCGGGCCTGTACCTCTGAATTCGTCTTTTCGGATTTATGTACGGATATCTAATTATCACTTGCTCAACGGTGAAGGAAAACATCGTGAAAACGTTCAAGAAAATTCATTATTGAAAGACGAGCGGTCCACTAATCCGTATTGGGGCAGCGTGGTGAACTATGGTCTAAATCCCTTTTGTGTTTCGAAGGGAGGCCCGTGCCCCTCAGTGGAGACGTATATGGGCTGGTAAAAAAATACGCTCATGTCTAATACCTAACGGGGTAAACAGAGCATCAGTGGTTCTAGGGAACCACTTGATGTCACGTTTGACACAAATTCTGAGGGTTATCAGATGGAATATGAGTATAGTGATGATAGGGGATTTTTTAACACGTCAATTCTTTTTAATTACAAAAATATATTTATTTATAAGTATAGTCTCACTAAGCCAAAATTATCAGGGCTTACGCGGGCTGAAAATGACGAACTATACATAACCATGACGCGATTCTGTTGCATGAAAAAATATTGCGTTAGGAATTCAGTTTACATTGGTCTGAAACTATCATTGTTTTATTCTAAGCGCAATACGTCGCATAAGCGAAATGTACACACACTCAAATATTATCATCGCAATCGCACAACGCCACTTCCGCAGAATATAACAATTTAAAAAATCTTTAAAAAAAGGCGGCGATTCAAAAAAGTCTAATGTATCATGAAGATGAACTTGTTAGATCTATAATATACTAGAGACGCGCCTCGGCTTCGCACTGTTAATTAGGATGGACTATAATAAACCTTTTGTACAAAATAATCGACATAACAGTGAAAACCATTTCAAAATTCGTTGCGTGGTTGAGAAGGAGTTAGCGGATAAACTGAAGGACTTTTTTCCTATTTTCACCCCTATGGCAAATTGGCGTAACAGTTTTTTTTTGCATTGTGCCAATACATATTGTGTGTTACCACAAGTACATTTGTTTGCATCTGAATCGTGTGATTTTAAAACAACACAAGTCACACTTTTTTGGAAATTAAGTTTCTGTACGAATTTTATTCCTTAGGGGTTTAGCTACTTATTGTCAAAATACCACACATTTCCTTACATTCTAATACTATTAGATAAGAAAAAAAAAACTATTAAACAAAAAAAAAATACTGTTAAACAAGAGCGTCAAAATACGGTTTTTTTATTTCCTGAAAAGATGTAAAATCACACGATTCATTTGCAACTGCGTGAGTTTGGCAGATATGTAAGTTTTCCAAAGAGATGACGCTATTTATGTTAATTCCCAAATATAAATTTTCCGTTTACAATAGGGTAGATGACTATATTTTATAATTTTTTAAATTGAAGATTCTTTACCTTCCTTATAAATAGCCTGGTGTAAATAGTTTTTTAATATTTTAAAAAATAAAAAAGATATGAAAATTAAAATCTCTCAATTTGACAGAGAGGGAAATACTAAACGATGACGTCACAGTTGAGTGCCGCCAGATGAAATTCAATACAAAATTTAGTTTTGTAAGAAAGAGATCGACAGAAAAAGTTTGATAGGCTATAAGTTTTTTATTTTCTACCATTTTTAAATACGATTTTGAATTCTGTTATCATATTATGTATGTTAATATATTATATTAATAAATATATGATATTCAATATCAGTCATCTACCCAATTACGGTAAGTTTCGCTCACAACACAAGAAAAACGAAAAACGTGGTCTGAACAGAACTATTTCTGTTTTTCAGAATCAAAACTCGTTATCGGAAATCGAGAAGCGAGAAAAGAGAGCTATGGAGAGGAAGCTTTCAGAAATGGAAGAAGAACTAAAGGTAAATATTTGAATAACACGAACATTCACGAGGAACATGAATCAACGACTCCTAGATTCTATTCCAAACCCAGTATACTGTGGGTACCAAACCATGTAGTTTTTTTTTACCAGCTCAAATACGTCCCCACCGAGGGGCAAGGGCCTCCCTTCGAAACACGAAGGAGATTTAGGCCATAGTCCACCACGCTGGCCCAAAATAAATGCAAAAACAAGTTGATCTTTCAGGTTTATACTACGTTATTTTTTAATCAGTACGCAAATTTTTTGTACGTAAACTTAATGAAAATTTCATATAAAAATTTCAAGCTAGATCGTCTGAAGCACGAAAGTACTTAATCAAAATTTTTGTATGGAAAAAAAATAACATCGTCCCATTGCCTTGAAACTTGGTAATAGTACTCTTCGACACAATTTGTGACACCCGTGTTTCTGCGTTTTGCAAAATTCATCCTCTAAGACGTTAAAAAGGGGTATCAAAATCTGAAAATTTTGGAAACAATTTTTTTCTTCCATATTTACGTTCTATCAACGTTACCGACACAGTAAAAAAAAGTTGCGTACTGATTAAAAAGTCACCCTGTATAATATTGCGAAAATTAAATGCACTAGTTGTGAATATCTTATGCTTTATCTTTGGCAACTTGGTTTGGAATGGAATGTAGTGTTTACGTAAATTGGACAAAGATTTCTAGTACCGTTCACATATGAAATAAATTAGTAGTCACTATGGATAGTCTGATTTTTTAGTAAAATTTAATCATTGTCGTTGTGGAAAATAACGCTTCGAAGAGTAAACGGTAAAGCAGGCTGGCCTGTTAGTCTTTTTTTTTAAATTTATTTAACAGTCTCCCTTTGACTGTAATAAAGAGGCCTGGTATTGTGTAATGAAATGTGTGTTGCTTATTTTTATTCATTTATCTGATACTAAAAAACATCATTAATCGTTTAAGTTGTATTCATCGCCGCGTCTTGTAAAAACTTTGTAAAAGTCTTTATAAAATCAGACTATCTATATCACAATAAACACCTTAGAATAGATTATAAAACCTGGGTATAATATTGGTGTTCGTTTTGTAGCAATTGCAAAAGCTAAAAGCGGAGAACGAAAGGCTGAGGGCCGAGAACCGCGCCCTCACAAGGGTTGTAAGCAAGTTGACCAACTCTGCCACTAAATAGGTAACGTTTGTTAACGCGGCGGCTGAGGCGGGGCTAAGGGGAACTAAAGAGCCTAGCTCAGGTAAAATAAAATGAGAGCTAGGCGTCATATTAGGAAGGAAATAGGAGCGAAACCTTGGGAAACTCTAAGAACTGAATTAGGTTTACTTCAATTATAGCGAATAATAAATGTAGATCGACACACGAAACTGAACACCTTTTTTCCAAGGAACATATGAATAAAGTAATGTCCGAATATGAACAAAATATTTTCAGCGATCAGCTGATTGATTTTATATTTATATGAGGCAAATATCGGTTTCTTGGGGAAAACTGTTCATTTGTAAAGAGAGAATCATGCTCTAAAATTTCGCTATACCACGTCCGTTGTCAACTGAGGCGTGGGGCCATAAATGTCAATAGAGATAAGAATGTAAGGCCCGTAAGTGCGAGCGAGATAGGCTCCATAAGGCCCGCAAGTGCAAGCGAGATAGACATAGGGAAATGATTTGTGGCCTGACGCCTCAGTACATAACGGCCCTAGTATAGCTAATTTAAAGTTACCTTATACGCACGTGAGATTTCTGAGCTGTAACTGCACAGTTGTGACGTTTTCATAGCTTACAGCTATTAAATCAAGATTTTCGTTTAGGTGCATTATTCCCAAAAAGTCCAGCCGAACCAAATTGTTCATATCTCTGATTAGCCAAGAAGTTGTCAATTATGGAACTTCTATCGATAATATATTAAATGTCAAAATTACCAGTGTACAGTTGTTCCAAATTTTGATACGGAGATGCGTGCTCCAGTGTGACATCAACAGATTGAACGATTTAATCGAGCAAGCTTATTTAAAACTATCAACTAAGTAGAATAATCTGATAGATGAAAGAGGGTTATAAACGCTACACACTCAAAGCGTAGTATTAAAAGGGGAAGTAGGTTATCTTCATACAAACGCACCGCGTGCGGCTTGTATGTGTGCGCCATAGTATCTATACTATCTATGCGTCGCCGTACGCACACTCGAACCTTGTGCTGTACTGGCGCACTGAGAAACGGGTCGAGAATTTGTTGAGTGTGCGTGCGGCGACGCATAGATACCTATAGCGCACACCTACAAGCCGCGCGCGGTGCGTTTGTATGAAGATAACCTAATATAATAATAAACCGTCTTTTTGACCTAAACGACTCCTAAACAGTGAATTTCACCAAAAGCGTTGTATATAAATATATAAAAATTATTATACAAGATTAGCTCGTTTAAGAGAGAGTAAATGGTTTATCTAGTCGCCAAATTACACCCTTTAGATGGCAAGTCCAAATAAAACTACATTATGGTATTGAAGTGTTTATACTAACCTATACACGCTCCAATGTGTGTGATTTCGGACTTCCGTGGTCCTTCGAGCCGGATGAGTGGTCTATAAGGGAGTCAATAAGCATAGGTTTTTAAAAAAGTTTTAATACAGTGGGAAAAGGTTTTTTTTATTTGAACGCCCCAGCCGTCTGCTTTGCCGCGTCCCCTCCCCCGTTCTGTGGTATCATTAACCGTTTGAGCAGTCGCATGCTTTGAACCGTGTCTAACTTGCGAGCGGCCCTACTACGCTATTCGCTGCCAATCAGAATATAAAATGTTGGGTGACTTAAAATTAGTTAGCGAAGAACGAAATTCAGCTCACTAAACTGAACAAAATTTCCCTATAGAACATAAGTCAAGATATTTAAAAAAAATACCTCTTGGACAATTTACCTTCGTATGGCAAGTTCGATAATATATCGCCTTCTTTTGTACCCTGACTACGTCATTCATTATATTTATGAATATTCGAGATCTACAATTACAATAGCTTCTAATTTGAATAAACGTGTTGCTGTATGAACACACCCACATTTGTTTTTAAAGTATGTACTTTCAATCCCTTTCATATGGATTCCTTATGGAAATATGTTCCGTTTCCTGTAGAGATTCATATGCAAAAGTCTCGCTAACTAATTCAAAGTCACTCTGCAGAAGCTTGAGCTTTGCAAGCGAAGAAGAAGCTCATTCTGTCTTAACTTGTCATCTAAACGCTTGGCAAGCTTGGTAGTTAATAAAAATCTAGTACTATAATTCTATATTGCACTTAATTCTGTAAAGTACATCAGTATTCTGATGGAGTTGTTGCAGTGAATGTTTAGAATTTTTAAAATTAGTAAACTTTTTAACATAATCATAATGAATTTGTTATACAATATTATAATAGAAAATAAGACGAGTCTTATTCGTTTTGTTTGTTTTTATTTGATATTACAGTAGAATGTCCAATGAAATATTATGTAGTTGTAAAAATGGTCGAGATCTAGCAAGTTCGCGCCCTTAAATGTGACATGAATGAATTTGAATTTGAAATAGCTTTATTGAAACTCACCTTTTTAAAAAAATATTATACAGTGATTAAAATAATTGGCAGACCGGATGACTGTAGTAGGACTGATGAGCATTGTGTTTTATTAGATTTGAAGCTACTACTTGACACGAATATAGATAGACAGACGTTAACATAAATATTCTTTAGACATATATAAAATATATCTGCGTAAACTCGACTAGCCTTAATCTTTGTTCTAAAGTACATTACATGAATATGTTTTACTTATATAAATGCCCTTAAATTGGCACAGAAACAGAAAGTCGTAATCGTAACCAGCTACAAAATATCTATGTTTTGGTCAGCAGAAAGATAACTGGTAAGCAAAGGTTAGGTTGGACTTTTGCTAATCATGTGAACTTTTTGGTGAAAAAATAGATTAATATTTTGCTTACCATTTAAATAATATAAAAACAGAAATAGTATAATTAATCAACACGTGAAATAAGATACTTAAATCTGTATAAAACACAATGCCAGCAAAGTTTTTCTAGCGTGTGGTGCATGTAGTTTTATGTCAATGTCTGTCCTAGTTGCGAATTTAATGCGACACGAGTCTAGTATGGCCCAGCTCTTTTATGACCCGTCGTTTTTAGCAAGTCAGTTGACCATCTACTGGTTATTAGAGCTAGAAACTATTAAGTGCTACTTTTCGCCAGCTATGTACAGTCAACGATCATCTAATAATATACAATACTTTCTGAGCCCCAAAAGAAAGCGAACGGTCGCTATTACGATTTGAAGTAAGTTAGTACTACGCTTGTTAGTAATTTCACTATCACTTAGGACTCACTTCATTTGAAATGAAATGAAATCATGTTTATTGCTAAACTTAAATCTACGATACAATGACTAAATTAACAGTAAAAAGTAAGATCTAGATTAACCTAAGCAAAAGGAGCCAAGCTCAGCATTGTGCTGTACAAAAAACTTTACAGCGCTGGTTTTCAGCTTGACCCTGTTTGGTCGGTCGGCCGCTGCAGTTACTTAAAAATAATAATATAAACATTATAACAAAAATGATAACATAAGTATATGATAAAAAAACAGCAACAGTTATACGTACAGTACAATCCTATCAAATTTGGTTAGTATTGCGGGATACTATAGATGTAATTTACAAACGTTGTAACTGTACCTAACCTACTATTTTCTAGCGTATTGACCGTTCGCCTTATTATCTGGTACAGAGTATAGTATATCTTTTATTGATGTTAGATTTTAATCTATTGCACATTTCTTGAGTGAGAAAATAGTCGCAAACAAAGTTGATTACTTGTCAGTGATGGGACAACTATCTAAAGTAGATTACCGAATGATACTGAGAACGCCGTGTATATCGCGTTAGGCATATTGTCAAATAAAGCCTATTTTGAGGCATTGCTATCATTAACCAAAAAAGCGGAAGCAAGATAAGATCTAGTGACTGTTCAATGTTATTACAAAAATCTATCTTAATCTACAAGCTGGGCCTAAGACTCGAGATTAGTTTCAAATGTTCAACCCAATCCATTAAACGAAACTTAGTGTGTACTCCTCACACTTGTCAAAGTGTTTGTTATACCTAACATCACAGTTTTTATGCATAATATTGTACCATAGCTTCGATTCTAGCACACCACGATTGGTTTGTTGTAATTTTTTAAACACACTGACTTGTATGCTAATCATTTAGTTAAATAGGGATAGAGCTCCGCTAGTTGACTCAGGTTTTGTGTATTTGTGTGTATTTTTTTAATGTAGGTAAACATAAAGGCTATGTTAGGTATGTGCCAAGATTGTAGGGACTGTCAATAGAAACTTGTTAAGAAAGTAGAATTTTGTCAACTTTTTTGCATTTAGTGGTCTTTTTTGATAGTGAAGTTGAGAGTGACTAGGAAAAACCAGCAATAGGTCATCTTAGAAAAGAAGTCCCGCCTAAACTCGTTTTGAATCATCAGACTTTTAATCACAAATTTTCAATGATTTCAGTATCAGCAAAGTCTTCAAGCTGAAAATCAGCGGCTGAAGGATGAGAATGGAGCGCTAATCAGAGTCATCAGCAAACTGTCAAAATGAAAAAATGAGCTATCATCTTGACAGCGCGCTTCTTAATATACCTATAAGAGTAATGTACCAATGTCAAGGTCGTCGCTAGCGTGGTTCGGTGAGATTGAGGATTCCGATGACTAGGTAGTACTTTATCTATTAAAAAAATAAGGAAGCTTATTTATACATACACACCAATAATAGAGTATACATATGCAGGGTGTAAGGTGAAACCTACCTATAACTGAGACCAATAAACGATTTAGAGTCGCTTCTTTTCCCCGTAAATTTAAAGGGAGTCTTCGTTATTCAGGTAAAAATGAACTTTTTCTGAGAAAAAAATCGAGTAAATCATTCGGAATGATGTTATTAATTCAGGGTTTCAGTTTTAGCTAAGCTGTCCCTTACATCCTGAATTTAGGGAAGAAGCTAAGAGGTATCTTAATTGTGGAATCTACTGCCGATTCCCCTTGAGCCCAAACTGTCTTCATAATAGTCTGTGATCTAAACATATTTTGATACTTCAATGAAATCGCATTCGTATATATATATATATATATATATATATATATATATATATATATATATATATATAGGTATTATAGTTATGTCCGTTCTCTTATCATTGGAGTATTTTTACTACTTTAGACACAATATGGACATAAACATGACGTGCTATTGTATTAGCGATCGGTATACATTTTTTTTATTAGAACATATAGGTCCCCACGGGCCTCCCTTCGAAACGCGAATAAGAAATTACTTAAAATTTTTAAACGGGAGGCATTTTCATCACAATTGATCGACTTTAAAACAAAACTATGCTAATTGAACCACATTTAACAAAGATGTATTAAATATCCTGCGTCTTAAGATACAAGACTATTTAAATTGACCGCACATTGTTGTATTTAGTCTAAATCTTCTTTTAAAACTTTATGTAGCTACAATATGTAGCTTACTCTTATGACGAATTTGCGATTGATCGTAATTGACATCAGCTTGATTTGAGTTGACAGAAATGCTACAGTCCGCAACACAATGATCGCTGGAACGATTGTTTTTTTTGACATCAGTGATAAACTGTTCGTAACATCATAATAAGTAAGAAATAAATAAAATACCTCGAGAACCCTGAGTTTATAACCACTGCTCTGTTTGTATAGTATTATTAAATAAATTAAAATTAAATGTTTGACTTAGGTCCACTTATATTGACGTAAATGTAAAGAGATTTGGGGCATGTGTGTTGTTATGTTTTTCGATTCTGTAGTGAATGACAAAATTAATTTAATTCATAAATCAATTTATGAAGAGTCGCTATTACTCGTATACACTACAGCTAGGAAAATTAGTTAGGGATTAAATAAACGGCTTTTTGCCAACGTCGATTTTTGCAAAACCGACTATGACCACTAATTATATTTCTTCGCATTTCATACAGTTGTATTGTTTTTTTTTTGTTTTATTAGTTTAAGACATTTATTTTTACACTATTCCGCTTTTCTTGTCTCATTCTTTACTATCTTTACTATCTTTTTTGTTTTTTCTTAGACTTATGAAATAATTGGGCAAACAGTAGCGCTAAAGGCTGTGCTAATACTGTATCCAGTCCTAACTATACGTATAAGAAATTGAGCAAAACATCTTTAATGCCAGCCACCACCTCTGTTTCATGTACTTATCTCAAAAACGTACTTATTGAAACCAGATATTAATGTAGACCCAATTAGTGCACAAATATTCGAAGGGACTATTCAAAACCGTGCAGTTTTAATATTTGTCACTCATCCAATGGAATATTCATATATGTTTCTGACTTTTGACTTTTAGTCAGACACTGTTTTTCACTAGATTCACTGATTTATCAGGCAAATAGAAAATTATGGTAAACTGTAGTTTATTTTCGATATTAACATTCCCTTGGACAAGTGACAGTAGACTTCAAAAATATTTGAAAGTTTTACTGCAAAGTTTTGAAAATTCGATAAAAAATGGGTGTCTTCATTTTAAATAAGCTAGCGAAAGTTTAGGTAAAGGAACTCCTCATGAAAAAGTTTTCCTAGGAACACATATATTCCAAGTTTTTTTGTAGATCTATTCATATCCTTTATTTTCGCTAACTAATTAAAATCACCCAAACTGATTGTTTCTGTACGAGTGACTTTCGTGTTGATATTTTGATGTATTCCTAAAAATAAGTGTAAAGTAGGCTAGATTGAACTGGTGGCAGTCACTACGGATGCCATTTCATGTAGTTATATATCTCGAATTATTAAAATATATACATATTATGTATAGCTTTTGTAAGAAATAATTGCGAACGAATTGGAAATGTGATAAATCGACTTTGTACGCCATTCTGAGCAATTAACTTAACATTCATCTGGTTTTTTTACTAGTGAAATAGTATATTGTGTATGTACATAGAATATCATGAATGATGTGTACTTTTACCGTAGCATAAACAGGAATTTACACTATCAAGTCATTGGATTGAACTTTTTGCGTGATTGAAACTTATACTGTTACAATCAAATATAAAACGTTTTAAATTATTTACCTAGTAGCATTAACGAAATGTAATATGTTAGTTTGTTCGGGGCCATGTCATGCAATATTACAATTTATTTGCTATATAAATAAACGGTTATCTTTTTTGACATATTATATGGTATGACGCCTAGGAATAGGAGTTGTGTATATTCCTATTTCTGTAGTATTAATTTATTAGTATGAAAAATGTATTAAAGTATATTGTAACCTAAAGTTGTATATGAGACGTTGGGTTCAGTAGGTATTTAGTTTATTAAAAAAGTCAGATTACTCAAAAGTCTTATATTAGCAAATGTATACTTTTATGGATTGAATATACATCACATTGTTGTTTTCAAAAATACCTACGGAATCTTTTTAATAGTTACGAGTTCGCCTTTGCCATTTATAAATCTATGTTTTTGAAGCAGTAGGCGTCACATGATCTACAAAAAAACTGTAGTAATGTATAAAATTTAGTTTTCTTAGTGGTTCTAAATTTTGTTCGATGAAGTTTTTGTTTATTTCGATAAAAATTAAAATTCTTCTTTAATTTATTTTCGTTTTTTCTTTTTATTTCCTTTTGTTTTCATTTTTGATAGTGATGGCATCACGGCGTGCCTTAGGTTGTAATAGAATGTGTGCGGCCAAGCGCCGCCGCCTTTAACTATGTAGATTCAACTTTTTATATCGAAGCTTTTTCAAACTCAGTGTACATATATAGAATCTTTTCCGGAATACCTATTTACACATATTACTATCTATATTTATAATATGTATATAATAAAAGTGTAATGTGTATTGATACGTAAGAGGTACTTACTCGTATGAATTACCTAGATTTCGTATATTCCGGTAGCATTACTATTATAATTAATTATACTAACATATATATACCTACGCTCACGCCTCTAATTCCCAACGGAGTATACTAATTAGGTAACAAACTATTTTTCATGGAATGGTCATGTCATAGTTTGTACACAAATCCTCTAGTTACAAAGGTATTTACTACCTTTTTTATGAATAAAATAGAAATCTGATGAATTAGGGAATCCAATTACGACAATTACTTAATATAGGATCTTGTCAAGCCCCTCAATAACGGCTTACTATAATTAGTGGGTAGGGTAAGTACGTGTTATCGAATTTTTCTATACATAAGTAACTTTCAAAATTAGTCTTTCTGTTATTTTTGTTTTGGTTTGTGGACGAGTGCTTTGTAGATTGTAGACTATACTGAATCTTCTAGTTCAGATTTAACCTAAGCAAAATACTTCAGTCAGGATTGGTATATGCCTTTACTTTTTGTTTTTCATTTACTCTCTTATTATTTGGTTTTGAGAGGAAAAAAATTCATAAGTAAGCTTATATGTGCATAGGTAAGTAAAACGGTGGGTTATTGTTCTACCTATGGACTTATACTTAATTTGTAGTAGGTAGATAACTGTTAAACGGTGGGTTTCTCGTCTACCCATGGACTCACTTAATTTATAGTTGGTAGATAACTGTTAAACGGTGGGTTTCTCTTCTACCCATGGACTCACTTAATTTATAGTTGGTAGATAACTGTTAAACGGTGGGTTTCTCTTCTACCCATGGACTCACTTAATTTATAATTGGTAGATAACTGTTTAACCTTTTCACGTTTAAGTTTCGTGCCCTCGCCGCCAAAGTCTGATATATCAGACAATTTTTTTTTTAACTTTAATATCGTTCACCAAGCGTTCGCCATACGCCACGACATTTTTCTTTTTAATTTTTGATGTGGCGTGTGGCGGGCGTTTTTGACAAAAACTCTTGGCGCTAAAAGGGTTAACGGTGGGTTCTGTTCTGGCCATGGACTCATACTTTTTTATAAGTAGTAGGTAGATAATTGTAGACACCTCAGAGTCTTTATTTATGGTGTCGTTCTCCTTGCTCTAAGCCTAAACCAACCAATGCAAATGAGGACTCCATTTATAAATTAGCTTGTAAAAACACTCTTTGGTTTCATCAAGATTTGGCTACAAGAAACTTGTTTATTCAAAATTAACCCAATGGACTACAAAGTCTGATATGAATTGGTGCTCCAAGTGTGCTTTCGTAAGTGATTCTGTAGTGGGGCTTCCAAAAGCTGGTTTTGAAGTAGTTTTGATATATCTATTGTAAATCAAGATCTTTCGGCTTGCTTAAATAAATCAAAACTGGCGATGAGACGCTGTGGTTTAACAAATAGTTCACCCTGACATCATGTCAATTGAATCATCAAGATTCTGGTCCAGAAGCATTCTATGGGTACTTAGCAATTGTAGATACCTACCTATTCTATGTAGGATAAATGTAGACGTAGCATTTGTGTATTTGAAACTTTTTATTAAATATTCGAGTAAATATACCTATGTTATGTCAGCAGCAGCTCGAGTACGGTGATGATAGCGCGCGTATTGCGCCGCGTTCCTGTGTCAAAATGTCAACATTGACAACGCCAGAGGCGAGGGCGAACAAGCCTTTGCGCAGGCATGGTAATAGTTAACATTACCGTGGCGCGGGGCCCTCGCGCAATCAAAGTGAAGTTTCAGCGTCAGCCGAGTGGCGCGCCGCTCGAGTTTGTCGCCATCGTGCTCGAGCTGCAGATAAGGGTTTGTGTGATGTACCTAACACACTTACTAAATTTTAGAGCTGTTAGATTGTTAAGTTATTTATTACGATATTGTCCATTTAGTACCTACCTTAACAACTAGGATTGATGTAGAATTGTCACTTAGTACCTACTTCGTCTACATATCTATACTGATTTTGAAGCATTAGGTTTTACACGATAAGTAGGTAAAAACTAAATACTTACTTATCAAAATACAGGTTTAAAAAAAAGGATCGGAATGTGTTTAGATAATTTTGCTATTTAAGTAATAATATTAAATGTTAGCATATTTATTAGGTCCAAAAAAGAGATTCTGTCTGAACAGATTCTAGACAATAACTTCTTAGTAATTATTCTATGGCGATGTAGTGGAATATTATTTACAGAGGGCTGTATATCAAGTTACCCATGCGTACACTGTGCAATGGCTATTAGAACGGTTTTTTTATTAATTGGGGTAACTTGATGTGTTGGCCTCTGTACCTAAAGCGTGGGTGGATTTGACTGAATTTTTGGTATAGACATACCTAGATTGGAGCTTGAAGAAGGGTATAGATTACTTTTCCACGCGATTTCTAGACTGTGGTCAAGAGCGAACCCAATTTCTACATAAAAAAAAATTATAAAAAAAAAGCTTACAAAAAAAAATTAAGGTCGCAAGCAGAGAAACCTAGTAAGTACAAAATGTTTTAACGTCGCATGAAAATATTTCAATGTGTCCATTATATTTCATGTTTCTAAAAAAAATTAATGTAAAATGTTGTAAAATATTTCGATGACGTCAATGATAGGTAATCAATTACGATTAGTGTGAATAATTTACTCTTTGTAAGATTTATATTGAAAAAATTAAAGGTATATTTAATTAGATCCGTATAACGCTGATTTTTTCCTACGAATTTTTATTATATCCAGTTTGAAACTTCTTCATATAAGTACCTAAAATAAAATAAAAAACTGTTAGGAAGAAATCAGTTTTTCAAGAATTTTGTATGATATGAACAAACGGTGTTTCCGTACGAGGTAACTATACTAGGTATAAGTATTTTATTAAATGTCTAGATGTCTAGTCTATAGTTCAAGTGATTTAGGGTTCCGTAGAAAAACAAGGAACACTTATAGTTCGCCATGTCAGTCTATCCGTCTGGCTGTCTGTCCATCGATTTTCTTAGAGACTTTTGGTATTTTGGTATTACAATCACGACGACTAAACGATGATACCAGATTTAAAAAAAACGGGTACCTACCTTCCATACTCCCATAATGGGAGTCCCATTTATGTGAAATCCCTTTGTTCCCTCTAGTTCGGTTAACTATCCAACTCAGACGACTGAATTAGTGGGAAAAAATAATAAAACGGGATAGGTTTTGTTGGATAGGTTTTTCAAAGACAATATACCTAGGTATGTCAAGAAAGTTTTTAGTTTATGGATTCGAATGCGAAATATTTAGCTTTAAAGAAACATTTTGTTAGACTCGAGTGTCACCCCCTATACCAAATAAACCATTGCTTTTAAAAATGTGAAAAAAATCACGGTGGTAGTTCATGTAGTAACAAAATTAAAAAAGGAAGACTAACACAGCTAAGTTTACTTTTCAAGTTAAAGAGTAATGGTCATTTAAGTAATAATTTTATTTATTTTTTTACTACGGAACCCTATAATGCCAGTTGCGCGTGGCCCAACTCGTTCTTGGCCGGTTTTTTTATCTTTCTACGCTGGCCCAATATCTCAGTTGGTAATTACTTTGCTTACTGGTCTGAAGGTCGCGGGTTTGTTTCCCGACCAGCTCAAATATTTAGAAAATCATATTTATTTTTCATGTATTTGAAAGAAGGCTGTCTGTTTGTAACACGAAGTACCTACCTATATACATAATACATATGTAGGTATTTATGGAAAAAAAAGTGGATAAGTACGTATATTTATCAGTTAATATAACATCCATACTGGCGTTGTTTAGTTGAAGGTTATATGGCGCTGCGTGAGTTGACCCTAATATTTATTTATTTTGTAAGTTCCACTGCTGGGCACCAAGCCTTTCTTAAAAAGGACTCGGGCACCACGCTGAGCAGACGGGTTAGCGACTGCTCCAGTTTACCTTCTTCTTATCGTGTAGGTATGCGGCGAACTTGGCTAACCCAGGTGTCAGAGTTTACAAACAGCACAATGGCCTCTGGCTTGTTTTTAACGACTGCAGTCAATCGACAACAGTCGGGACCGACCGCTTAACGTGCCCTCCGAAGCACGGAAACGCAGGATTAACGATCACATTGCTGTTCATCATCAGTCTCGGTGGTCTAGGGTATAAATCCCAAATCCCAGCTGCTTTTTGTGACACCTTCGGGAAGAAAACGGGTGGTAACGTATTGTATTCCAATCTGGCGTCACTACACGGGTTTCCTTTTGCTCGTTTTGGACAATTCACACAGCGCCATCTAAGTCCAAAGTCCAAACTACACACATCAACACAGTCTAGGGATATTGCACGTGTTTTCATACAAAAGATGTCTGTTTGAGAAGCTATAAAAGCATACTCGAGATACATGGAGGGCTATAAGTTTCGGACGAGCAAGTGCTAAACTTGAATTTTCAATTCTAGTCAATAAATTTTGTTTTACTTGAAATTTGTGAAAACGTGACGAAAACGAAAACGAAAATGCACTTTTTGCCTGCTTTTTGTATGAAAGTGGTCGAATTTAGTTTTTTTTTATTTTCGTCACGTTCCATGCTCGTCTGAAAATTGTAGCCATCCATGTATCTCGGGTGTGCTTGTAATAGCTTCTCAAACAGACCTCTTTTGTATGAATAATCGTACAATATCTCTAGACCGTGTTGATGTGTATACTTTCGTAAGGCTTGTACAGTACACGCGGCAGCAAATCAGGCTACATATGACGTCAGCACATCATGCTATGACACCTTGACGTCGCCCTTATCTCGCTCGTAATAGCATCGGCTTTCGTAGTGCAAATGGGTAACCTGACGTGCTGTCTGTACTATGACCTATATATAGCTTTTTTTGTAAACACATACATATTATACATAAACAACCAGACTCCTCACAAATACTTGAAAACATTGTACTAAAAATAGTTAAAGATATTTGAATTTGATTTTATTGTGAAGCCTGGGTGGCTGCAACGATGATGTCTATTGCTATGTCTTTAGTCGTGCGTTGCTGCTTTTCGTTTATAACAAAGTTAAAATCACTTCGTGCAAAAGCAATGTATCACGAATTTGTTGATCATCATGATCAGCTTTATCGTCTAGCTCCCTTTAATTCTTGATTGCATCTTTTTGAAAACTAGTTAAGGTTTTATATTTGGATTTAGTGTTATTACTATAAAGTGACTTTAAAATACTTAATTGGCGAAACTTTAGGAAGTGAACAACTGAAACTGAAAAACTTTTTCCAAGGGGATATGAGGTGACTTTAATTTGCGAACTTTAGGGTGTGATTCACCTCATGAAACTAAAGAACCCTATATCAAATTAAAAAAAAAACAACTTATTTCGCCTGCCATACAAAGGCAAATCAGTTGTTCGATTTTTTTTTTAATTTATTGTCAAAAAACATGAAATTTCATAAAATTACATGTTTTTTGACCATAGTTGCTCAGTTTCGTGGACTGAAAAGAAAAGAAAAAAAGAAAGAAAAAGAAATTTATTCACCATACAATACAGACACCAAAATAGCATACAAATGAATGATGTGGTGAAACGGTGCTGCGTCAGCCAGGCTGTTTTTCAGTCAGCACCTGAGTTGACTGCTAACAACATGCATTTAAGATGCAGCACAATAATTACTGAGAAGAATCTCTGGTTGCAAGACCACTTATAAACGTTAAGAGAAAAGAAAAATGAACTTAACGGCATTGCTCAATGCTCAACTGCATCATGTCCTTAATTTTCTTTAGCTAATTTAAAGTTATATAGTTTAAGTGAATAATAATTGAAATTGTAATCATTTATTTGTCAGGTACTAGCCCCATAATTATATAGTCATACAATATACATATAAAATAATATAACTAAAATTAAAATCACCCAATGAGCGACAAATGGAGAGTCCAATAGTCTTCAGGATGGTGTTATAATAATGCTTAATACTTTTTTATATTTTTTATAAGATAGGTTAACTCTTGACCTCAATCTTGACCATAAGGTCAAAGATGAGGTCGACGATGGAGCGAGTTAACCCAGAAAATGCCTATAAAGGCACTGGTACTCCCACGCACCGACGGAACACAGCAAGCTGTTTGGCGTCGGACTTCGGTAGGAGGGCTTAATACTTTAAAGTTTAAAAATCATCTTTGTGGAGAAATAATAGATATTTCTAAATATCGTCTCCTGGCGGTGGAATGATAATAAAGACTACTTTATGAAGATGAGACTTCATTGATTAGTGGAATTGCCGCCATGAACCAGAGACCCTTCAAGACACCATAATCTGTTGGGGTATACCATATATATTTTTTTTACCAGCCCATATACGTCCCTATCGAGGGGCACGGGCTTCCCTTCGAAACACGAAGGGGATTTAGGCCATAGTTCACCACGCTGGCCCAATGCGGGTTGGTGGACCGCTCGTCTTTTGGAAATTAATTTTCTTTGACGGGCGGGTTTCATCACGATGTTTTCCTTCACCGTTGAGCAAGTGATAATTAGAAATCCATTCATTAAAACGGAAAGACGAACTTAGTGGTACAGGCCCGCTCCAGGATTTGTTCTTTAGGAAAAGTTGTTCAGTCCCACAGCCTTTATTTTCGCTAATCAATTTAGTCACCAAATATATCCTAATACGTGGTCTAGTTTAGTTTGTAAGCTTTTTGTATGTATGTCATTAAATAAAGATAAATAAATAAATGTTTAATTTCATTGTGTTTTCGTTACGGCCTACCCCTAACCCTTAACGCAAAAGAGAGAAGTGACGTTTTACATTCGATGCTCGTAGACTTCGATCAACAATACTCCAACTAGATAAATAATTTTCCACGTTAAAAAAACGCACGAGTCACCAACTTCAATCCAAACAACAGTTCGTACAAAGTAGATTACTAGTATTTTTTGCAGACTACAATGCCTATTTGTAGATAACCACAAACGCAAATGTCACTCATTTATTTAGATGATGTTCTGGTTTGTAGTATTTTTTTGTTTTTATTTATTTTATTAAAAGCGCTAAATTATTTTCGATAAAATTGATATGGGACCACCTCTGGAGTATACTCTTTCGAACAAAAAAAGAATTTTGAAAGTCGGTCCATAATTGGCAGAGAAATCGGTGAACATACATAAAAAAAAATACATACAGTCGAACATAGAACCTCCTCCTTTTTTTGAATTCGGTTAGAAACGGGTCACGTAAGAAATCAAAGCTTGTTATACATATATTTTTTATGTGTATGACTTAACAAAAACAAATAATGGTTTTTTTCTATCTTTTTTAAGGCAAAGTACAACTTGAGCTGATTGCCTGCCTACCCCGCTAGGGAATACATTATACTTTGACAACTTATCGATTTCCGGTCCTCACTAGGTGTAGTTCGGTATACTGCCGCTACCGCTTACAGCGCCAAAATGGCGATAGGCTATCAAGGTCACTAAATAGCGGACCTACTCGAATTAGTTTCTGCTACTCGACGCAAGATGGCGCCCGTTGACCTGATTTACAAATCCCGGTCACCTAGTTACAGTTACACCTAGTTACAGTTAGTAGTTCTTTTTAATTGCATCGTAACCCGCGTCACCTGTGTCTCCTCTCAACTACTCTAAGGTAGACTGGAAGAGATCCCTCCAGGGATAAGTCCGCCTTTGCTATTAAATTACCTATAAAATGTTTTGTATAACACTGTTTTTGAGCAATAAAGAATTTACATACATACATACATACATACAAAATGTATCGTATACGGTGTAAGGGACTGCTTAGCAAATACTTAAACGGTGAAATCCCTACTAATATTCTCTGTCTGTCTGTCTGTCTGTCTGTTACCTTTTCACGCCTAAACCGCTGAACCGATTTTGATGAATTTTGGTACAGAGATAGATTAGAGCCTGGGAAAGGACATAGGCTACATTTTATCCCACAGTTGGGCACGATATAACCTGTAGTCCACGCGGGCGGAGCCGCGGGCGGAAAGCTAGTCTATCCATAACTATGATCGGCCTCAAGTAACACTTTTTTCCCGGAAACGTTAACTTTCCGTTATAATTTCTATACTTTGGCGGAACGCAATGTAGGTGCCGGAAAATATGTAAAATGTCACCGAAAAATGGTAAAAACCGTTATTTTAAAATTTTACTATAAAATTACGTATAATTTCCCGCCACATTATAATTTTCCCAGTTAAATTACAATTTCACGAAACTTTTAGGATAATATAGGTTATGTTAGGGTAAGTAGGGGATCTTACGCTTTTTTGGGTTTGGTTCAGTTAGGTTATTAGATTGCATTATTAAAAAAGTACGTAAACGTGAAAAAAGTTGAGACAGTTCACAAAGTACAGTCAACGGCACATCAGGTTACCACAAACTGTCAAATTTCCCCAATAGATAGTAAACTAATGCTTCGAGATAAAATTGAAAATCGATTAAAGGAATTTGACAGTTTTGGATAGCATGATGTGCTGTTGTCCCTGTACCTACCGAGAGATCTTACAAAGTAGGTAATATTAAAATGTTACGGGTTTGACAATTTTACGGTGACTTAGACATCCATATCTCTCAATATCCTTCATATTTAATTACAGTGCTTCTTTCTTATTGTGGTTTGATTTTCATAGGTAAGTACTTATTTCGAATAAGTAAGTACCTAAATGAATTGAGTTTCAAACAGAAAACAACAAAAACGAGACAGACACTGCCGAGACAGAAGCACTGTACAGACACCAAACAAACATCAGCTTACCTTACAATTAGGATTGCCAACTTTTATTACATTAAATAAAGTATAACAAGGTGGGAGAATGTAAACCAAACAGTATTTGTTAAAAATGCAGTTTTTCATTTCTTCAACGTTTTAAATACATTTTTTTAATTAGTTGTACACCCACCGCATGACAGCACACTATTTGCCTTTACCTTCTTTTCCACGGATACAAGTGATACTGAAAACAGTTTTTTGGTAGGTATACATAATGTGATATGTAGTCTTCACCGAGATGGGACTACGTTTCACAGACGGTGCTGGCTGGTCGGAGTGCTGTCAAGTATTGATTTAAAAAGTTAAAATTGAATTTAAAGTATTCGCGAACGCTTGTAAAAAAAGAAGGTCACAGCAGCAATCCGGGCAAGAGCCATTCGTTTAGAGTCATCGAAAAGTGTAGATCGTGCGCATAAGCGCTATGTTATGTGTTTATTACAGTATGTCGCGTTAAATTGATTATATCTCATTTTATACCTGTTTCGCAGTGTTTAATTAAAACGCTCACATAACGTCTACACTACTTTATTTTTGTTCAACAGTATAATGTGTATTGTAGTTCAAAACAGTTCTTCTTCTTCCTAGCGCTTGGTCCCGTTGCTCATTCGGGGTACGCTTGACCATAATCCAAGGTTTGGCAGGTCAAGTCATTACAGTGGAGCGACTGCCATCTGACCTCCGTGACCCTGCTAAAGGGAATCTGACCGGATTGGATCATGGCTACACAATTAGTTTCCTGAATGTGCAGGTTTCCTCATGATGTTTTCCCTCACCGTAAGAGCACCGGTTAGTGTGCAATTAATGTACAGAGGCCAGCGCATCAGGTTATTCCATTTTCATTGCAAAACTTTTATCACAACACCACAGAGTGCACGCGTGTGGTAAACTGAGTTTCGGCCGTCCGTACATAACTCAGAAAATGAGTCATTGGTAGGTACATGACGGCACTGGGGATCGAACTCGGTACCTCTCACTTACGAGTTCGGCCAACTAACCGTTAGACCACCGACAGAATAAATTATTCTTATGGCTGTAGTTCAAAACAGTATAATATTTTTAACAGATATATCTACTCGTAGTTGTGAACTTTTCTTTCATAATGCAACAGGTAACCCGTCATCAGCCGCCTGTACACCACGACATCGACATAAGCAAATATTTAAGATAGGTATTATTAAAGTTAACGATTTTCTAAAAAGACTGTTAAATGGACTTCCTAATATACGTTTTGCTACATGGTCGATTTGCTATTATTAAGCACTAGGTTTCCCCCCGGGAGTTCATTCCCGTGGGAATTCAGGAAAATTATATAGCCTATGTTCATCGGGGATAATGTAGGATTCTATAATGGTGAAAGAATTTTTCAAATCGGTCCACTAGTTTCGGAGCCTATTCAATGCAAACAAACAAACAATCAAATCTTTCCTCTTAATAATATTAGTATATATAAACAACTCATTAGACGTTTCGCGGTGTTGGACGTTTTGCTACTTAGACTATATGAACAGGAAACATAGGTAAACCTATCTACCTAGACCTATCAATAACATTTTTGAACATTACAATAAAGTTTTTATCATACTGTTTAGTGCAAGGCAAGTCCACCCTAGTTACCCTCAAATGTAGAGATCAACTTAAGCGTTAAGTTTTAGCGGTCACTTCAAAAGTATTGATTGATTTGTTGTTTATTTGAAGCTCAATGTCACACAATAAAGATGGCTGCATCCGTTGCACAAGAGGTGGTTCTTTTTTATTTTCTGAACTCTTCGAAAGCTGTAACGACCAACAGTATTTGTCTCCCTTACTCTTACTGGTCCAGCTATATAGAAGCTTCGTGACTGTTTCTTTAGTGCGCAGAGGGCGTGGCAAGGAGGGGGTGAAAGTGAAAGTAAGACAGGCCAATTCTAGTAACAAATACGCGTACGAAACTTCTATTAGCGCCATCTGTTGGCGCGAACTTTAACAAAAAAGTACTGATATCTTAATAACTGTGGCGCCACTTATGCAACTTAGAAAGGAATTTGGCGCTTTTAGAAATTTTAATTTACCCCAATAATACATTATATTAAGGCCCGTATTACAGAAGAACAAGTCTTGATCTATACTTAATTTTTCTCTCATTATCAAAATGACAAACACGACTGCTACTTAAGTATAGATCAGAGTCTGAGCCGTCTGTAATATGGGCCCAAGAATGTTATTTTTCTAAAAAAACAACAACAATTAATATCAAAGTAATTTATTTAACGTCTCTACAGAATAATACAAATCTACTTATAAAAAATAACAAAAACTTGTAGACAAAGGTTACTTACAGAAAAAGTAAATGACATTAAAAAAAATCGTAAAAATATGGGCTATCACAAAGTATTATGCATTTTGAAGGATTGTATTGAGAAAGAAGGCTTACGAGGATAAAGGAAACACGCAGAAGCCTTTCAGCCAGAGCGTTTTGTTTCGGCCTAGTGCCGCTAGATATTATATTAACATACCTAGCGGTAAGTAGCTGGGTAACGTTGCACTGTTTCCTTGCCTGTGCATGTTTTGTGCGGAAGAGGAGGTCGGTACTCCCGTTGAATGCTTTATTTCTCTATACTCTTATTTTGAAACTTGAAAAACGAGAGTTTTAGTGTAAATTATCCACTCTACAATCATGACTGAAGATGGCAGGCTAACCTTCTCTTATCGATAGAGAAAGACAATTTTTTATGGATTGGACTAGGCCAATTTTTACCAAACTTTTACACATGGTTAGAAGCTAGCTTGAAACTTGGTAATGCCATTTAAAAAAATACTAATTTCACATTTTGTATGACTAACTTTCCTGTTAAAAAATAGGCAAAATTGTATTAAATTTCGACCTTAGGCTTGAGATACATATCAAATAACAATAACTAGGACTGTAAAAAGGCAGTGTCAGTTAAAAACTTTGCTAAAAGCATGAAAAGGTCTGCTCGAAGCATAAGAGGCAGTAATTTCATAACCTACTTACTAAAATCTAACTAAATTTAATATTTACAGAAAATCTAAATAAAAAAAATATATAATTTGCTTACGTACACTAGACAGGCACTTGTATAATTAGTTAATTAATTTAATATGGAGAATATTGAATACTTAGCGTTTTTAGATATACATTTCCAAGGAACAATATTTATAAAATCCTAAGTTACTCTACTAAGTGACAGTATTTATTTTGGCATCAATATTTTTTACTGTCAATATGACAACGCACTCTTAAAAAATAAATACATTTTCATTTAAATTTTTATACTATTATCTTGTAGGTAAGGAATAAAAAAGTAGGTATTCCAAATTAGAAAAGCCAAATTAAAATTAAAAGAAGCGAAAAATGGGTTTGTATCACAAAAAATTAACATCAAGTAAGTAAAAATTGTATACGTTTAAAATAACAAAGAGATGCTTAGAAAAACAATTAAAAACTAAAAATCGAATGACGATATTTATAAGGTTGGTACCTCATTTTAGAGGCCACACCGCTTCGGCGTATAATCGATACATCCACATCAACGCTCTCAGAATACAGAAAAACACAACATCAAGCACAACGTGAAAACAAATGACATAAAAGTGACGAAATGATAACGCCAAAGGGCGAACAATTCTTTGTTCGGAGCCTTCGCGTAATCAAAGTGAAGTTTCACCGTCATGACGCGCGAGTTTGTCGGCCTACACAGCCCACTCGTAGAACTGGCCACTCACAAACTAAATTGAAGCTTTAAAAGTACAAAATAAGATACAAGACTTAAATGTGCTCCGATCTAGTTTCTTTTTAAGGTTGGTAAGTAGTATTTTCGCATGTAGGGACCACGCCGGACGACATAATTAAAATCGACGCTTGCCAAACACGTCGCGTCGTCCTACGCGGACAGTCCAACACATTAATAGCTCAGCAAATAAGTCCCTTGTTTGCATGAAATGGTAAAAAGCAGACAATTTGACTTCGGGCCTTTGTTTCGGCTAGGTAGGGGACAGATATATAGGTACTAAAACTCTCGACCTAAATAAAAAAAAAAGTATTTACAAGAAACAGGTTTTACTCAGTTTTTAAGGACTCAGTGTCTAATGGCATTGTCGTTCTGTATTCTGAGGGCCTGTTTAAGAGCATTCCCATCATTTCATGTGACCTTTATTTGAACGTAAGAAAATATGGGTCAGCAACTAATTCACAATAAGGCGGTTGGTGTATTAAGGACGCCGCCGCTTAACATTCTGGAATGTACAGGGGCCAGCAGATCAGGTTACCACATACTTGTAGAAGACGACGAACCAGCCTTAATATGTGATAGACGAGCCCCAGAAAGGGAAGAGGGGACAAGAGAACAGAGGCTAATCTGAATTTGAACAGAGTTCTAGAAAGTGTGAGCGTAAAAGTGCAAGAGACGTATTTTTGAAACAATAGAATTCCAATTCGCATACGAATTTAAAAGATTTGTATGCAATTCTCATGCGAATCTTGTCAATTCGTATGTGAATCGGAATTCTATCGTTTCAAAAATACGTCTCCAAGTAAGTTGTAGTGCTCGCATCTCCCAAGATTAGAGTCGATATGACTGAAGGTCGATTGGACTGTGGGTGGGATGTTACCACAAGATACGTCCCCACCGAGGAGCACGGGCCTCCCTTCGAAACACGAAGGGGATTTAGGCCATAGTCCACCACCCTGGCCCAAATGCGGGTTGGTGGACCGCTCGTCTTTCGAAAATGAATTTTCTTGGGTTTCATCACGATGTTTTCCTTCATAATTAGAATTCGTACAAAAATCCGAAAAGACGGAATTAGTGCTATAGGCCCAAGAGTGGTACATACAAGACCGTTTTATAATTTAAAAAAATGAGGTTACCTGATGCGCTGGCCTCTGTATAGGCACTATTATTACGTCGGCCAGTACAACATTTTAATTGATATGATGTATCTACACAAAACGTAAGAAGATGCAAATTGCAAACATTTCTTAAGAAATTGTCTTATTTGAAAAATCTTAATCTAAAATCAGGTAAGTAATTAGTAATAACAGGTTAGAAAAAAGTAAGTATTCGCAAAGAGTTATTTTTAGTTCATCCGAAACCTCTTAACACAGTATTCCTAGCATAGAAAAATCTAGATTATGTAATTGGACTGGGTATATTCCCAAAAATAACGTTCGATTTTTTTCGGACGCTTCTTACTTGGATTAAGTACTCTGTACAAGTGTACACGCACACTACCCTGCATCGAACAAGTAATTGGATATTGTGACAAATGAAGTATTTTATACAGGGTGGAAGGGATACGTGTACTGAATTCAGGCCATCATTCTGAATGATTTTGCATTGGAATTTACCTCGGGATGTTTTCAAATATTATGCTTTAAAATTAAATAATTCATTCGTATATGGAGTATATGAAAATAATTAATAATGACAGCGTAAAACACGATAGCCAGCTAAGTACATACAATCGCATTTTATGCGAACTTCGCGGTATACATGCTGACCTTGACGTCGCTCTTATATCGCTAGCAAAAGCGGTGGCTTTCGTAGTGCAAATGGATAACCTGACGTGCTGCTGTGTGTACAGAGGCCAGCGCATCAGGATACTCCATTGCAAAGCCTATCTCTTATCACAACAGGAGTCCACGCGTGTGGTAACCTGAGTTGCGTCCGTCCGTACATTGCGTAGCGCCAAACTATGTATATACACACACCGGCACATTTAGCGGAACAACTTCTGTTTTGCATACAATCGACTTAGCTTGGGAGTTCTAAAAATATACGTTTTATGTGCATAACTGCACTGTTTTTTATGCAAATAATTTTTAAAATGGTCTTCTCTGTTTTTTTACAAAAACTGACAAAAAACCTAAAATCTCTCATGTAGTCAATAGAAAAAAAATCTCTTTAAACTTTTCATACGAAGTTGTACGAAGAGGTATTTGCATTGTTATCTTTTGGCCATGCGGCCCATTCTTGAAAACTTTTTGTATGTTTTATATTTGATTTTAACAGAACATTTTGGCCTAAACTAAGCGTAAAATTTTAACAACAGCAACAATTAAAAATCTCAATTTATAAACTCTAAAGTTGACTTAATTGTATGAAAAACATAAGTTGTTCCGATAAATTTGCCGGTGTGTATAAATTGATAAATTAAGACAGTTCCTTAACATGACGTTTCTGTGAAAAAATACTTTTAGCCGATTACAGTTATGGTTAGATTCCACCATTTAAGCATTTGTTAAGCTGTCCTTTACACCCTGTAAAAGGTTATTTAAAATTTAGGATCTGAATCAGCTTGATAAACTGTATAACTTTCCCCAAGGAATGAGGATTGAAGGTTGAAAAATAAAATCGTCGCTCTAATACAACTTGCGCGATCAGTCTTAGTTTGGGTAACGAAGTCGAAATTTTTTTTTCTTGAGAATTTAAAATGGGTTCCTTGGAAAAAATTGTTCAGTTTCATGATTAGAATTGTATGGCTACCCAATTTAAGATCACTCCATATATTGCGAAATTAGGTCATTCGTTATTTTTAGAAACTCAAAGAACAAAAAAGGTATGTTTAGTAGGAATACGTCATTAAGAGATTTCAGTAAAACAAAAAATAATCCTTTACCTGAACTTAAATAATAAATCGTTTCCTTGCGATCTTACAACTATATAAAAATTATATATATTTCGTATTTTTCCAACACATTTTACATCTTTGGTTCATTACCTAGTAATTGTTGGTCATTCGAACACTTGGAAATATTTTAATGGGTAAGCTGACATTTTTTGTTGATATTTATTAAATATTTTTGTCCAATTGATTTAAGGTTTAAGGATCACTAAACACCAGCTAGATTTTTTTTAACGTGTGTAGTAATTTTTTATATTTCAGTGTTACACTTCATCGTACTTTTGGCTCTTCGTGAAATTTACCTTTGTCGTTAATATGCGATCAGGCGTGACACTGAACTTGAAAAAATTTTATAAAAAAAAACAAAATAAATAAAATCTGACTGCTGTTTGTTAATCCTTGGACCTTAAATTATTGGATAAAAAAATAAAAATATTTTAAAAAATTTACCTTTCCCATTTTGCGGGCATAATACGACCAGCGACAAACTCGCGCTTCACGCTTCTCAAATAACGGTTAACTTAATCTTGACAGGGATTCACGTTCGATTTACCATCACTTTTGACGTATCATCACTTTTGACTGAGTAGCGCAACTCGCGGGTCGTGCTCGGTCGGCTGTTCTTAAAATTAAAAGTTAAACAGTTTGAACATTTCATTGAATAGAAAGATAAATGGTAACCTTGCACTAAAATTTTGACAATAAGTTGTTCTAAAATTTGTCAGGAAAATTATTTCATTGAATAAAATGAGCTTGCTCTAATCTGCTTAGTTCTTCCCTTTCTTGTATCACGCGCATGGGACAGTCTTTATGCAAACGTGTTAGGGTTGAATTTTGCTAGTTGTAGTTTCAATTTCTTGTTTATGGCTCTTCGTTTTAGTGTTGAACGCTTCTAATAAATTCAACAACCGTACACGTGACAGAACAGTAGGCAAAAATCGTGGTAAGAAGACATTATAATAGGTTTAAAATATAAAAAAATCTCTTTTTTATCAGAAGATAAACATTGGCCTTGTTATTGCATTAAATGAACGTTTAACAGCAGTGATGTATGTTCTCCAATCTCCATGGCGCAACCGCTAAACATTGATGTCAAAAAAAATATATTATGGTGTGTTCATTATGGCCAATTAAACTATTTAAAACTATTTATTTAATTAATTAAAAGTCACCCAAGTAGGTACCTAATCAATTTGTGCTGCCTAAAAATTTAGTACTTAATCAGATATTGTAATGTGGTTGGCAAATGGCAGTGGAATAGAACAGGAATACCCTCAGAGCCCTCACTATCAGGATGTAAAGCGTAGTGAGTACGCAAATTCACATTTAAAACCTTAAAAGGCCATCCCGCCCAAAATATTTATGTAAAAATATAGATCTACGTAATCTGACATTAATTAAAAAATTAAAAAAGTTGTTATCATTAAAAATAGCAAAACAGGGAATCAAAACCTCAAGTGATTTCGAGCACATGGAGTACTACGTTTAACGTTCAAATGAGAAAATAATTACAATTTGTTTACAGAAAATAATTCCAATACTGCTTGTATTGATGAAAATAGGAAAATTTCAATGTGAAAATTGTAGAAACAAATTAATAAGCCCCTGCTCTGTAAGCTTATTACGAACCTATTGTTCTAAACTGAGGCTATAGAAACCGTCTTAAATACGAGTACATTTTCACCTTTGTTTGTAAAACTTTTGTTGCGAATACTTATGGGGTGTTATTTTGTGATACAGGCTTTGTGTTGATACTTAAAGTACCTATTTTATTTAAAATGTAAATGTGGTTGAAACTTGTTTGAAATTCCATTTCATACTTTAAATGACATACACTACTCAGTTGCAGAAATGTTGATTGAAGTTTCTCTAAATGTAATGCCTTCTTACATCAACAAGATGATAAGTGATAAGTGACAGTATGATATTTAAAATGGATTCCTGATTCCTGAAAAGGATTCCTGAAAATTTTGGCTCATTTATACATTTATCATCTTTCGTATCTATAGGTAGTATTACCTAAAGATGGAAATGTAAACGAGATAAATTGATGGAAAGAAATACCACATCAGTTGTATCAAAGAGATGAATTTTTAACTTAGTTGTTTCTGTGAAGCAAGACCTAGAGTTTGCTTTATGTACAAAACCGTCGTTTGCATCCGTATTCTACACCATTCGATTCGAAACCGACGCATGGAAACACGTATCTAGCTGACAGTGACGGATGTAGTCTTGTCAAATATCAGATTCGAATACAATGATGTAGAATACAGATAATAAGTGCAGACCGCACTGGCAAACAGGTAAAATGGCGTAGCTGAGTTTGAACTTAGCTTGGCAACCAAATGATGCTTAGCTTAGATCAGACTCAGCTCAGCAACCAAACGCCGTTGCCAAGCTAAGTTCATATTCAGCTCATCAACGCACTGCAACTCCGTTGATAGTGACGACTGCATTGGGTCCAGTTGGTTCTGGTTCGTAAGCTGAGTCCGTGTCACTTCTTCGGCCATATGCGGCATTGTCAGCAATATGCTCGCTGTAAGGAGAGTCGTACACGTTATCCGTGACGCGATCGTAAATATGGCGTCCGTTTGTGTCATGAAGCGTTGAGTAGCTCATCACAGCCGCGTTCTGATCTTCCTTCCTCTCCGCTCCTTCTATATTTTCTGTGTTCTTCACTGGAGTTGCTTTTCGTCTGTTGGAGATATCATACTTGTAAGTATATTTAACTACGTATGGAAAGTAACCTACGTGAATAACAAACTATAGACAATCCTAGAAGTGAAAGTAAGAGCGACAACTGATGTGAAAGAATCATAAGCAAAAAAATTCTATTCAATATTTTCGATCTCTGGATATCTGCCTGTCGTTCCTACTTTAGAACAGCGCAACTTTTCAGCTGTGGGAGTATTAAAAAAAGCAATACTTACAATCTCAAATAGATGATGCCCAAGAGCAGTAGCAGGAACAAAACGACTCCGCAGCCGACGCCCACACTTAGCGGCAAGGAGCCTCCTTCAGCCGCCTCGTTGCTGGCCAGCTCACACGTCGGTTCCTCCCCTGACCACTTCCCATCGTCCATGCACTTCCTCAAGAACGGTCCAACGCGCTGGAACTGGGGAAGGCAGTGGTACTCCAGTGAACTGCCGAAGAGCGTCGATCCGTTCGAGATGATGATCCTCCCGTTGTCTATCGTGCCTGGAGCTTTGCAGTCGATTGCTGTTGGCAGATAAAAAATAATTAAGGCACGCCCTTGTAATGTTAAAAGCTTTGGTGATTTATAAGATTGAGCACCTCATTACATTAATCATTACATAAAATTTTGTGAAAAATACATTGATGACCTATAATGTCTACTTTCACTTGACCATGACCCAGGATAATGACAGGTCAAAACATTTCTATTATAGCGACTACCAATCTGACCTCAGGATTTATTTTTTATAGATAAATGGGTTTGCTTTTAACCACAATCTAGGCTAGGGGCGAAGATGTTCGAGGATTTAGCAAGCTCACCCAGAAGATGACTATTCACTCGAACTTTAAAGAGATTCGGGTCATATGTGCCGGGAAATACAAACGCAGGCAGAGAATTCCATTCCTTTGCGGTGCGCAATATAAAAGATGAAGAGAAGCGCTCAGTATGGATCCGAGGAATCTCAACAAGGTAGGGTGGTACCCGGCCGTGCGTCTGGACTTCTGGTAGAAGAAAGGGGCAGGCATTTTATACGGGCATTATAAATTGGATTATGGTTAAACATTTAGTCGCCTTAATATATGATTATCACGATGTTTTTGCTCACTGTCGGTTTCAGTATATTAAATCGTAAAATTCAAATTATTTATAGAACGCATATTTGCGTGGTACAAATATTTGCGTGAATCATTAATATTGTATACCATAAATATTCAGCTTGGATGGAAATACGTTGGAGAGTCATAGGTAATCACCAAGTTTTACGTTTCGGCTAAGGTGTTGCGATTTCACCAGGGATTCATTTTCCTTCCTTAGAACACATGGAGTAACTTGACAACCGTCGGTTGTTCGCAAAAAATTTATGGAGACTATGGGGAAGCTAAGTTTCCGAAGTTTAGAAGGCCTCAGATAATGCAGTGCTCGTATGGCTGAGTACGGCCTACACAGATATAACCTGGGTAGACACAATAAGAAGTGGGCAGATTCATATCCTTAATTGTCATTAACTTCAACCATCAGGCCAGTGTGGTGGGCTAGTCTTAAATCCTCTTCGTGTTTCGAAAAGAGGCCCGTGCCCCTCGGTAGGGACGTATATGGGCTGGTAAAAAAAAACTTAAGTCAACTCCTTAAAGCTAGAGTGAATATATTTCTTCTTGTGCTATATTTTGGTCAAGAGCGACCCCATTATCAATAACAGATTTGACTCTACTCACGGAAGCACACAGGTGGTGATCCACTCCACGTGCCTCTGGGGAGACAATTTCTGGTGTGGTTTCCTTTGAGGCTGTAGCCTCGCTCGCAGCGGTAGTGAGCTTCGCCGCCAATGCTCCTGGTCGTGGTGGCCACAACCAGCCCAGTGCTGCTCTTGGACAATGCTGCTGGATCCGGACATGTTATTTCTGGACAAGAGGAAGGGTCATTAAATTAAAATATAAAATACTAGCATCCCGCTCGGGACTTCGTTCCCGTGAGAATTCGGAAAAATTATGTAGCCTATGTTACTTAGGGATAATGTAGCATCCTAATGGTGAAAGAATTTTTTAAATCGGCCCAGTACTTTTTGAGCCTATTCATTACAAACATACAAACATACAAAAATAGGTACAAATCTTTCCTCTTTATAATATTAGTGTAGAAAACGCTAAACACTCAAAGACTCACACTAAGGTTTTCCTTTGTGTCGTGGGTCCTTCGGAACATACTTAAAGACAAACACAAACACCCATGACCCGAGAACAGACATCTGCTTTTGTTACAAATATTTGCCCCGACTGGGAATCGAACCCAGGTCCCGTTGATCAAGAGGCAGCGCCACTATCACTCGACCAAATCGGCCGTCACTTGTTTCTTTTTCAATTCGTTGGGAATTCGGTAGTTGATTGATTGTGAAGATAATATGTTTATTGTTATATATTACAAAACAGTCAACTTATAGTTAATAATTAAAAAAAATAGATTAAATCTAATAGTCAAACAGCCCGCCCCTAATCGTTCCCAGTGCAAAGGTGCCCATTACGACTGCTGCATTTCCGCGCTGTATGGGCCTTTTTATAATACAAAAACGGCACGGCAAAATTGTATTACCATTGCCTTCTACGTAATAGATTAGAAGCTGAGAGAACATAGGGGGGCAATGGTAATTCAAATTTCGAAGTGCCGTGCCGTGCCGTTCGAATTATAAAAAGGCCCTATGGTTATAGAAAGCCTCTGGAATAAGAACAATCCAGAGCGGGGGTATTCTCCCACCTCCCTCAGCCGACGCCCAATTTCTCGAACGAATATGTTTATTTGGATAATACATTTTAAAAAAATCAAAATTATTTAATATTTAAAAATTAACAATATTTTATAACAGCAAGTGTCGAGACCCCCTTTTAAGCATGTTAATGCCTGTGCCAGGAGGTCCCGATCCTCCCTATCCGTAAGTTTTTAAACAATTAATACTAAGTAGATAGGCTAATTTACAATGTTTAAAGTTATTTCTAAATTATAGGTCTGTTTGTGTGTATGTCTCTGTGTGTGTGTGTTTGTGTGTGTGTACGGACGACCGCAACTCAGGTTACCACACGCGTGCACTCTGTGCTGTTGTGATAAAAGCGGTTTTGCAATGAAAATAGAATAATCTGATGCGCTGGCCTCTGTACATTAAATATACATTAATTCAAAATAAAATTTGAAATTGAACAAAAACTTACAGCCTACCTAACTTTGTTGTCGAAAGGAAATTTTATCTATCAATTTTAAATAATCGACTAAAAGTATTTTTTTTCTCTCCAATACCAAAATGAAATGTACAGATACAGAGATCAGCGCATCAGTTTACCCCACTTTCATTGCAAAACTATTCTTATTGCAGCGGCACAGAGTGCGCGCATGTGGTATTCTGACCTAAGGCCCTCTGTACATTGCTGGTTTTAGTGTTTTACGCTGTTTTGATTGCTTTTTACTGCAAAAATTAGTGTAGTTGAATTTTAAAGCAGAAAATATTAAAACATCTTTTGACAATTTTTCTGAAGAAAGTTCCGAATGATTTCAGTTTTTGTTAAGTTGTCCCTTGCAGCCTGTAAGTACGTGCTAGGTACCTGTGTCCACATTTTGACATCGACCACCGACCAACCGATCCCACTTCAAACAGCTCAATAGGTACCAGCACATTAATAAAATTAAATTTAAATTAATCGGCCTTTTTATTAATTCGAAAACGGCACGGCAAAATTGTATTACCATTGCCTCCTATGTAATAGTAATACAAGAAGCTGAGAACATTGGGGCAATGGTAATTCAAATTTTGATGTGCCGTGCCGTGCCGTTCGAATCATAAAAAGGCCGAATAGATAACAAAGGAACCACGGGTGAACAAACATAAAAAGGATATATACACTTGGAAATAGAACCTCTTCCTTTTTTCTATTAACATCCTGTTCGCTTGAACCGGACACTAATGAACAACAAAGAGAATTTATATCGTTGCGTTTTAATTAACAGATGTAGAGAGTAGCTCTCAAAGTTACCTGGAATTAATATAGCAGAATTTCATCAAACATGATCTGGGGTTCCAAACAAAATAGTTTAAAATTTCAGTTCAAAATTAACTCTGTTGCAGTCCTGTTTCATTGTGTGCTGGGACCAAATCCGAGCTTGTACGGGTCGGACGTCATTGTATCACGGCGAATTGGAAACAGACAACTTTTTTGGTCCGAAATTGGAAATGTCTAACTACTGGGTGACTTTCAATTAGTTTGCGAAAATCAAGGGTGTGAATAAGCCCAGTAAACTGAACAATATTCCCCAATGACAGATTCTTCTTATCGTGTAGGTAGTCAAGTGTGTGGCAAACTTGGCCTACCATGGTTTCAGAGTTTTTAAACCGCACAATGGCCTCTGACTTGGTTTTAACGACTGTAACCAATAGACAACAGCCGGGATCGACAGCTTAACGTGCCCTCCGAAGCACGGAAGCGCTCGTGATAAATTGCCACTTTGGTCATCCATCAGGTTCCCTGCCTCTGTGTACGTTGCTTAACCTCACTGATCGGTTAAGATCAGCGAGCGCCACCTGGGCTACGAACGATGTAGACGTTAGAAAATATATTTTAGCCTCCTTATACAACTTGAGTAAAGATTACATTAGTATGAAAAGATGAAATTTTTGTTTTTTTTTTGTTTTCCGGGTAGAGGGACTCCTTTAAGTGCCACTAGTTAATTTTAAAATTACCCTCTTTATTTAATACTTTTCAGGCACCAGACTCACCCACACAACATTGTAATTAGGACTAATTAAGGAAAACTGTATTAGTTGCGCATTACTGAAAATACTATTCTTAAAGCCATTTATGACGACATGACAAGTCCGATTTTCACACACTAGCTGTGCAGCGAAACGCCCCGCCAATTGCAAATGTTCTAGGTTAGAATTAGAAATGTGATTGTTTTATATTGTTATTTTTATATTATACTAGAATACCGCCCGTGGGAATTGGGGAAAATTATGTAGCCAATGTCCATCGGGGATAATGTAGCTTTCTAATGGTGAAAGAATTTTTCAAATCGGTCCAGTAGTTTCGGAGCCTATTCAATGCAAACCAACAAACAATCAAATCTTTCCTCTATAATATTAGTATAGATTAATAATTTTTTAAAGAATTTCATTTTCCTTAGAGATAGCTGTTCAGTTTCATGGGTAGAATCAAAAATTTCGCTAACTATGTTATACAGACAATCTTATTAACCCCGACGCAAAAAGAGAGGGGTGTTTTAAGTAATCCGTGTATCTGTCTGTGGTATCGTAGCTCCCAAACGGAAGAACCGATTTTCGTTTAGTTTTTTTTGTGTCATAGATAATGTTATCCCGAGTATTCTTAGCCATGTTTCATGAAAATCTGTTCAGTCGTTTAAAAGTTATAAGCAATCTAATGTTGGGGGTGAATAACATTTTTTAATTTTAGTGTTATTTAAAATAAAGACAACACGGTCAGTGAAGCTTTGCCTAGTTTAATTATGAAGAACGTAAAGAAAGCTGAAATAAACGAAAGAATACGATAAAAGTATACGCTCCGCTCCATCCAAGGAATTCAAAGCTCTTTGCGAGCTCAAAACAATTCTACATACATTTTTGCATTGATAATAGCATTTCACGGGTCGCAAATACAAGTTGGTTTTACAAACTTATTATTGCAGTTAATATTAATGATTTTCTATGAAAAGGATATGAATGATAAAAGCGTGTTTTTTCAACAGCGTTGTTGGTTTGTAGCCATAGGAGAGATGTTGGAATGGAATGTTTGCGTTTATTCTTTTGTAGCTACTTAGTAAAATATGTCAAAACAGGACACAAAAGAAGAACTAAAGTTGAAACATCGACTAATCCATACGTTTACGCTTATAATCCCTATCGGGGTAGGCAGAGCATCAGATCACTTGATGCCCTATTTGACATTCCGTACAAATGGTGAGAGGTTGTCAGTCTTTCGCCCACAATACAACGAAACCCTTATATGTCCCACTTACTGACTTTTACAGTATGCCCGGAAAGAGCTGGCAGCTGGTACATTCTAGTTTTTCTCTCGCTCCCAGTCCAACGTGGAAGTAAGGACTAATCCCTTAAAGACATTTATTCCTGACAATCCTAGTGTTTGGGAAAAAAAATAGTAAAAAAGTATAGATAAAAATGGTAGATTGTTGCACCGAGCGCAAATTGCCCTCGCATGCGCTCGGGCACCAACATATTACTCGTGTATTAATAACTCACTTTAGCAAGGTGCGCGTAATCTACTTTTCTTTCAACTACCAATCTACCCTACAGTTATAAAATATACATATTCAAAAAAAACTCAAGCTAATGAAAACAAAGTTTGACAGTTTTACAATCGAATCGTACAGAATGCGCGCCATTTGTTTTTTTTTCTTCACCAAGTAGGTTTTATTCAGCTGATTTTTATTTTCAGCCAGTATCATTTTGATCTAATGCATACATTTTATATTATACTTAATGAGAGACATTTAAACTCTGTGGTAAATTTATATCTAAATTTAAAAAAAATAATGAGATTTCATATAACATTTCTGCACTGTTTTGGATCTAAGCAAAAAATACGTCCTTTGTGGATCGGTTTTGTAGTGATTAATGAAAACATTACTGCGTAGTTGAAAGAGAAATATATTAAGCCGCCTTTTGTGAACAAGTGTTTTAATTTAAATGTATGCCCGCGACGATCTCGAATCATATTTACGCATCTGTCACTCAAATTGATTGCATCCTTTTGATGTACCGACACAGGGCGTACGCTTCATATTACGCCCGCAGGCGGTTTATTCTCAAATCGTCATATACATTGCTTCTGTATACAATAATTTCCGCTGGAGGTTACTTTGTAGAAAAGCAATGTATGACGATTTTGAGATCAATATTAATAACTTCGTGATATTGAATGAGTCGCTATGTTATTTTGGTGGCGGCAAAACCTTTACTGGCTTAAAATGATATACAAAACTTACATATTTGGTTTTCGATTAGTTTTCGAAAATTATAGGGATGTGAATCTGCCCACGAGACAGAACACTTTTCTACAAGGAATACCTATAGCTAGAAAATTTTTAAAAAATTGTTGCCTCTGATCTGCTGATTTGCCTTGTCAACCAACCAAACAACGATCACCGATCAACTTTTTGAACTTTTTTTTTGATCAATCGATCAACTTTTTTCACGAATTTTGTGGAGTCCCTTGGAAAAAGTTGTTAAGTTTCATGAGGAGAATCAACCCGCTAAACTTTCGCAAAATAATGTATAGTCACCTTCATATGGGAAATCTATAGGGACCCATATAAATTCCCCGATGGACCCATTTAAATGGACCCTACTAAAGCAATCAATAAATTGTTTCATCTTACTATGTTTTTTACACTTTTTACCATTTTCAAAGGCTTCAGCCCTAGGCTATATGTTGTATGGAATCTCGAATATTTTTTTAATATTTCAACCTATATTCCTTGTTACAAAGTTCAGTTTTGTGGGCTGATTCATATTCGTTTCCAATTCAAAATTACTTTTATGTGGCGGACGTTTGCAAATCGACGAGTTTTGCAATGTGATTGCGACATGTCCATTTTCGCGTTGCCAAGGAAAATCTGGCGAGAATAGAAGCCGGTCACGAAGCCGTTGATCTCGCCTGGTACACTTATCCCTACCGAGCTATCCTTACTGTTAGGGATAACTTACTATTTGATTTATCATTGTAGCATTTAATAAGATGTTTTAAAGGTGAATTTCGCTTGTATCGCGTTCAATCTTTTCAGGATTCGAGCGGAAGTAGGGTGGGTATTAAGATCATTATAATTAGTGTAATCCAAAACATGCCGCTATAAATAATTGGGCCAAGTGCTATAATACACATATTCACGCGCCTTGAGATATTCGTACCTACCTGATTAAACCCAAGAAAAAGTACTTTCCATTTCTTTAATTTTCAGTAATAATCGGCAGTTTTAGGATTTTTCTCATACCCTACCTATATTTTATTTATTAATTTTATATCTACACAGTATAACAGATAATAGGATCTAAGACCTGTGTGAGAAACATAAAGCGAACATTACTCTAAACATTCATAGAACATATAAAAGCAAACAACAACAAATTAATAAAGTACACGCAACAAAACAAACAAACAAAGAAAAACGCATCGAAATCATTTTATTGTTTAGGAGTTACGATGCCACAGACAGACACACAGATACACAGACACACATGCACAGAAAAACGTCAAACTTATAACACCTCTCTTTTTTCAAGGGGGTTAAAAAGTATACCCCAAATGTATACCCTAAATAACGCATATCCTAGGGTTCCGGCCGCCCCAGGGAATGCGTTACAAAGCTCATATTGTATGTCCATGTGTGCGTGCAGCCTCCACTGCACATTCAACATGATCGATCTGTCTAGCCCAGTGATTCCCAAACTTTTCAGTGTAACGAGGAACAACTACTGTTCAAGTGAATCATACTATTTTTTATGTTAATGAGAACGTCGGTGGTCTAACGGGTAGTGGGTCGGACCCGTAAGCGAGAGGTACCGAGTTCGATCCCCAGTGCCGCCATGTACCAATGGCTCGTTTTCTGCGTTAGTAACATTAGTTGCACACTAACCGGTGCTCTTACGGTGAGGGAAAACATCGTGAGAAAACCTGCACAATGCACATTCAGGAGACTTAATGTGTAACTATGACCCAATCCGGTCAGGTCCCCCTGTTAACAGGGTCACGGAGGTCAGATGGCAGTCGCTCCATTTTAATGACTTGACCTGCCAAACCCTGGGTAATGGTCAAGCGTACTCCGAATGAGAAACGGGACTTAAGCGCTAGGAAGAAGAAGAATTTGATGTTAATCGAAAAACTGTTACATATTGTTTTTAAGACCGAATGCAGCTTTCATTTAATCTATGTTCAATCACTGTTACCTAATTTAGTATTTTTTTTCTCAAACATGCTTGGATGATTGAGAATTATTTTGACAACCTTCTTCGAGATAAATCGAAATTGCTGTACTGTCAAAATACATGCGAGCAGCGACCGGCAAAAGTTGCATGAAAATCCATATGTGTCGTATTTTAGCAGTCAATTAAATAATCTGTCGTGTCGTGTAATTTAAAAATATAACGACCTTTTACTCCGAAACATGGCAACCAAGGAGGTTTACTGAAAAAAATACAAATGAACACTGGCGCTTGGAAAATTATTGTTGCTCGTTGTTCGTCATTGATTTTGAAAAGTAATTGTATTTTCAAATAAAAAGTTCTTCCTAGATGCAGGTCACGCAACGATTTATGAACGTTCGGCAAAAGTGGAAGGGATGTGCCTGCACGTTATTGTTTACGCACAAAGTTCGCTTGAAAATTCATAAAATGGCCACTGCACACTCAAGGTCAGCACTCATAATTTGTTGCACGACCTGTATTACTTAATTTTAATTTCCGCGCATTTTTTGAGAAAAGTACTAGACTCGGCTTCGCCTCGGCCCACATTTACACGAACCATCAATGCCTATTTCGCTGGCCGCTGCAGTAATCCTTATCCTTACTAATATTATAAATGCGAAAGTAACTCTGTCTGTCTGTCTGTCCGTCTTTCACGCCTAAACTACTGAACCGATTTTGATGAAATTTTGGTACAGAGATAGATTAGAGCCTGGAAAAGGACATGGGCAACATTTTATCCCACAGTTGGGCACGATATAACCTGTAGTCCACGCGGGCAGAGCCGCGGGCGGAAAGCTAGTGTACTATAAAACTCTTACCCGCGTGAGGGATATTCACAAATATTTTTTAGGGAAAGAAAATGGACTGGGGTCGCCCAGGTTTAAACCTACACGCACGAATTAATGTAAGAGAATGAGAAATTTCGCCGTTTGACTTGCCTACCCCGTTAGGGATTATGGGCGTGAGTGTATGTATGTATGTATGTAATAATAAGATTTTGGAAACAGTATAACAGTGTGTAAAAAGTTTTCAAATTTGTGTATGTGTTTGACTGTACACATCCTACTTTTAACCCCAACAGCAAAAGAACGGTGTTATAAGTTTGACAAGTGTATTTGTATATGTAAGTTGATAAATTTTCGAGGTAGTTTATCACTTATCGGAAAATAATACACGGTAGTTGAAATGTATTATTTAACGCTATAAATTTAAGCTAATTGATCAACTTACGGTGCCTGGTTGTAAGTTTATCAACTTACGATTTCTCCATACGTCAAATCATACACGAATGGACCAATCGCTGCTCAGTGTAAATTTTTACGTTAATCTGACATCCATAATATAATACACTGTTCTCTGATTGGTCGACGGCATTGGTGGCAAGCTGTGGCAAGTGATTATTCATAGAGTAAACAGCACCTAGACCTGACAATTTAATATTGATACTTTAGTTCAATAACATCAAAACTAATTTATAGGACGATTTTTAATAAGTCCATGATAGCAAAAGATATGCAATGTACTCGTGATTACAAACAACTTTTACTATTATGGGATCGACTTTAAAATCGCGAAAAAGAAATCAGCTATTTCATACATTCTGTTTGAACTTCTATGGAACAGCAGATTTTTTTTCGCGATTTCAGAGTCGGTCCCATAGTAAAAGTTGTTTGTCATTACGAGTACATGCATATCTTTTGCTATCGTGGACTATTTAAAATTCACACGATATACAGAGCTTTAGGTTAATCTCTTTCAACCTCTCGGGTGGTTAATCAGTCCATGAAACTGAACTACTTCCCCAAGAAACATAGGTGAAAATACGAAAAAAAATTTGAGTTTCCATACAAACTTCATCAGCATATACTTAGCGCATTTTGTATGGGACATCAATTTTTTTTTTCGTATTTTGACCTATGTTCCAAGGGGAAGTTGTTTACTTCGAATGGAGGCGGCTGGCGGGGAGCGGGGCGAGCGAGGTGAAAGCAAGTGAGACATTCAACCAATCAGCGTACACCTTGCGTTCGTCGGATTATTTTACCACGAGACGCCGTAAATTGATCAATTACCGAAAATATATACGTTAAAATTTAACGGTTAAATAATATATTTCAACTGCCGTGTATGATTTTCCGGTAGTTGATAAACTACCTCGAAAGTTGATAAACTTACGATTCTTATTATTTTCTGGTGACATATATATCTCTGTGTCTGTCTGTGGCATCGTAGTTCCTAATCTAACAGACCGATTATCATACGATTTTTTTTGTTAAGAGCTGACGTTATCAAGATGGTTCTGAGCTATATTTAATTAAATTTAGTTCAGTCGTTCAAAAGTAAAACTTTAGTTTTTAGTTTAGTTTTTAGTTTTTAAAATCGCGTCTCACTGGGAAAGCTTTAAGGACGCAGTCACTAAGTCCTGTATTTCTAAAGGAGACTCAAGTCTTGATCTATACTTAAGTATTGATTGTCTCTTTCTCTCACGACTGCTACTTAAATATAAATCAGAGTCTGAGTCGCGTTCTGTAACACGGACCTTATTTATGTAACTTTAGTAAAAAAAAGAATTTAGACGCTAGCGAATCTGAGCTCGCGGACCGTTTCTAAAGCTATCAAGGACCAGTAGGTGGACCGCGGAACATAGGTTAGGGGTTTGAGAGCCACTGATCTAGCCGCTAGCTGTCTGTCACTTAGGTTTCAGGTAGATTCAATTAATATAGCACATGTCAGGTGATAAGTTAATAATGCAACGCATCTTAAAGGTATTCTACTTTTATACTAAATAAGGAAGGTATGAATAACTTGTTTGGGGAACTGCTTACTAAGTGTTATTCTCAAGGGATTAGTTTTTCTTTTGAAAACAAGGATGTTAGTAAATACTTAAATGTGGAATTTACCCAAAACTAAGATATGCGGATTTCTAATTTATCACTTGCTCAACGGTGAAGGAAAAGATCGTGATGATACCGTCCGAGAAAATTCATTTTCAAAAGACGAGCGGTAAACCAACCCGCATTGGGCCAGCGTGGTAGACTATGGCCTAAATCCCCTTCGTGTTTCGAAGGGAAGCCCGTGCCCCTCGGTGGGGACGTATCCATGGGCTGGTAGAAAAAAAAGATCGGTTAGTGTAAATCGTAGAAATAAGTAACTTTTTTTTCCGAAAACGTACAGTTGAAGAGGTTTTGTTATTAAATATACTGACATGAGAAACGACGTTATGAGCATGTGGGCTGCGCGCCGCGCCGCTGCTCTTGTCACAGTGTACATTGCTGGTTTCTGTAATTCAAGCTGTTACTATTGTTTTTCTTTCAAAATGGAATGTATTCATGAATTGTTTTTTTTTACTTATTTTTTATATTTGTTAAAAATTATCAAGAAAAAAGTTCATGAGACGAGTAGAATTTTTATGAATTAAGAATTTTGCTGTCTTAGGTCTGTATTTACAGGAGACCTAAGTTTTGATCTATACTTAATTATTGATTGCTTACTTCTCTCACTATCAAAATGACAACGACTGCTACTCAAGTATAAATCGGAGTCTGAGTCGCGTTCTGTAAAACGGACCTTATAGAATTTACGTTCAAAAGACAGAATATTATTCAAACGTATCCCGCGGGGTCAACGAACTCGATGCGAAATTTCGATTCTAGGGTAAATAACATTAAAATTACTATTTTCATTGGCAGAATAATAAATACCTATAAAGCATTTTTTTAAATTTATCTTTCGCCATTTTTGGATCATTAAGATAGTAAGCTATTCCAATAACATTGGTTAAATAAGTTTAAAAAAAAATGTTTTCTTAACAAAATCTCCAGAAACGAAATCAATATCAAAAACCCTACCAAAGCGGCATTTATTGTAGAATTTTTTTAATTTTTAGGGGCGGGGCTAATTATTTACTTAATTTACGTGCATAAAAACAATATAGAACCATTTCCAGCTGTAACAGAATGGGAATAGGGTTGTTTTCCTAGCGAATAGTAGGGTGACCTAGATTTGTATATGGGCCATTCACCCCTAGATGAGGAATCGTTCAGTTCCCACCTGGGCAGCCGCATCGAAGGCCAGTCAGTTGACGAGCAACAGGAAATAACGACATACCGTTGCACGTTATAAGTATTTCGCGTAAAAGTTTTTTTTTTTAAGTTAATAATTTTCTTTGAAGGGTATCAAGGAAAATTATTAACTTTATTTGATGTGTTTCTGTTTGGGTTATAGAAATTTTGGGATAAAATATCTGAACCGATAAAAAAATTTGTGTTGTGCATTATCTTAATCGGGGGCGACGTAGACAAGACAACCTCATTTTTTCTGTATAAGTGGTAAGTTTTTTAAATTTATATTTTTAACGAAAAAAAACTTTTAGTAAAAAATGTTATGATCATATTTAAGGTATTGTCAAGTTTTTGTTTTGTTGTATGATTATGTTTTTTGGTGTGCAATAAAGAGTATTGTATTGTATTGTTAGTAGGCCTAGTAAAAAAAAACAGAAAATAAATTTGCAGTCTATTTATTTAATTTGAAATATCAAAATTCAACTTTTTATAACTATTAAAATATCTTTAAAAAAATCAAATCTTTGAAATGTAACTTAGTGAATCACTTTTTTAACCGAGTTCAAAAAAAGGAGGAGGTTCTTAAATTGACTGTTTTTTGTATATATTTTTTTGTGTGTTTATTACGCGAAAACTCCGCCAATAATTGTCGGCTAAGTTTTAAAATTCTATTTTTTTTTTACAAAAGAGTACCTAAGGTGACTTTAGTGCTTAAAAAAAAACGACAAAACCATAAAACACATGCACATTATATTTAGATGACGTTTTGGTTTAGATGACGTTTTGGATAGGCATTTTTGAGATTGGAGTCGGTTGATTCTTTCGTTCTAGAACACTTGAACACGTCAAACTGTGATTTTGACACCACGTTGCTATCGTAAGTTCTTTCATGGAACTGTAGACCTTAATTCAGTAGTGAGAAATATAAAATAATAATAAAAAATATTTTTACAAGGAAATATAAAATAATAATAAAAAATATTTTATTAATTTTTCTAGCGTTTTATCTCGTTTCATGTTTGAGGAAATAAATAAAAATACTTATGTGGATAAAGTTTAAAAGTTATAGCGTTGATAAAAACCTTGCCTAATTATGTGAGAGTTGCGGGTTTGCTTCCCGACCAACACAAATATTTGGAAATCGTGTTTCAAGAACTTCTGAGGTGTCTAGGTTTTTTGTACCTCATTCACTACATAGAAGTCACAAAAAAAGAGAGCCGCCATTCTGATATCAGGATGGCGGGTAAATCTAAAACTGTAAGTGTATTTATCCGGGCATACTGTAAGAGTCGAAAAAGGGACTTGAGGGTTTTGCTGTATTGTGAGCGACAGTGATTTTGTTCAATCCATTTTTTTAAATCACATTTTTATAAATTGCTTAAATTAATTTTCTAATTATGGCTAATTATGGGTCCTGTATTATGGGTGCTAAATACTCATTTTTTTTTGTGAAGACTAACTTAAATAACATAACTGGGAAATTTTGGCAGCTGGAATATTTTTTTTGTTTTCCTCTCGCTACCATTTTAGTGTATTTATACAATTTTTGTTACCATCTAATTTTTAAATATTTTGAGGTACAGTTTAGGTATTTTTTCCTGGAGGTAGTTAAATAAAAATTCTCTTACAGTTTTAGATTTACCCGCCATCCTGATATCAGAATGGCGGCTCTCTTTTTTTGTGACATCTATGTAGTGAATGAGGTACAAAAAACATAACAATAGGTACTGAATAGTAATGGCATTATAAGTAGTTTGCATGGTACGGGTTTCAACCGAATTTAAAATGCACCCGCTCTTAGATACAAACATAAAATCTTTTTTGTTTTACTTTTTTTATTTTATATGTCAAGCTACATTCATTCTTTTAAATATTACTTTACATTATTTCAGTTTTATTGATATTTTACATATATATTTTATTTTTTAGACTTTATTTAGAAATTTTTACATTTACTCAAGAAGCGACTCTAACCCGCGATCCTGACGATATAAACTATCTTATGACGTCCAATTTAGTCAAGATACTGCCTCTTGATCGACGGGTCTTGGGTTCGATTCCCGGTCGGAACAAATATTTGTGTAAAACGCAGATGTTTGTTCTCGGACCAGGATGTTCGTGTCTGTCTGTTTGTTTCAAGGGACTCACGGCACCAAGAGAAAACCTTACTGTGGGCTTTTTAGTGTTTATCGTTTATTCCTACAACCAGCATTCCGCTCCGGACTTCGTTCCCGTGGGAATTCGGGAAAATCATGTACCCTATGTCCATCCCGGATAGTGTAGGATTCTAATGGCGAAAGAATTTTTCAAATCAGTCCAGTTTAATGCAAAAAAACAAACAATCAATTCTTTCCTCTTTATAATATGTATAGATATAGATTTATCCAGCTAAGTATCCAGTCAGCAATGGCGATGCTATAGTTATTGATTTCGTCATTCCCCTGCCACCGAAATGTAATTTATTAGAAAGAAATAAAAAAAAGTAGGAAAATAATTTGTTTGGTATTTTTCTAATTAAAATTAAAACTATTTACATCAAAATGCATAGAACCAGCATAGATACTTAGCATAGAACCCTGACTCCTTAACGTAGTCAGGGCGCTGATTTTCAGTGAACTCGAAAAGCGCGGCAGCTTAGTGGAAATACCCGCCTTTGCCAAGTTTTGAAAAAAAAACAATTTTATAAGTAGCTTTTCAATTGAAGAAAATTCGAGAAAATCTCAGCAATTCTGTGTTAAATCCTTTATCCCCTGCTGTTATAACTTCTTCGAAGCAAGACATCGTAAAGATTCTTAAAGCATCAAGCTGAATTGAAACTTAAATTAATTGTTCAATTCTCTAGAGATAAACTCCCCTCAACATAATGTTTTTTATTTTATATCGGAAAGGAAAACAAACATTTTAAATACTAGTTTAGCTTTACAACTTCTGTATAGAAGGAATCTAATATTACAAGTCTTGATCTATACTTAAATATTGACTAGGCTTTCTCTCACTATCAAAATTACAAAGACGACTGCTACTAAAGTATAGTTCAGAGTCAGTCGCTGCAATACGGACTTTAGTCACTATATCAGATTTTTACTCACCCAATTTGAATCCTGTATTACATTACATGAACAGACAAACAAACCCATGTTTAAGTTTTTAAATAATTAGCGAGCCGCAATTTGTGATGAGATTAGAAACTTGAGAAACCCTGAATTTACCAACTGTCGGCGAACAGACTTTAGCTCAGCACATGCAACCGGTAACGGGAGGGCGTCCCACGCTGCGTTTGCCTATACAGGGCTTTAGGTAACTCTCTTTCAACCTCTCGGGTGGTTAATCAGTCGTAAACGTGTAACATAGGAGATATTGATAAATTTTTGAATTTGTCGCGTTTTTCAGGTTTAAATTCCAAAACATCGATCCTAGAAGAAAAATTTTTGGATCAAACTTGTAGAGAATCAAATTTCCTACAATTTTTATTTTACAGTTTTACTGTAAAATCAAAAATGGCCGAGTTATTCAAGAAAAACCGTTTTTCGAATATACACAGGAGCCTGATTTAGTCTACTTTTTGAATTTACACTCCCAGGTAGGGTCGGTTTTTTGGATATAATGACTGGACTATAAGACGTTAAAAAAGGGTAATCAAAATCTGAAAATTATGGGATTTTTTTTCCACCTTATTTACGTTCTATCAAGGTTAATACTGACACCATAAGAAAAATTTGGTTGGTGATAAAAAAAAATCCCTGTATCGATGACGCCCAAGCTGTAGGTGCTAGTAATTCTCCGAAGCGTGTATAGGTGCAGCGAAGTATGACTCTTTTAACAACCTGTTGCAGAAGTTGCTTCTAACTACTTTATCAACACTTACAGCTTAGTTAGCCTATAATAAGGGAAATATCCTGTGTATTTTTCTTTTAAAAACTTTTACTTTAAGCCCTGACCAAAAAGGGGGTGTTATAAGTTTGACATGTGATCGTAGCTCCTATAATCGAATTGGTCGATTCCGATGCAGTTTTTTTGTTTGAAAGCTGACGTAATCGAGATGGTTTTAGATACATTTGATCAAAATTGATAAGCAATGAATGTCGGGAAAGCTACAATTTTTTTAATTTTCTAGTTATCGTCGGTTTTTGAAAGATCCTGTCTAATTTATTTTTTCTTTTCAGGAGCTTACTCTCCACTACGTGTGCTTGGTAAGTACAATTAGCTTAAAAATTAACTATGAAAGTATTTTACGTAATATTTTAGGTGATAAAAGATATTTTGCATACTAATTTAATTTTGCGTACTGTTTTACACTTTTCTGTATTTAGACTTAAGTTTTACGTAATAATAAAATATCATTACTATTATTTATTGGTATATTTCTAATAATATGTTCTCTCCATGCGAGGAGGTAAGTTGGCACGGGCCGAAGCCGTGCTATGAAGTCAAAGACAGGAATTTTCGAACTATACGACAAGTGTTGACGATGACAGCTTTTTGAAGAAGAGCGAGTGTGGACGGATGCATGTCGAGTGTCCTAAGGCTAGTGTGGATGTTTTTAGGAATGACACCTATGGAGATAATAACTGGTATGGTCCTAAATGTATTAACCTGCCATTGTGTTTTTAATTCGATCGAAAGGTCTGTATATTTTGCAATTTTCTCTTTGTGATTAGTGAGGAGGTTATGCATATTGCAGATGGCAATATCAATTAGATAAACAGTTTTTTGGTTTTTATCCAAAAAAAGTGATGTCAGGTCTATTGCATTGTATGGTTTTATCTGTAATAATGGTTCTATCCTAGTAAATTCGGAAATGGTTATTTTCTAATACTGCTTCAGGACGATATTTATAGTACGGTAATTTTTCAGATAAAAATTTATATTATTTTGATAATATTATCAATATTTAAATTAATTTCATTGACATTTGTTTATTTTGACAGATAACTTCATTTTTAGTTTGTTGGAATGTTTAGATTAAGACTATACCTCTCTCCTACGTTGCTACGCCCAAAGTTAGTCCATGATTGTACCGTAACTCTGTATTTAGACATAAAAGACCATGGAAAGCAATAATTTTTCCAACTAAACATTGCACCTTATCACAAGTTAAAAACAATTAATTCATCCTTATTCGGTAGAGAGTCAGGTATCTATGGAGCTGACTATACCGTCGTTGTGCCGAGATTCATACCGAGAACTTTCCGCATAGTATTATTATTTTATTACCCTCAATGAATTTTCTATTTGTGCCGGTATTTCCCAGTTCATGTTACCTAAACCTCTTTAAAGTACGAGTGAATAGTGAATAATAGCTGCTACGAGTGAATAGTGAATAATAGGTGAGTTTAGCATTTTCTTTAAAAAAATATAGAAACTAGGGGGAGGGTCGTGCTGCCAAAAGAGAACGTTGTTTTGGACAATAAGCGCCGCCCGATGGGTAGTCCAATATACCGCTGGAAACATGAACTCACTAAAGACCTAAAGTAATTGAAAATGCCCGACTAGTCAAAATTGGCACAAGACAGAATGGAATAGCGCAGTGTTTTTCAAACCGTGGGTCAGGACCCCCTGGGGGGTCATGAAGCTTTACACGTAGGTTGTAGAATAAGCCTAGGGGTCTTAAGGGCCTTAGGGGGTCGCTGGAACTTTTCATCTTCCAAAGGGGTCGTGAATACAAAAATATTGAAAAACACTGCGCACTTTAATGTCGGCGACCAAGATACACTTAGCGAAGTAAGTAAAAAACTCTTACCTTTGCAAACCGGAGCCTCAGAGCTCCAGGTGCCGTTGTCCTGGCACAGTCTTCGAGAGACTCCATCCAGCTGCCAATGCTCGTCACACTCGTATAGGGCGGCTGCTCCATAATACGTAGCGTTGGTTGCGAGGGTCACCTTGCCATTCTCCAGGCGACCGGGGTTGCCACAGTCCACGTCTGTAATAAGTTCCTACTTTTAGTAAAAAAAATGGATAGCAAAGTCACGTAGCGTATTCAAGAGAATATCAGCGCTCCTACCTGTGGGGAAGAGCAATATGCTGAGCTGGGACCCTTTTTGCAACTGCGGCACACACATACTTTAATTTTTTGGTATTTAAGATCGTTTTTAGTGAAAACTGTTATCTTCTACCAAATTTGTGTGTGCTGAAGACATAAACGTAGTCTATGTCTATTCGGTGTAAAGTTTGTTCTCCTGCTTTTCTGAGTTTGGTATCGTAGGTCATTATACCAAGATCAGCTTGATGTCACGAGCGTGTTAAAAAGTTGAAAAAAGTTAGATACTCACATTGACATTTTGGTGTGACCCCACTCCATTGTCCGTTGTCTTCACAAGTAGAGAGACTCTCTCCAACCACCTTGTACCCCCGCTCACACCGGTATTTCACCAGCGCGCCAATCCTGTACGTGTTCCCACTGTTCGTGGATACACTTGTGCGGATGAGTGTACGTCCATGCATCCTATCGTTGCCAGTCACGGAGACTATGCTGTTTTCGGCTACCACAGGCTCGGGGCAGCGGATTTCTGTGAACGAATGCTTCGGTCTTAGACATAAAATGGCAAAAAAAAATTAAATAGACTTGTTGTCCCAAAAACTGCAGTCCTTCGACCAAACCGGTAAAAATTTTTTCGGTTTATTTTTGTGCTTACTTGTAGGAATGTTATTTTTTTAAAATCGGGGTTGACATAATGCGGAGAATTCGGTAAATATACCTATATAAAAAAAAGTTACATCCTCCACCTTTTTTAAGTCGATTATTTAAAAAAAAATAACCCTCGACATTCATCACTTAATAAGCCTAAAACAAGTTTCATGAAGTATAACTAAGAACCATCTCGATTACAACAGCTTTCAAACAAAAAAATCGCATCGCAATCCAGTGTTCCTTCTTCGTAACAGGAAAACTTTCCAACTTATTTGCCTTGTGGAGGAAAATCTCGTAGAATTATTTATAAAAAAAGAAAAAGCTGCTCTAATCTTCGTAGGTAGTATTTAGTTCTCAGTAAATAAACATCACGGGAAAATGCTTTATTCCCACTGAAGGCACTCGTAGTACTTTGTTGATAGAACAAAAAGAAGATAGAGAGAAAACGCTGGGGCTTATTTTTCGTTTTGTTTTTAAACCCTGACGAAAAGGGGGGTGTTATTATAAGTTTGACGTATAAAGTTACCCTGTATGTCATTTTCTCTAGCCTTCCAACAATCCCTATGCAAATAAGTTAGTCGTTAAAAACACATTTTTTTTAAAACAAGTTTTTATTTGAATTTTATTTTTTTTCGTATTTTTCTCAGCAAACCCTTTATATATATTAGGAATGCATTAAAAATAAGTAGTCCACCATCTTGGGTGCTCCACCATATTGGATTTAGAATGACGTAACGTAGCTAACCATGCATTGTCATCCAAACTAAACGCGTATACAAAATTTCAGCTCAATCGGTCGGTTAATATCTGCTTCAAAATTGAGTTGCAAGATTCCGCCCGAACATCCATAGTGAATTTCACGACATCTAGTTAGTAACATACATAATACATATACTTAATGCAAGTTAAATAAAAGCTTTTAAAAATTAGGACGATTCGTTATTTCGTTATGACGTGAATGAAGGAGAACAATCACACTTTAACATTTTAAGGAAGGATACTGGGCGTAAGGGACCACTTGGTAAATACTTGAATGGTGGGATCAACCCATAACTATGATCGACTACCAGTAGCTTTTTTCCTCTGAAACATCAAGTTAAAATTATTTTGTTATTTAACTACTTTAGCGCTCTACGCAATGTACCACGAAAACGCACCCGGTGCGTGGCGGGCCGCTGTCAAAAAGCGATGCACTTGTACAATGTATATTGCTGGTTTTCACGTTTGACGTTGTTATCATTTTTTTTAAATTGTAAAATGGAGTGTATTAGAAAAAAGAAAATTTAAAAAAAAAACATGAAAATAATGGAAAGTGTTCATAAGGAAAATTCTACTGGAATAATTAGATCTAGCCATTTTCCTCTTTAGGCTTACTGCATTTTAGACATTATGCTTCTTAGACAATTTGCGTACAAAGGCGTTTTGCACGTTAGGAGTTCTGATCACAATGGGAATGATGGTCCGAGTTCAAGGTTTCAGTTTTTGCTATAACCTCTCCCTTACATAAGGACATAGGGCTTTATTATTATTATTTAGCATACCTTCGCACCGCGGGGAACTATGGCTCCACTGGTGTTCTTCAGTGCAGACCCTCCGGACGGGGCCCACAAGCCGGTAGTTGGTAGTGCAGGAGTACTGCATCACACTGCCAAGGTGCGTGGTGCCATTGAGGAGCTCTGCTGTGCCGTACGGCAATGGGGGCAGTTTGCCGCAGTCCACATCTGTTTAAACAAAAATATGTTTTATAAAGAATTTTTAGGGAATGAAAAATGTTGGGCGCGGATGGGACTTTCAAATTAAAATTAAAAATAACTTCATTTCACAGAATATTCAGGATGTTAAATTACAGGATTTAAATACATACATACATATTCGTTCTTTTGACCCTACTGACTCTACGCCTATTCGCAAAGGTGCAGTCTTCCCCAGAGATGAATAGGCAAGAAACTCCGAGGGTGCTCTTTTTAATCTCACTACCAATTTTAATTATTTTCTAAATTTAACTAAATCTGAACTAACTTTAGATCTGATCAGTTTATTCCCATGGCTGCTTGTCTGATAAATAATCAGAAAATCTGTAAATACAAAATTTGTGAATATCGCTCACTCGGGCAAGCGTTTTAAAAATACCAATAAAATTTACATACATTCGCATTTAGGCGATTCTCCTGACCACTCCCCATCAGGTTGGCAGACCAGACTCTGCTCCCCGATCAGCCGGTGTCCCTTCTCGCAGTGGAAGTCAATTGACGAATGGACGTTGTAATCATACGCTTCCATGTACCCTCCGGCCGGGACTTCCGGATCTGGGCAGGTTATCACTGAAAGAAAATCCTTAATTAGTTTAAAACATAACCCTTCTATGAATACATATAAATAGGGGAGGAAAGAGTATGCGCCGGCTGGCGGCGGGAGCCGGAGACTCGGAGCACGATGAAGGAATAAGGAATAAATATTAAGCAGGATTAGATTTATTGGATTACACACTTCAGCGATCAATTTACGGTGGTGATATCGCCGAAATACAAAAAATAAAGTAGACGAGATTTAAAATGAAAGAAAGGATTTAATCAAAAATAAACAGTTACAAAAATTCGACACAGACTAAAATTAAAGTTAAGAAAAAATTGCACTAATAAATTTAAGAAGTAAACTAAAACTTAACAGATGGGAAGGCCTAACTTTTAATACCGCTATTAACGTATGAATATTTTTGTTTGGGAAAGAAGTGTTGGTTAATTTAGAACGGTAACAATATCATATATAAAATTAAAACACGTGGCCTAACTATAATAAATTATTATCTGAAGCAAATAGGAAGATAATAATTCGTTAACGAATAAAATACCCCACCTACTTGTCAGATAAATCTATTGCTGACACAACTGGATATTTGTAAAAAAAAAATAGATATATTTTGGGAATGGAACTAAAGGACTTAGCTATAGGTCTTCTTGGGGCCGCTGGTAAATCTGCTATGAAATTGTGGCTGGAACTGGTGGTTTAGGATGCTTGCAAACTGGGTATTCGTCTGACAGTTCACTCAGAGAAATACTGCTGCCCAGTCTTACTTTAGGTCATTGTTAAAAACACTGCAACTACAAAAATTCCAAATTGGACTAGGATACCTAAAAGGCCACTATACCCGAAAGAGCACCAAAAGGAAGAAAAATTAAAATATATGAATATTTTTAGAATAGTAAGGATGTCAAGCTAGTGTAACCTATACAAGAAGGTTATTCTCCCCTTGCAGGTCGTGAAGTAATCCCCCGGGTCAAATGATAACCAGATTTGATTTAAACCATAAGACCCAGGATTCTCGTAACTGTTGCAAGGACAGCCTGATAGAGTATTTGTCTGAGCGTGAAGAAGATATTGTAAAAGTGTACTCTATAGCGTAGGAAAGGTAGAGTAGGCGTGTGAGAACAAAAATAAAGAAAAGTGAAAAACTTACATTTTGATAATAAAATCGATTTCCACTTTTTAAATGGTTAAGTCCTTTTTTTAAAAATAGTCGTTAGATGTCATTAATAATAAATAATTCACTTAATTCCTTTAAATTAGTCTTTTACACACAAAATACGGTCATATTTACTCAAAAATTTTTAGTCGAATGAAAATGATAACTTCAATCCCAAACAAAATGCAAAAATGGAGCAAGTTCTAAAATTTTGAAATCTATTGAATTAAAAAGAAAACTAGACCGGAAAGAATAAGAGAACATAAAAAAGATCAGAAGCAGAAATGCTGCAACACTTAAACTTTTAACGTTAACTTACAAATATATAAAAACAGTATAGAATTACCGGGCGTGCGCCTGCGACGGAAATTCAATCGGGTCTGTCATCTCATCGAATGACAGCTAGAAGCGTTCAATTTCGAATTTAGATTAAGAATACCAAAACTGAAGAGTAAAAATGTCGCAAAAAGAGGATGGAGAAGGAGGATGAAGACGAAGGAATGCCGCCTCGTTACAAGTATATAAAGACCGCGATCCGGTGGCGCTCCAGACAAGCGGTAATTAATTTACGTTTGCTTACTGTTTCGGGCTTTGGCCTTGCCTTGAAGATAAAAAAAATATTCTAATGTAGAGATGTAATTTAGTAAGTTTAAGATATAATTTCAAGTGTGATTCCAAAAAAAAGTGTTTAACATAAAAAAAAATTGTTGCCCATGATCCTCTGCTCACCCCGACAGGAATGTAAGGCGTGAGTTTATGCCTGAATGCAATGGCATGCATGCCCCTACCTTGGGGCAGTCAGCCTGTTTCATCAAAGGTTATAGAGTACATACATTGTTACATACAACTACATACATTGTCAACGTATGTTTATTTAGTCGCTCAATTTTATAAACTGATTTAAAGCTGATTCAGAACTTAAGCCCCCAATCTAAATATAAACAAGGGGTAAAACATATCGACCCTTTAATATTTTTAGACATAAGTATTATAAAATACGCGGGTGAGAAGAGCACATTTGATCAGAGTTAATTCCTCTTTTCATGTTTGTAAATGCAAAACTAAAAGCAAAATTTACGTGCTTGGAATCTAATATTGAGTTTTCAAAAAACAGTAGGGGGTGAGTAATAAGATTCGTATAGGTATTCAATCGTGAGCCAACTCAGGTGTTTTGTTTTTGTTCTGTTGTTTTACTTGCTTTCTTGGTGCCGGTGTTGGAGCCACGTGCCAAAATAACGGACAATAGGACGAAAGATAGGATTCTACTAACTGTGGCAATGAAATAACTGAAAATACTTAGTTCAAATATTTGGGGTTTGCTCGCGTATTTTCCGATGAGTACTACGATAATGAATAGAATAGAATATAATAAATACTAGCGGTACATGGTTTTTAATTGGAAAGATATACTATAGTATATTTCACTAATAAGAAATACACGAATCACAATAAAATGAGTTTCAATAAAGCACGTTGCACGAAAAATCGGAACTAAAAACAAAAGTGACTTAATCTCTATAAGTGATCTTTTTAGTCGTAGCTTCAGATTTACTTTCTGTGAAAATAGAAATTTTAAATTTAAGGCAACATAAGTAATTATTATCCGCACTTCTTAATACATTATTTAAACGTGAAAGTGTGCTTGTTTGTGAACGAAGGATCCTTCACGTCACAATTGGAATATTTTTTCACTTTTGCACAGGGATCGTTGGAAAGTTGGAGACTTTTTTCTTTTCTGCGATCTTTGGTAGTTTTTTTGCAATTTTTAACGTTCTTCACAAAATTATAAAATTAACTATAACCTTATGACAAGTTTCCTTATATTATACCAAAGATTGTTATAAATGTTTTTCAATAAGTGCTGGCGAGGCATCCCAAATTAGGTGGGTTACCTCACTTCTCACTTCTGGTGCCGGCCACTTTTACGTGGTACACTAAATCTTCACCATGGCACACTAAGTCTTCACCACGGCACACTAAATCTTCACCAGTGTGTCATGGTGTATGCTTTGCAGAATTGTCTAGTAGTAAACTAACCCTAATTTGAGTTTTCTAACCGCCGAATACCTGATATCTTTTCTACTGCCTCACGAATCGCGAACAATGCGAATTATGCCTGGCCTGATACTCGGTAATGTCCTTGCCTACTGATCTGAACGTTGCGGATTCGATTCTCGGCCAACACAAATATTTGTGTATTTTCAAGTATTTGTGACTGAGTGTTTATATGTCTTCTTATCGTGTAGGTTTAATGAAGTACGTGGCGAAATTGATGTATGTAACATAGTACAGTTTGCGGTTAGATAGCGCTGTGTATATAATATTATTAAGACGCTACTACTGCTACTACAGCGAATAGCGTTTTTCACTTTTACTATTTTTAATCAGGTCTTAATTTTTAGACGGATATACCTCTAGTATTTCGAAAATGAATTTTTTTGGACGGACGGGTTTCATCACGATGCTTTTATGTAAAATTTTCCTCTGCTTTCTAGAACCACTTGATGCCACATTTGTCATAAATTTTAAGGGTTGTAGATAAAACATGATGTATAGAGGTTTGCCAGCCTTTTGCCCATAATACAGCAAAACGCTTACATCCCACTTACGGACTTTAACAGTAAGCCTGGGAAGAAGTAGATATAAAATCAATCTACCTTAACCTTCTTAACCAATTATGGCTCTTCGAAGTACTCAAGCTAGTTTCTTGCATCTAGTTTGAGCTTTGTTCGATTTAAATTGCCTGTATATTGAGTTAGTAGAACACCTTTGTCGACGGCGGAAATAAAGAAGTCAGTAAATTGCTCTTGACGTTTGTGCTTCTCAATTAGTTCGTATCAGAATTTGATGGACGAGTTCTCTATAAAGTCACCTGTGCGATTTTTTAACTCCGTCAAAAAATTGTGTTATTTTTGACGTCTGTATCTGTGTGTCTATATATCTGTGTTTCTGTGTGTCTGTATGTGACTTTGTAGCTCGAATGACCGAATTCGATGTATTTTTTTTTGTTTGAAAGCTGATGTAATCGAGATGATTCTTAGCTATATTTGATCAAGATTCAAGATTCAAGATTCAAAACGTTTATTTGACATACACACTACAACACAACAACGACAATGAAACAAAGGAATAAACAACACAAAATAAAAATAATAACAAATTAAAAGAAATTAAAATATAAATTAAACTTAATGAAGTTGTGATGTAGTGCGATGACAAACAGGACCCACCTCAGCATGTGTTGCAGCAGAAGCCGCAACGCTGGTTTTCAGTTGAGCCCCTAAATGAGTGTATGTGTACTTACGTAGTACTTACGGAATAAAGAAAGTATATATATATATATACCTATATATGTGTTATGTTTTGGATATACGTATATAATGATAAATGGATACTTAAATAAGTGATAATGTAAATTGTATTTTCAAAATTTAATAATTATGTGTTGTGCAATAAGGTATCTGAGAGTTATGTTATAATAATAAGTGTGAAATAAATAATAATAATATAAATAAATAATAATAATGAATGTGGACGTGTAGTAGGTGGAGGTGAACATATGCACACTAAACGAGGTATGTTGGAACAACCCGGCCACCAATCGGTAAATCGGTTTGAAAAGATAATAAATACTTTTTAAGTTTAGTTTTAAACGTGTGTTTCGATTTTATTTCCCGGAGGGGTGGGGGCAGATTATTCAGAATTCAGATCAGATCAGAATTTGTTTAGCCATTTAGGAGATATTTGTACTATCTGCTTTACCACAAAACAGCAAAACACCACTTAAACTGTAGTAGACATGACTATTATTAATTAACTAGCTGACCCGACAGACGATGTCCTGTTTTCTTTTTTTTTTCAACTTTCTTCATTTTTTCTTTCATAAGAACCTTCTCCTGATAATAACGAACAGAACAAAAAAAGAATTAGCGAAATCGGTCTGGCCGTTCACGCGTGATGCCGTAACCAAGGGAAATAGGGATTTATTTTTATATAAATAGATTTGTGACTTAAGCAAACTGACTTAAGTCATTTTGTTGTCTTTTAATTTATCCCTTTCGGGTAAGGCAAAGGAATTTATGTCCATACAGCCATTTTTAAACATTGTCTATTAGGGCCTGACATTTAGCGGATTATACAAAATTTGTAATTTTCGAGTTTTCTTGGACGCCATAGAGAATGAGCCAATTTCATTATAATAATGTTCTTTTTGTAGGTATTTCGATATACTCTTTTTTGTATCAGATGGTAGGTAGAATAAAAGCAGCGAGATAGTAAAAATTACCAAATTTTCAAACTTCATACGATTTCATACAGGTATTATATAATTTCCTATTGGAGCGTTAATTTTCCCGATCCGCTTTGCGGTTCTCTTTTGAAATATTTACTTTTTAACGAAGTGTGTTCAATTTGCTGATAATAGGGCTTTGCTGATATTGGTTACAAATAACTCTTTTGATGAGAGAACTTTTGAAATCGGTCCAGTAGTTTTTGAATTTATTCGTTACAAACATACAAAAATACAAATATTTCAGCTTAAAAAAATATTTCTTTTTTCTTGTACCAGCCCATAACGTCCCCACCGAGGGGCACGGACCTCCTTTCGAAACACAAAGGGGATTTAGGCCATAGTCCACCACTGGCCTAAATCCCCTGGCCCAATAAAAATATTAAATAAAGAAGTGGAACTAGTGTAAAAATCTTGCTTTTCATTGGTAAGTGGTGTTAATAAGTTTGAAGTATGTAACTGTGAATCTGTATGTCTGTGTATTTGTGGGTCTGTCTGTGGCTTCGTAGCTCTTAAATGAATGTAACGATTTCTATGCGCTTAACATATTATTTTTATTACGTAAGGTGTTAAACGGCACAGAGGTTTTAAACCATCGCGCGATTTATGCACAACCGTGTCTGCAGGATTTGTATCGCCCGGCGCGTAAACAAGCACGCGAGCTAGTCGTGCCTGATATACGTTAATTTTGATGTTACCACACATTTTCTATGATGTGATAACATCTCCATAAAATAAATCACCTACCTTCTCGCTACCCCATTAGTTTGTTTCGTAATTGGACACACATTAGCAAATGTGTACTCTGTTAGTTTATTGAAGAACGTTCGAGTAAATAAATAGTAGACGCGACTGTAGGAAGAGAAATAAGAATCCAATTTAGATCTCGTTACGTTTGTTTGACTGAAGCAGAATCTACAGGGTGGAATTTTGTAATGCCACCTGAAGGGAAAGTACTCTTAATACTGTAGATAGAAAATTGTACTCAAAGAAAACATTCCTTTATTTTTGCAAAGAAAGAAAACTGCATTCAAGGATTTTCGAAAATTCGCTTGCCGAACCCAGGAATCGAACCGACTTAAATCTGTAAGAATTACACCCTGTACTTCTATAAGCTAATGTCGGAGTGATACATTGTTTAAATTAAATTTTAGAGTCGCTGTTTTGTTTGTTTCGTCCTGTGATAGTTTATAATATGATGAAACAAACAAGTAACAAAATGTGTTTTTTTAGAAATATTAACTTATTATTTTTATTATGAAAGGTATTTAAAGGATACTAAAAAAAGCTCGTTGTATTGGCATTCGTTACCGATAGAAACTAGGTCACTCTGTAAAGCCTACGAAACCCCTGGAGGGTTCTAAGCTTCTGGTCAGAGCTGAAGTGGCAGGAATAGCCACACGCTTAATGAATAATTGAGCCTAACGGAAATGGGAGCCCTTTTTATCAGCCTATATTACTCCCCATCTCCGATCAGTGAGGCTAAGCAACGTACACAGTGGTAGGGAACCTGATGGGTGACCAAAGTGGAAATTTATTTATCCGGAAACGCTCGGAAAATCCGATCGTTTCCGTTCTTCGGAGGGCACGTTAAGCTGTCGGTCCTGGCTGTTTTCGATTGACTACAGTCGTTACAACCAAGTCAGATTATACGGTTTGAAAACTCTGACACCAGGGTTAGCCAAGTTCGCCTCACACTGGACTATACCTACACGATAAGAAGAAGACTCCCCACCGAGGGGCACGGGCCTCCTATCTAAACAAGAAGGATATTTAGGCCATAGTCCACCAACGCTGGACCCAATTAACTCAAGCCCTTATTAACTCAACTCATTTCAACTGATCAACTCAACCTTGTCGCTTCCAAAAAAAAATTTTTACGGATGATTGCTGGTTCTAGTTTTTACTCTAGTTTTTAATCATGATTGTCTCCCTGCCCTATCTACGAAACACAGTATAAAAGTACCTAGTATCGGAAAAAAAAGAAGATTGATCCTCTAAACCCCCCGAAAAAGAATTCTGGCTACGCCCGTGCACGACTCTTTAGCTTTCTTTAAACTTTCTCATAAAGGGTATAAGGGACAGCTTAGCAAATACATAAATAGTGGAATCTACCCATAACTATGATCATCAAGTTCATTATTAACCTGCTTTAGCGTTACGCAATGGTCAGAATACAATGTACATTGGAGGCTTTCGTGTTTTACGCTGTTGTTATTGTTTTTTTTATTGCAAAATTTTGTGTATTCGAATAAATTATTACATTCCAAAGCAGAAAAAAAAATTATTTTAAAAATACTGGAATATCATTCAGAATGGTGGTCTATATTTAGGGATTCAGTTTTTGCTAAGCTCTCCATTCCACCCTTTATTTGTATTTGTATAGAGATTCAATTCCATTTCAAAATAACCACGCATTTCTAGGCGCTCGTAGCAACCCCGATTGAAACGGATCGTGAACGGATCACTGAGGTTGAGCGAAAATAGACTCTATTATTAGACGATAGTTACCCATAGGGCCCTATAGGTAACTTTATAGACTGCACTTACACGGATGTATAACATGAATATTCAATAGCTCGTACAACGTAGCACTCTAACAGACTTTTTTATTTATTCAGATTTCAATTTATGTTCTGTTTACAGATACTGGAATAATTCCTGTATGCAAATATTTCTTATGTGTGCATAAACTCACCTCAATTCTCGTAGCGTGATAAGATATAATATCGCTTCATCAGCTGTATGAATATAAAATATATTTTTGACTAGTTTTAACCACGCTTTTTGTTTTCAAGGAGTATCAATTTATTCTTTAATGTTTTTCCAATGTGTTGTGTACTGTGTTTTTTCTTTTTTGTTGCCACTCTTGTTGACATCGGAAATGTCCTTTCGTTCGCCCCAGTGTAGGTTCCGATTTCACGAAAAAGTGCGATCCCCTTATATCTCGGAGAGTTGTGAAGATATGACATTTAAAAAGAGCCCAGAAGACTCGAGAAAGTCAAAAACGAAAAAAGTTATGGTCGAAATAGAGAAAAAAAAAAACATTTTTTTTTGAATTTTTGATTTTGGCGCTCGATAGTTTGGAAACGAAGAATGGTAGCCCAGTTGGTAATGAGCCAGACTTGTAATCCGAAGGTCGCGAATTCAAATCCTGGTGCGGGCCTATATACCACTAAATTCGTCGTTTCGGATTTATGTACGGATTTCTAATTATCACTTGCTCAACGGTGAAGGAAAACATCGTGATGAAACCCGCCCGTCCAAGAAAATTAATTTCTAAAGACGAGCGCGGTCCACCAACCCGCATTGGCCAGCGTGGTAGACTATGGCCTAAATCCCCTTCGTGTTTCGAAGGGAGGCCCGTGCCCCTTGGTGGTGATGTATTTGGACTATTAAAAAAAATGAAGAATGATATCAAAAATTTGAGAAAAATTCCTCTGGACAATTTAGTCAGCAATAATTTGAGCCTAAAACAAAGACGATCGGGTTAAGGGTTTGCCCTCTAGCCTAACCTATTTGAAAAAAGTTAGAACGACATTTTTTCGAATTCCATTTCCAATGTGCTCGATAGTCGTGTGAGGCATGGAATCTGTGTTTTTTTTTTGTTGAGAATTTCATACAAGTTTCTTGACGAAAGTTGTTTAGTTTCATGGGGACGATAACCCTCTAAAGTTTTGCTAACTAATTTAAAGTCCCTTTATTACATTAAACATTACAATTAATGCCATTGCATAAAAAAAGTATTGACTGCGCTTAACTTGCTCCTCACTAGGCGTGATTGTGATATGTCTGCGGATAGACGGAGTGTGGTTTTGCGAGACTGTTTGGTGATCTAGGATGACTATGTTTCTACATTTTCTTCATTTTTTGAATCTGAGGTGTCGTCCTATGGTCTCATGCGGTGTGGTAGGCTCTGTAAAGGGCCGTCTGGTTCGCGACCACCCTCCTACCGAAGTCCGACGCCAAACAGCTTGCTGTGTTCCGTCGGTGCGTGGGAGTACCAGTGCCTTTATAGGCATTTTCTGGGTTAACTTGCTCCATCGTCGACCTCATCTTTGACCTTATGGTCAAGATTGATGTCAAGAGTTAACCCATCTTAGAATTAAAAAAAAAAGTTAAGTTTAGTGTGTTTCCCGCAGTTTATTGTTATTATTATTGTTTCAAATTATTTTTTAATTTGTAATTTTTAATTTATGTTTGTAACTGCTACTGTAAATGGTATCAAACCGTTGTAGTAGTTAAAAATAAATAAATAAATACTCACATTCACAAGACGGTATATCGTGAGACCACTTCCCATCTCGGTTGCACGTGAGGACCTCGGCACCAGCAAGCCAATAGTCCTGCTCGCAGTTGAACTGGGCCACAGACCCGTATGTAGTCGTGCCATTGAGCAGCCTGAAGGACCCCTTGTGGACCTGCGCTGGGGTCCCACAGTCCACGTACTTGCACGATGGAGGGGTCCCTGTCCATACTCCTCCGAGAGTGCATGTCACGCTCTGGGACAATAAAAAACAATTATTTACATACATACATATTTATGCTCACGCCTATAATCCCTATTTGGGTAGGCAGAGCTTCAGTGATTTTAAAACCACGTTATGCCACGTTTGACGTAAAGTCAGAGGGTGATGATCAGATGAAATGTGATATAAGGGTGAGAGGTTCCCACTTACTGACATTTCTTACATGATAGAATTTAGACAACTTAGGTCTAATAAGTATATTTATGAATGCCAATTGGTTGCCTAAAAAGGACGACCATTGCTTCCAATGTTGCGTTTCTTTTTTTTTCAGCAGGCACATGTTTTGGAAGTTTTATTTTATTATTTTACTAGCTTTCCGACCGCGGCTTCGCCCGCGTGGACTACAGGTTACATTGTGAGATAAAATGTAACCTATGTCCTTTCCCAAGGTCTAATCTATCTCTGTACCAAATTACATCAAAACCGGTTCAGTTATTTAGGCGTGAAAGCGTAACAGACAGACGCGTGCGATCGATGATAATCATAAAGTGCTATAGGGCGAAGCGCGGCATTCGACGCATTATTTATAGGCAAAATATTCATTTAAATTAAATGCTGTAAAGGGCCATATTGATCTCTATTAAATGCACAATGTATTCAAGGTTCTTAATTGGATAAGGATTAATGCTGTATTGCTTAAATTCGCTTCGTAAATAAGCCATTATTTCTCGTAAAATGTAAAGGATAAAAACTGGTTATTGTGGGTTATCCCTAAGAGATAGACATATGGTATCAATCAGTGTGGATTTTGTTCAGTTTACCAGTGTGGATTTTGTTCAGTTTAGTGAACTTATTCATATCCTTTATTTTAGCCAATTCAAAGTCTCCCAATATACAATACGTTAGCAAACTATAAATACTTTAAAGAACACTACAAATAAGAAAATAAACACAAAACAAAATAACAATACGTAAAGTATTTTTTTTTATTACAAGATGGGTTAACTCTTTACCTCAATCTTGACCAAGGTCATAGATGAGGTCGACGATGGAGCGAGTTAACCCAGAAAATGCGTATAAGGCACTGGTACTCTTACGCACCGACGGAAACCAGCATGCTGTTTGGCGTCGGACTTCGGTAGGAGAGTGGTTGCGAATCAGACGGCCCTTTACAGAGCCTACCACACCGCATGAGATCATATGACGCCTCTTACGACAACCACGAAAAGAAATGGGGTGGTGTTATTCTCAACCGACCACCACACGGCAAGAAATATAAACAGACGCAAACATTGTCATCGTTTGATGCGATGTAATGTGAGAAAAATAACTCCGCTTAAGTATGTGCAACAGAGTAAACAATAGTGCTGATTTTCAGACGTGCCAATCTTAGCGCACTAACCTACGCAGTGCCTATGGTACGGAGAGGACCAAATTAAAAGACGTTAAATAATAAATTGCTAAATTAACAACAAAAGAAAATCTGTTCTTTGTAGATACATTTTTCGTTTTCATACCGCGAAAAAAAGAGACAAGTACGGCATTCACTCTCAGTTGATTAATGATGCTTACCCAAAATACATTTCGCAAAATATTATTTGTATGACTATGTCAATATACCTATTTCAAAATCATCCGTTATTACGCTTTTCTTTTTGAGATGTTGCTAGAACACCTGTACTGGTCAAACGGTAATTTAATCTTCATTGTTCACCAAAGCCTTCGCAGAATCTATTGAAAAGTGTAAAAATAGCATTGGGCGGTACTTCTATTTTATTATTGTGCGTCGGTAACTTTTAAAAAGTTCTTTCTATTCTATTCTATTTTCCAATGAAAAAAATGAGACTTACTGCCGTACTCAGAGACGTCAATTAAAATTAAGTACTGTTAAACACTGATGTTGGTTCTTTCACTCTTGTTGATATAAACAAGGATAGCATGACATTTAATTACTTCTTAACTTTAATTGACGTCTCTGAGTACGGCAGATAGCCCTCTACACTGTTTTCCGAGAGACATAAATAACTGTAAGTCCCCTGAACTTACACCTACACAATGCTAGAAAAAATTCCTCAGAGTACAGGTGTCGCATGGGGTGGCAGGGAGGAATGTAACTCCCTTTCCTAAAGTTTTTTTGTTTTTAACTCAGTTCACCTTTGTGACAGTACTGTTATAAGCTAATGAAATCACAGTTCATAGCAGTTGGCTGTATGTCTGTGTACGCTCTTTGCCTCCTTTTTATATGTGAAAAAATTGCAGTTTCATTTGGTTAATGGGCCCAGAAGCTCTAGCAGTATAACGACAAACTCGCGCTCGGCTCACGCTGAAACTTCACTTTGATTGCGCGAGGGTCCCGCGCAAAGGCTTTTTCGGTTTGTTCAGTTTCATGGACTGATTAACCACCCGAGAGGTTAAAAGAGATTTACCTAAAGCCCTGTATATCAGAAACAGGTAATACGGAAATAAAACAAAATACACAAAAAGAATCCGTTATTCTCTCAGGATTCGATCCTTCGACTCCTCGCCTAAGACCTGATAACTTAACCACTCGGCCAAAAATACAAAAAGACTTGCTTGAGTTCACTTCGTGGTTTCGAACCGTCGACCTGTTGCTTACCATCTGGCAACTTCTCCACTGACTACTTTCAATTCAGTGAAATAGTCCATCGGTATTTGCGCGCTATGTGCGAATAGGTAATCGTTGACATCTGTCACAGAGATAAAGCTATATTTTACCATAGGGCTGCCATCCGTCCGGGTTTCCACCCATAGGTACATCAAAGTGCACAACGCCGGCGCCGCCGCCGCCGCTAAAGAAGTTTTAATTTTAAAAAAGATGGCAACAATATCCTACGCATTTTCGATCAGCATAATGTGACCGTCACGTGTCCTGACGCGAGTTTAACATTTTTTACCCATATATGTATACTTTAAAGTGCCCAGCGCCGCTAAAGAAGTTTTCACTTCAAAACTTTCATTTTGAAAGATGCCAAACCGAATAGCTATTTAAAATTTAATTTGGATTTTTTATTTTATTTGGTGTTTACGTTGCATTATGTGTGTGTCTACCTAGCTTAGATCGTACTTTTGAATTTAGTATTTCTAAATTAATTATTAATTTTAATTTTATTGTAATTGTAGGTAACAAATCGCTGCTAACTCTTCCCAGGCGGTTTTTTGTGATTTATTTTTATTTTTAAAACGAATGGGTTCGCTCTTGACCACAATCTAGCTTAGGGGCGAAGATGAGGTCGAGGATGTAGCAAGCTCACCCAGAAGATGCTTATTCAGTCGAACTTTAAAGACACTCGGGTTATATAAGCCCGGAAATACAGAGGCAGGCACGTCGTCGTGGCGAAGGGATGACGACCTATCATATAATGTATCACCCCTGGAATTCTTGTTAAACGTGGCATCAAGTGGTTCGAGCACCACATGAAGGTATTAGTTATTTTACGTGTTGTGCTGTATTATATATTAAGTACTATCGTCCTATGAAGGACTTTGCATTTGATATAATATATTTATCGGAGATAGAATAGCTTGATTATCTGTCTTTATGTGTGTTCCGAGGGATCCACGACACAAGGGAAAACCTTAGTGTGGGCCTTTGAGTGTGTACTCTACACACATACTCTTATTATTATTTTTTATTTTTTAAGTATCTCAATAGCCGACAAAGTTTCCACAAAATCTATTACATAAAGATTTTAAGGTTCCTGGAAATCTATTTTCATTTGAAATACGTTGCTGAAACATGTTTGCTATTGCGTTACTGATAGAGCACGGTAACCAAATCTTAATTGGCCCAGTTGATTGGTATTGCTGGCTTTTGATTTAGGTATCAGGTACAGGGCCAATTTCACCATCCGAAATAGTGCATGGGTGAAACTCGACACTTCAAAGGATGTCTAGATCTGAATAATTGGATCGGTATTTGGATATTTGATCTGGCGTAAGGAGCGGGACTGAGTTGTGTAAGCGAGTCAAAGGAAACGGCGTATTTTGGAGAATAAACAAGCTCGGCTGCGAAATTTGAGTTAATATTCCCTCCTGGCTCGGAATCCTATTCAACGTCTAGAATCCTATTCATAACATCTCAGTTATACCTCGACTGCAAGGAAATTATCGGAAATTAGTTGCACTCTCAAGTTTTGAACATACAACATATTATTTCGCCTCTTTATCTTTGTATGGAAGTTGTGAATGTTGTAGACAACCACAATATCTTTTCTTTATGTGCTTTGCTCTTTTCCTGAACAACTGCAGCAGTGGCTTTGTAAAATTTATCTTTAAATATAAATAACGTGTTCAAGTATACAACACTTCTTAAGCTTGCTACAAATTTCATATCGGTTCTCTAAGAAAAGTTGTTGAAGTTCATGGCGAAAATCGCCCTTAAAGTTTCGCTAGGTAATTTAAAGTCATAGTCCGTCGTGCATACTAATAATAACACACAAAAAAGTTTCACTTTGAAATTAATTCTCCCCATGCCACACGGTATATTTCATAGTCAATTTATTCCATAACACGCTGTTCAATATTCTTCCACCTAGCACTTTGTGTCTGGTTTTTTACTTCTCTTGAATTAAGTCTTGAGAGCTTAAAATAAAACGTCTACGCTTTTTTAAGAAAAGTTTTGGACAAATAAGAAAAAATAACAATAGCCTATAAGAGAAAAGAATAATGTAGAAAAATACTAATTTTAGAAAGGTCACGAAAAATTTGAAGTAAACAAGATTAATTAGCAGTAAACAAGTAAAAATAACATCTCGAGGTAAACTCCTACAAACATACTTAAACATTTTAGCAAAGTTTGTGAGTTTTTGTAGGAATTAATCTCTGTAACTCTGAACCGATTAAAAAAAAACACTAATAGAAATATCTCTAATCAGCGCGTGACATAAGCAACATAATTTTGCGGAAGTTATTCTAATAAGTTATCCGTTGCTGTATGTGTAAACAAGTTTACAATGATTCTAATTACCTGTTGTTTGTCGAGAATTTTATCAAATTTTCTAATACGAATTAAACAATAACTTTTGTATTGTTATAATTTCGGAAACTTGAAGTTTGCCGAACGACAAAAAGAAAATGGGTGCACTGGACGTCCTTATCATTTTTAGATTTTTCATAAAAAAAGGTTTACCTTATAGACACGTGAATACAAATATAAATTTATGTACAATATATTTAAATTACGCATTTATAGCAAAAAGTACGTTTCTAAGTTTCTTACCTACTCAAATTGATGAATATATTTTTGAAAATCTAGTGGACTAATTTCCCATGGAGAGAAAGTCGCAGACGAAAACATAGTTTAACACGAAATTAGGTAGGCACCTTGTTTACAGTTAAATTAAATTATTTGGAGATTTTTCTTTCTATTCTTGGAGTGAAAAACAAAAGGGTTAATTTTTTCTTTTCGTTAATTAGTTGATCAGCTTTACTTGTTTTAATTAAAAATGTAAGATAAAAATAATCTTAGGTAAGGATTACAACGATAGCGTCAGTCTCGTCTCAATTTTAGTCAGGTCTCGTTTGATCAGATTTATCGGCCTTTTTAAAAGTACATGTCATGGCGCAGACGACAGAAAATATATCTAGGTTACACATAATGATGTTACCTCGCGCTAGCAGGCGCCTTCACCGTTATTAAATGAAATGATGTACCTACTAGGAAAGTGCTGTACCAATATTCCTTGTATGTTTATAAAACGACGTGGTAAATTTAGTTTGAAACTTCAAAGAGACTATTTCAAATTATAGGCTTCAGTGAAATTTTTAATGTATAGGAATTATTACTTAACTTGATATGGCATTTCTCTGTTTGACCAAACCTAGCTTAATAAAATCTTGAATCAACATATTTTAGATTGTCTTTGTAGGCCGTTTATTCCTTTAATTAATTTCGTCTGAATGGCGATTGAATGACGATATGGTGTCCATTTTTGACACAATTAACGACCGGTTTGGTCGAGTGGTAGTGGCGCTGCTTCTTCATCGACGGGTCCTGAGTTCGATTCCCAGTCAAGGCAAATATTTGTGTAAAAAGCAAATGTTTGCTCTCAGGTCATGGGTGATCGTGCCTATCGTTGTTTATGATTAGATATTAGATTAGATATATTTATTTCATAACAAACCATACAATGTCAAATTAGTCAGTTCAGCTTAAGTTATGATCGTAACAAAAAACAATAATAATAATAAAAAGTTATTAAAATAAAATAAATTAAATTAAATGTCAACAGTAAATAATAAAGCAATGTCAAAAGAAATAAATTAAAAATATAAATTGTATTCTATACTCCTTCAATTTCTAATTAAAATTAAACAATTTTATTTCCAATAAAACTGAACAACTTTCCCGAAAGACCTAATTGAAAGTTGTATGGAGAGGCAAATTTTTTTTAAAGATTTTAAATAGGTTCCTTGGGGAAATTTGTTTAGTTTCATTGGCTGGTCACCATCCTGAAATATGACTACACCTTTCTGTTACATCCTGTATAAACATGCATTTTGAGATATTTCAAAAATTATCAATGTCAAAACTACTGTATAAAATTCATTTTAATATAAAAAGTTTTTCAGTCGGCGTGTAAACGTTTCTTCGTTACATTCCTTTCTTATGTCAGTAGGCAGGTGCGTCCAATCACACGCGGGTTTTTCGTAGCCATTTTTGTACGGCGTGGAACACACGCTAATCGGCCAGTACTTCTGAGATTCATACTTCCACCTTTTCGGCAATCAAAGGAAGTTACGTTTCGCCTAACAAATATTATAATTTCAAAAAGATTCTGAGACTGAAAGGTCATAATGCCGTTCTTGTGAAACAAAGACCTACACGAATGCCGGGGTTTTTTATTTTCCAAAATTCTGATCGCTCTTTTTTGGAGAACAAAGATTCGGCGATAGTGAGTAGAATCACCCCAAAGAGTCAAACCATATGAAGCAAGTGAGTGAAAGTACGCGAAATAACTTTGTCGTAGCATGGTATCTATTACAAGAGGCCTAAGTTTTCGAAGGGCGAAAGTCGCACTACGAAGTCTCGCACAAAGTGAATCTACGTGTAACTTCCAATCTAAATGTGACTCGATCGTGAAACCTAAGAACTTGCAACTCTCACACATTGGGATAGTACCTACTTTGTCAAGTGGATTTTGGGCCGTTTTCCCAATAAATAATATTAGACTCATTTAGTAAAAGTCCATTTCATGTAAACCATTTTTTTAACTGCTTACAAACATTAGTTACTTTTACGTTCAAACTATCATAAGTACGATCGCAAATAATCACCGTTGTGTCATCAGCAAATAATATTGTTAATCCATCTGTGATAGAGGACGGAAGGTCGTTAAAAAATGTTAAAAACATGGTGTTCCCTAACGATGATCCCTGAGGAATGCCTATTGTGACTGAAACTGCCTCAGACTTATGTTTCCGACCGTTTACTGATACTTCCAATGTTCCCAGGGACCCACGACTCAAGGGAAAATCTTAGTGTGTGTAGAGTTTATTTATGTTTTATCTGTTTAGGTGGCGAAATTGAGAACTATTTAATTTTCATACATTTGATGGCTGTCGATCTCATCCCCGCTAAATCTAGTAAACAACGATCTTTATTACGTCCAACTGAGTTTCTAGTTAACGTAAGCAATCTATTCACGGAGAGCTGTTGAAACCAATTTGCTAATGACACCCGTGTGGTCATGCTTAGCATATTAGCGAGGCAGAAGCAGTAATGCAACCTGTCACTTTGATCCAATGAGTCGATAGGCTCAAGATGTTATCAATGTATACTCAAGACGTTATCGTGTGTGTGCGTACACATCGTCTGGCTTCCAATACATTTGAGGAATTAGGTCCTAATTATTAGGTAAACGATATACCTAAATAATATGTATATGTTACGAGCTTGATTAACTGGGCAGTATTAATGGACCGATCATTATAATAATAATAATATTAATAATAATGTAACTGTGTCCCATAAGTTCTAATTACAAAGACATCATTAAATTATATATTTTTTTTAAAACTATACAAAAATTACAGCTTACCCTTGTTACTACTAGAGTAAAAAAATGCTACACACTCAAAGGCCCACACCAAAATTTTCCCTCGTTTTTTTCGTGGATAAAGGAGCATGCATAAAGACAGACACGATCACCTACAAATCGAGAACAAACATCTGCTTCTTACACAAACATTTGCCCCGACTGGGAATCAAATCCAGATCCCGTCGATCAAGAGGTAGGTAGTACAAGCCTTGCTAAGTTGGGTTCAGATGGTGCTGTGTGAGTTGTCCAAAAAGATTTATTCATTAACTAGCTTTCCGCCCACGGCTCCGCCCGCGTGGATTTTCACTTTTTTTTTATAAAAAGTAGGTATCCTATGTTACTTCTAGTACCTCCGAAAATATGTGTACAAAGTTTCATGATGGTCGGTTAAGTAGTTTTTGCGCGAAGCGTAACAAACATCCCTACTTCCACATCTATATATATAAAAATGGAACCCGATTTTCGTTGTCACGGCATCACGCCTGAACAGCTGGACCGATTTCGCTAATTCTTTTTTTGTTCTGTTCGTTATTATCAGGAGAAGGTTCTTATGAAATTAATTAAGAAAGTTGCAAAAAAAAAGAAAACAAGACAACGTCTGTCGGGTCAGCTAGTTTATAATATTAGTAAGGAATGGACGAAATACTCACAGGTGCTCCAAAGAGTATGAATCCATTTTGACAAGTATATTCAGCGAGGGACCCAGCTTTGTGGCCAGTGACTGTGACTGTGGCCCCGGAAACAGGCGGGGGGTCGGGGCACCAGTCGAACAGGCATTTAGGGGCCTCTCCAGTCCAGAGTCCCTCGTCTCCGCATTCCCTGATTGTCTCCCCTACTAGAGTGTAGTTCTGTCTACATAAATATTGCGCACGAGCGCCGTGTGTGGTTCTACTGTCGATTAACGTCACGTCGCCATCTTGGATTGGGTCCACGCTGCCGCAGTTGACGTCTGTGAAACAGAAAATAAAAAATTTGATTCTGCCGTATCTTTTCCGTGTGTCTTTTTGCGTTACATGCGTTGAAAATGCAGTTTTTAACTGTTTTCAAAAGGAGGAAGTTCCCAACACGTCTGTATGTCTTTTTTGTATGTTTGCTCCGCTTTGGAAAAATCAAATACACATCATACACATTATGTACAGATGACGTTTTGGTATGTGATTCCCTTCAGCAGATAGTCATGGTCGGGATTGAAGTCGGTTAATTCTAACGTTTTTAACGTGGACAAAATATTCGTTAAATGTTGAAGTTTATAAAAAGCCAGTTTTCCGCCCGGTACTTGGTTACGGTGGGAATTCGGAAAAATTCCATAGCCTATGCACTCATTCTAAACGTTGAAAGAATTTTTGAAACCGGTCCAGTAGTTTTCGAGTTTATTCGTTACACACACAAAACTCTTTCCTATTTATAATATTACACAGCGCGCTCTAGAAATTTCCATTAACTTTGGCATATTATTCAGACCGTTGAATTAGTTATTTTTTAATATGGCATATTTGTGAAATTTAACCATTTTAATTTTCATAACAAGTAAATGCTTGGATGTAGATAGCATTATACATTATTATAGCCAACAATATATTCGGACCAAGCACTTGTTGCAATATGTCGCAAGGTTTCACGTTATGATAGAATAGACACGGAAAACACTATTTACTGTCCACGAGTGCTGTTTCATACAGTGAGCCATATGTGAAACAGCATCAGGTGCACCAGCGACACCAGAGCTTATTCTATTGTTTTATACCTGTTTGAAATAATCTCTGCGAGCGATGTATTTCATGGAATTAAAGCAGAAGTTTTTAAAGTAGAGCTTAATTATTGGGCCTTTTTATGATACGACAACGACACGGCATAATTTATTGTATTACCATTGCCTCTTATGAAATAGTGATACTAGAAGCTGGGAACATAGAAGACAATGGTGATACAAATTCTGTCATGCCGTGCCGTGCCGTTCGAAATATAAAAAGTCCCATAGTGTGTAGTATTTTTTTAAGTCATTTTTTAAAGTTCTTGATTGCACTTGTGTAACTTTAAACAATAAATAAATTGACGTTTCTTTGATTACATAACTCAGCTGCATGGACATAGATTCCCTTGCCTTTCCCGAAAGAGATACCTAAATTAAGAGGTCTTTGTCGGGAACTCTATGTGAGCGGTTGCTGTGTCGATTGAATTTATGTTTTCTACATTAAATAGTTGTTCAATGTATTATAATGATAGTGTATTGTGCAGTAAACTAAATTTAAAGAGTGTAGTGATAGAAGAATTCAAGTGATATGGTGTATTCGCTCCTCTTGGTTCCAACAAAGATCCCGAGGCAGTGCTTCTCGCTGCCAGTTTTCCGTAAACAAAACACTATCAGTTTACGGTCAGCTACATAGAAGAAAAAAACTTAAGACAACGGCTGTATGGACATAGATTCCTTTGCCTTTCCCAAAAGGGATAAATTAAAAAATATCAATGAAAATCTTAATCTATAATTTGCAAATAATATGATTTATCTGAGCATAGTGTCAAAGTGAAAAAAAAGCCTGTGGTTCCGTACCAAAGATTTTGCAATAAAATATTCCTGTGTGATGTCTACTCTTAATGCCAATATTTTTACGTCAAACGTATAAGTAAACGTCAAATCTGGAGACTGTGTCAATTTTTTCCCTTGAATTTGTATGGAACATGTAATGACAATAACTGTATAACCCGTTTGAGTTTAATTGAGACCTGGGCTGACGACGTCACCTTCAATGTACGGTGTGTGGAATGAAAAAATATCGAAAAAGAGTCGAGACACGTAACCGTGACAAAGAAGCTATATCTTTGTTTATTTTTTTCGATATTCGTACATTGAAGGCCCAGTTTCCAAATTCTGTAACTTCAGTTGTGTGTCGATGGAATGGAGGCCATTTTGTCTGTTCAGGTAGCGAAATTGAGAAACTATTTAATTTTCATACACTGACAACCATGCTGACCAGCAGCGCCACCGCCAACCGAACGTTAAGTTGCAAACTACCGGCGGCACCACCACCAGTCAAAGCAGCCGTCATTAGATATACGAGTATGAAATTTGGATAGTTCTCAATTTCGCCACCTTAACGGATAAAATAGCGACCATTCCATCGACACACAACTGAAGTTACAGAATCGGGGCCCAGGTCTCAGGTTAATTCGTACGAAAAGAAACTTACATTTACAACTGGGAGCGGCTCCAGACCAGAATCCATCATTCTTGCACTGCCTGGTCTTGTCTCCAAGCAGCATGTGTCCTTCAGGACACCGGTAGGCGATGGTGGCTCCCATCTTATAGCTGTCTCCTACTATGGTAGTGTTCATCAGCTTGTCTGGACTACCACATGACGGCGGCACTGTCATAAAGTAACAAATAAAATGAATGAATAATTTAATTAGTTGTACTGTAACTAATCTACGGAATATGGACACAGAGACATTGTTTCAGTACATCATACGAGTAAGCTGTAGTGTAGAGCCTAATATAATTGGTAATATATACTTACTTACATACATTTATTTTAGTTATTTATAAATTGTAAAATAGGATGGATAGTATTGTATTCTAATAAAAAAAACAAGTATTAACAAGAAAACGAAATCTATGGATGCTAATAATAGTGCAAATAGATAAAAGTCTAGAGCTAGAAATCAGAAATAAAACGGAACTTTAGGGATTAATTCTCCCCATAAATTAAACAACTTTCACCAAAGATCGTTTTTTTCGAGCTAAATAAAAAAAAAAACAAAGATTTCGTGCCTCACACGACTATCGAGCACATTGGAAATGAATCTACGGAATTCTAAAAAATTACGTTCTGACTTTTTGCAAATTTTTTTTTTTAAGATGGGTTAACTCTTGACTTAAGGCTCAAAAAGTCTTTGGTTTAGGCTCAATTTTGATTTCATTCTTCGTTTCCAAAATATCAAGCGCCAAAATCAAAAATTCGGAAAAAAAATTTTTTTTCACTATTTCGGCCATAACTTTTCTCATTTTTGACTTTCTCGGACAATTATTTTTGCACCTTACAGCTCGCGTAAATAAGCGTCTTTTGAGCCTTTTTTGAATATTATATCTACACAACTCTCCGAGATATAGGGGGATCGCACTTTTTCGTGAAATCGGAGCCTATTCTGGAGCGAATGATAAGACATTTCCAATGTCATAAAAAATTTCGCCTCGCCGTACAACTTGAATGACCATGCTATTGCTTTAGTATGAGAAGTTTATTTTTATGAAAATTTCATGTATCTGTTCCTTAGTTTCACGGGGAGGATTACCACTAAAAATTCACTAACTAATTCGCACAGAACATTTTATTTTATTTTTTTATTATAAGATGGGCCAACTCTTGACCTCAATCTTGACCATAAAGGTCAAAGATGAGGTCGACGATGGAGCGAGTTAACCCAGAAAATGCCTATAAAGGCACTGGTACTCCCACGCACCGACGCGACGGAACACAGCAAGCTGTTTGGCGTCGGACTTCCGTAGGAGGGTGGTTGCGAACCAGACGGCCCTTTACAGAGCCTACCACACCGCATGAAACCATAGGACGACACCTCAGATTCAGAAAAAAATGAAGTGTCGTTGCCTGGGATGGATTACTAGTAGGCAGGTCTCATTTGTGTTTCCTTAGTCGCCTCTTACGACACCCACGGAGAGAGTTGGGGTGGTGTTATTCTCAACCGATCACCACACGGTAATCTTCAATATGTACTCGTTTTCTCGTCTGACAATAACAAGTAACAATCGCCATTGCAAACAGTATCATTTTAAACAATCTTAATCAAAGAACTGATTTCGCTCGCAATAGCATTCTGGAGATTTAGTCTGTAATACGCACATACCGTGGGCACAGCATAAAAAAAACAAAACACGTCTTTACTTCCTTTTCTTGATTCATAAAACTTCCTGAGGGTTTATTTAGTTTTTTCTATAACATCTTTTAAATTTGTACCAATACAATTTCTTTACAACAGTCTCCTTTGTTCTGAAAGGAAAATCCAATAATTTTTCCTCCACAATAAATAATAATTCAATTGCGATGCCGCATAATATCGGCAGCAAATTAGTTTGCATAGCTGTAAACTGAGTGAAAAGTATTGCGTAGTTATTAGGAAACAGGAGACTGAAAAATATTTTGCTTTCTCTTGAGAAAGTATTCCCTGTAAACTTAAAATAGGTACTAAACTAAGTTATTATATCTTAAAAGCGTTGATGGCCCAGTTGGTAATGAGCCAGACTTGTAATCCGGTCGCGAGTTCAAATCCTGGTGCGGGCCTGTAACACTAAATTCGTCTTTTCGGATTTATGTACGGATTTCTAATTATCACTCGCTCAACGATGAAGGAAAACATCGTGATGAAACCCGCCCGTCCAAGAAAATTCATTTTCGATAGACTAGCGGTCCACCTACCCAGCCGGCGTGGTGGACTATAGCCTGAATCCCCTTCGTGTTTCGAAGGGAGGCCCATGCCCCTCGGTGGGGACGTATATGGGCTACTAAGAGAGATTATATCTTGTAAGGCAAGAAAATAATATCATGAATTTAGGAGCTACAGATGACACACAGATACACACGCCAAACTTATAAATAACACTCCTATTTTTGCGTTGTTAAATAGCACCCATTTAACTTATTTTAATTTAAAAAAAATATCTGCATAGCTCCGTCCTTTGTCTATCCTGTTGGATAAAATCAAACTACTCTCTTTGTTTGGGGGTTAAAAAACAAAAGAATATCATACCGCCGCCATTGCAGAATTCGCACCGCGTACTGAAAGAAGACGATATGTACCTATGATGACACTCACGGTACTGGCAGATCCAGTGTAGGTAGTCGAGGTTGCAGCCGACGTCGTTCCACAGCCAGGCCCTGCCTCCGTCTAGGACCACGCAGTTCTGCTCGCCGTTGTAATTGTTTGGCTGGTCCTTACCCCATGTTGGTCTTAACACCACGTCCCCTAAGCAAATTGAAATTAGTTGATTGTTAAAAAACATTTTTAAAACAAGTTTTTATGCAGCAGGGACAGTTTGGGCAGTCGGCCATATTGGATTTAGAATGAAAAGAACTTACACTGTTTGCCGAGTAAGTAACTGCTTTAAAAGTCAGTTACAAGATATAACCCGAGAAAACATACATCATAAATTGCAGACAGTACATCATAACAGTAATTAACAAAATTTAATTAAATCTGATAGTTGAACGCCCAAAATTTTGTTTAATAATAATTGTACAGACATTCTTCACTTTTGTAGCAAACCCGTGCTAGCATTAAAATGCGCTATAAACTGATGAAGTTTGTATGGGGACTCGATTTTTTTTTTCGTATTTTTACCTATGTTATTTGGGGAAAGTTGTTCAGTTTCATGGACTGTTTTACCACCCGAGAGGTTGCAAGAGAGATACCTAAAGCCCTGTATAACAGCGTGGAGCATATACACGGTATAATCTGAATGCTAGATAGATAGAGACCTATACCTCTTTTCTGATGCGATCGTTAACTATTCCATCAATATGAGATTGTGTAAAGTCCTCGAATCGACGTTGCAGCAAATAACCGAATGGGCCTTTTGATAATACGAAAACGGAACGGTTCCCTATCCATTTTCATAAAAAATTAAATCATAACATTCTATTGCATAGTATACTCCTCATTTAAACTAATGATACTTACGCATAATATAAAATAAGCAGAACACATTAAAGCATTAAAAAAACGCTTAACAACTATTACCATAATAAAATTTCTAAGCATAATAAACAAAACCATAAATTAAAAATAGCATAATAAAATCAAGCCATAATAGAATTGCTAATTATAATCACGAACCAAACGCTCTGAGAGAGCAGGTAAGTTTCAACAATTGTGAAATAATTTTATATGTTATATGTACCAACCAAATTCAACCTATGGGTTAAAGTATCTTTTTTTATTACAGATAAAGAGGCGGCTTAGGGGTGGCCCGCCGCACCTTAACCTATTATGAGTCTATGGGTTAAAGTTAAAGTTAAACTATTAGTCGACAAAATAATATTCCAAACCCCATTCGGCAAAAAAAGTAGACGTAAATAAAATAGTCAAAAATATTATTATGCCACAATTAATATTAGGAAAAAATAACATTATGGCAAGATTATGGCAAAGAAACAATAGGGAAAAAAATAAGCGAAACATGATATGCCAAAATATATTAGTAAAAAAAACATTATGTCAACGAAAGGGATCCCAAACGGAACGGCAAAATTGTATTACCATTGCCTCTTATGCACTAGTGACACTAGAAGCTGGGAACATAGAAGGCAATGTTAATACAGATTCTGTCATGCCGTGCAGTGCCGTTTGAATTATAAAAAGGCCCAATTGACGACACAGAAAATATACTTCCAACTTTTTTTCTTTACCAGCCCATATACGTACGTCGTTTGCAACTTAATTCGCCAAAACGCTTAGAATTTCTTTGTTATTTGTTATCCTTTGAAATACGATAACCTTATTAAGTAATTATACTATCAAAGTTATCATGTTTCCTCTAATAATTCTCAGAACGGTTTTAGAGCCATTTCATTTCAAAAGTTCTTTATAAAACAAAGAATTGAAAACACAAATGCTTAGTCTAAATATTTAACTAAACATTTAGTTTCTTTCAAATTTTTATACTATATTACGAATTGCAGTCATTCTTATAAAACACACTTTTTATTATTGTCATATAGCACTATTTAAATCACTTTTTCACATTAATTTACTGTTAGCAAATAATTAAATTAAACACCTATAAATGTGAAAACAAAATATTCAAACAATACATTACTAGAACCACTGATGCTCTGACTACCCCTTAAGAGATTGTAGACGTTAACGTATGTATGTATGTATGTATGTATGTTAATGAGATATCAATTATTCGTTCACAAAATCAAAAGATGCGCCCTATTCTAGCACCCTTCTGTATAAATTGTTCGCTGGATATATGCTCGATATCTACAGAACGGCGTCCGGGTGGCGCGTAAAAGGTTTACTTACCGTTCACCCATTTCCAAGTTCTGGAGGTTAGCCCGGGTTCCTTTTGAGCGCCAATCCACACCAGCTGAGTCTTCAACTGGGATTTTCTTCGTTCCAGTTCCTGGATTAGGAAACTTGAGGTGGCACCCTGTAACAAGGCAAGAGTTCATTGAATTATTGATTGAAGGTCTTTTAAGAGGGGGTCGCGGTGGCGCGCTCCCTCGCGAGAGCTCCATACATTTTTCGCAATTTACTTTCAGAGCTATAGAATTCTGGAAAAATTTAAGTAGTTTTAATGTTTTAATTATGGTATTTACAATTAATATGGTTTAATCATGAATCAGTACTTTTTTGTTTCAAAATATCTTGCATTACCTACACATCTATAATAATATTATAAAGAGGAAAGATTCGATTGTTTTTTTGCATCGAATAGGCTCCGAAAATACTTGACCGATTTGAAAAAACTGTTAGAATCCGACATTATCCCTGATGAAAATAGACTACATAATTTTGCCGAATTCCCACGGGAACGAAGTCCCGAGCGGAATGCTAGTCATTCATATAACTCTCTCGTAGATTTATTATACAGTGTTTCTATTTTCTTAATGTCTCTTGGAAAAATAGTGTCTGTATCTTTCTTATCTTTCGAAAATTAATTAACTTATTCCAAAGACGAAAATTTGTCGAACCAAGGCCGCGAGGTACTAAACATTTAGATAATATAAAAATCCCTCACAACATGCCTCGGAAAGGCTTTTAGCGACAGATACTAGGAAGCAAAAGGACATCATTACTCGTCAAATAAGCTTTATAACTATACACACGTGTTACGTACGACTTCTTTGGAATGCATTTCTGCAGTGAAATACCTGAAAATACTGATGTGAAACGATAATTAGAGACAATTTAATTGCAAGACGTCTTTCATTAAAGATGATTACCTTGTTGCTCTTTTCAATATGTGGTGTAACATTTAATCTTCTTAATGCTCAATGATTTTAGCGAAATACCCAGAAACAGCATCACTTTGACCCGAAATTTAAGACACTTATGTTGAAGGCATTGACTTTAAATATCCAAGTTTAATAACTTCAAATTGTTCATATCTCAGCGGTTCAAGCACAATCTGTTCGCGGTGACATACGCCGCAATAAACGGTTTAACTCTTGACTTGAAAGTATTATCCCTTTATGTGTCTCGAGTATGGTTTTAAAGCTTCTAAGACAGACTTATTTTGTTTGAAAAATTGTACAATATCCCTAGCATTGAAGTTATTTTCACATCCTTTCATACAACTCCTATTGTTGTCATTGTCCATTACTTGACTAGCTTCCTGGTTCAGATTTGGTTTGGCCTTAAAAACAACGTGTCGGACTGACGTCAGGGGTTACTTTCCTGCTTTTGTGGGAAAATAACCTATTGTCCGCGTCCATAAATAATTTGTTAGGGTCGGTCTTTAAGGGTGAGTGTGACCTCATTGACATAATTATTGTCACTATTTTTATTTTATTCATAAAGGTACAGTAACAGATGACAGATCAGAATCTTAATATCTAATTATACTTAAGTAGCAATATAAATCAGAAATCCGATTATAACTATACACAGCGCTGGTAGTAAACTATATTATGTGACTAATCCCTAAAAATAGACCAATTATATACATCCATTTTTTAATAGTTAGACTATATCGAAGGTCTACAAAATTTTTAGGTTATATAACAATACAATTGGTAAAAGCGAATTTTTAGGGGGTGTTGCTACAATTAGACCTATTTATATTAAATAAAAAATTATTCACCTTTTTAATGTTTTCATCTGATAACTCAAGTTATATGAAGGGGCTAAAATATATTTTCCAATACTTCAACTTATGTTCCTTAGGTTTTTTTTTAAATTATAAGTTAGGTTAACTCTTGACCTCAATCTTGACCATAAGACGATGGAGTGAGTTGACCCAGAAAATGCCTATTAAGGCACTGGTAATTCCACGCACCGACGGAACACAGCAAACTGTTTGGCATCGGACTTCGGTAGGAGGGTGGTCGCGAACTAGACGGCCCTTTACAGAGCCTACCACACAGCATGAGACCATAGGACGACACCTCAGATTCAGAAAAAAATTAAGTGTCGTTGCCTGGGATGGATTACTAGGAGGCAGGTCTCATTTGAATAGAATAGAATAGAAAAATCTTTATTTTATAGGACATTCAGGATGTCACTTAAAACAAGTCAAGATTACAATGAAATACATACAAACATACAATAAACGATTTAAATACAAACATACGCATTCGTTCTTTTGACCCTACTGACTCTACGCCTATTCGCAAAGGTGCGGTCTTCCTCAGAGAAGAACAGGCAAGAAACTCTGAGGTTGTTCTTTCTCATCTGTGTTATTCTCATGGTGTTATTCTCAACCGATCACCACACGGCCAAAAGGTTGATTTGATCATTAATTTCCACTAACATAATTTCAACTCACCCAATATAATAAATCATACGTTATTTGCACACCATAACATATTAGTAATTAATGCAAGAATATCGTTCAACGTTTTACAACGCAGTATAAAAAAAAAAAAAACACTTGTGACAGATCTTATTAGTTATGGGTAGACTCCACCGTTATTAAAGTATTTGCTAAGCTGTCCTTATGGATCAGCTCCCACCGCGACGCGACGCGACGCGACGTTGCGAATAGAGCTACTCAAAATTGAACTTTATTTAGTACATGAAAAGATTGTGGGAAAGCCGCGGCGCGCGGCGGCGAGCGGCGAGGCGCGGAGCTGCGTGGTGCGACGTGTTCTAAATTCAAAAATTTAATAAATAAAGTTCAATTTTGAGTGGCTCTATCCGCAACGTCGCGTCGCGTCGCGTCGCGTCGCGTCGCGTCGCGTCGCGGTGGGTGCTGGCTGACCCTATATCGTCCGGCGCTCCGTTTTAAGGCGACGAATGTCTTTCATGCTTTTATTTTCGGCAAAAAAACCTTTGCTCCGTAGCTATTAAGATTCATTTTACGTTGCTTTGACAGCCACGTGTCGTTGTGTATAAACAGCGCTTTAGAGGTTTGTACAGTCAAGAGCAGGTTACGGTTTACATTCCAGTTTAAGCTGAGATCTGATTTATACTGCGCGCCATACAATACACGGCCGGTCCAAGTAGAGACATGCGTCCTTTACAGTACCTGACTCATATAACATTCTAGCTTTTTCCCGCGGCTTCGCTTGCGCAAAGAACTCTTTTAATTACCCTTTTCATTCTTGACCCCTCAGGGGATGATTTTCGAAAAATCGCTAAACACGTGTCCGTTTATTTGCTTCAAGTTATATTCTGACGAAGTTTCGAGTCAAAATGTCCAAAATAAATTGTTTTCTCCATATAAACTTTGAACCCCCATTTCACCCCCATAGGGGTTGAATTTCAAAATATCCTTTCTTAGTGTTTGCCTACGTCATAAAAGAGACCTTTTTGCCTTTCAGCTTTCTAAGTTTGAGGATTGAGGCTGGGCGTTGATGTGTCAGTGAATCAGCATCTCCAATTTTATATAATAAGGGATTTAAGTTATTTTTCAGTTTTTAGTACTGTTGTTTTATTTTGCAGTCGGATATTTTTTTAAAGTTTTTTTTTTATTTCTTCGCATTCCCTTGTCACTCGAGTTCCCTACATAGCAGCTTACATTAATATTCATTGAAATAGAGCTTAACTCTTGTCTATTGTTTGTCGCCACTCTCGCCAGATGGTCTCACGCTTATTAGAGTTTTAAATTAGAGAAATCTTGTGGTTCTATTTACTGAATGTTATCTTTCAATCGATTTCTTTACTTTTTAATTTTATGCATAAAGCAAAGTTTGAATAGTATGATTTTCGTATTGTATAATTGCCAGCTCAAACATTTGACTATGAATACCTTTTTTAACAGACTTCAAGAAATGGAGGAGGTTCTTAATTTAACTGTATGTTTTCTCTAAGTATATTTGTTACGCTAATTATATATTGGATTGATCTCCCGATTAATATATTGTAATATCATTGATTTTGATGATTATATTATAATATATTATATTATAATAATTATTTGTTATATTATATTATAATTATTTTGTATACTGTTGTGAACGTCTTAATAAATAAATAAATAAGTAACATCTAAATCGGTTAAGCCCTTTTTGATAAAATTAACAAAAACAATATATTATATCCATTATAATTTATAATATACTAGCATCCCGCTCGGGACTTCGTTCCCGTGGGAATTCGGGAAAATTATGTAGCCTATGTTACTCAGGCATAATGTGGCATCCTAATGGTGAAAGAATTTTTGAAATCGGTCCAGTAGTTTCGGAGCCTATTCGTTACAAACATACAAACATACAAAAATAGGTACAAATCTTTCCTCTTTATAATATTAGTGTAGACAAGTGACGTTTTGGTTTGTAGTTTCTTGGTCAAGATTGAGGTCAAGAGTTAATCCATCTTATAATAATAATAAAAAAACCTTCACAGTTGAATTTATTGGGATTGAAGACGGTTGATTTTAACGTTTTTAACGTGGACTATTATTTTTACATATTATTTTTATATTTTTCTTAAAAAAAATGGGTTAACTCTTGACCCCAATCTTGACTAAGGTCATAATGAGGTCGACGATGGAGCGAGTTAACCCAGGAAATGCCAATTAACATACTTTTCCTTTGAAATCTGCAAGACTGTCTTAAATAAAACAAGCGTGCCGGAGTGTACAAATCAGTCAGCCTCCTACATTTTAACCGATTTTAAAAAATGGAGGAGGTTCGACTGTATTTTTTTTTTAATCTTCATCGATTTCTCCGCCGTTTGCGTATCCATTTTCAAAATTCTTTTTTTAACAAATTGTTCTCAATTTATCGATAATATCACCAAGTATACAAACGAAATTTTTTTTTTGGAAATAGCTGCTGAAACAAAGAAAGTATGAAGAAAATAGTAACTGAGAAAGTACCAATTCATAGGTACCTAATAATATACCTCAAATTCAAAATAGCTTCAGTTCATAAGAAATAAGTCAAAGTTACATTGAATACATACACACATCAAAAAAAGTTTACGATCAGTAGCAAAATCAGGTGTATTCTTTAAAATATAAATTATTTACAGAAACTGTTTACGTTTTATGATTTTATAATGAAAATGCACTACGTAAATAAAAGAATCATTATTAATTATTTACTTTTTATTAACAAAAGCTAGGAAATGCAATTTTGGCTTAAATGTAATGTAATGAAAAATTTGAATTAATGAAAAAACAAACAAAATTTATTACGAAAAAATTAATAGTTAGTATAAAATGACTCCTCCCCTGGCTCGCACACATGCGGAAACCCTTCTGGGCATGCTAAGAATTAAGTTATCTAGCATTTCTTGTGGTAACCTGTCCCACTCTTCAATAGCAGCTGCCCTGATTTCTGACACTGTTCGCGGAGGTGGCTGACGGTTCCAAACAGCTCGCTTAAGAGCATCCCACGCATGCTCGATCGGGTTTAAGTCAGGCGAGCCGGCAGGCCAGTCTAACCTGGTGATGTCGTATTGCTGGAGAGCAGCATCAACACGTCCGTTTCGATGTGCGGGCGCATTATCATCTACCATTATGAATTGGCGCCCGTGGTTGATGCGGAATGGTCTGACGTATCCATCGATTGCAATCGTTTTGTACATGGCTCCGGTCATAGTGCCTTGATACGGGATTAAGGGCGTCCTAGCCCCAATCATTATCCCGGCCCAAAAGGACACTGATTTCCCGCCCTGCTGAACGGTTCCAGTGGCAGTTCTCTGCGTTTCAGAGTCGCCAGGTCTTCTCCAGACACGGACACGTCGGTTATCTGGATGTGTACTGATCCGCGTTTCGTCAACGAAGAGGCAGTTCTGCCAGATGCTTTCGTCCTCAATTTCTTCATTTTGACGGAGCCTAGCCCATTGCAATCTGCGCCGCTTCCGTTGCTGTGAGTTCAGAGGTGCTCGCCAGGATCTCCTTGCTCGTAATCCAGCTTGGTGTAAGCAATTTCTAATCGTTTGGGTGCTAACTTCGCGGCCGGTGGCAGCTCGCAGCTCTGCTTTCATTTTAGTAGCGTTCATTGTTGGGTCACGGGCAGCCAGTAATCTGATATATCGCTTCTGAATTGCAGTAAGAACAGTTGGGCGACCACTGCGAGGTCGATCAGCTAAATCTTCCATGCCCTGATACCTCTCCAACGTGGTCACCACGCAGGATTGGGATACATGAACTCTGCGTGATATTTCCCTCGTGGAATAGCCTTCTCCACTTAAAGTTAGAATTCTGGCTCGTAAAACTGCAGTTAATCCTCTCGGCATCGTTACCAACTTAATTTTTTTTGAATAAATTGAAAATATTGATAAGTTGCGACTATGTCAGATTTCTGAATGAAAGCAAGCAAGGGTTGATTGTCTTTTTAAATGAAAAAAACATTTGAATTACGAAATTATTTTATATTTAAATTTCATATTTTTAAATAAGGAATCGAAAGATAAAAAGTGATTAAGTTTTATTCTTCTACAATAAAAAATATTAGCACTTTTCCAAGTGATCGCAAACTTTTTTTGATGTGTGTACGTATACATATTCGTTCTTTTGACCCTACTGACTCTACGTATATTCGCAAAGGTGCAGTCTTCCCCAAAGAAGAAACTCCGAGGGTGCTCATTTTAATCTCATTACAAATTTCTTATTTTCTAATTTTAACTAAATCTGAAATAACTCTTGAGCTAAGCAGTTCATTGCCATGGCTGCTAGTCTGATAGATCATCAGAAATTCTGTAATAGCCCTTATTTCAAAGTTTTTGTGTAATTACTGTCTTAAATTTGGTCAAAGGTAAATTTTCAAACATACCAAGCACTTCATGCCATGTGGTGACCGGTTGAGAATAAAACCACCCCATCTCTTTCCATGGGTCTCCTGATAGGTGACTAGGGAAACACAAATGAGACCTGCCTCCTAGTAATCCATGTTAGGCAACGACACCTCAGTTTGTTTTAAATTTGTTTTAAGGCGTCCTATGGTCTCATGCGGTGTGATAGGCTCTGAAAAGGGGCGTCTGGTTCGCGCCCACCCTCCTACCGAAGTCCGACGCCAAAAAGCTTGCTGTGTTCCGTTGGTACATGGGAGTACCAGTGCCTTAATTGGCATTTTCTGGGTTAACTCGCTCCATCGTCTCATCTATGACCTTGGTCAAGAGTTAACCCATCTCATAAATTTTAAAATAACTACTTACGCACTACAAAACATCCAGTAGAAAAACAGTCCCGGCGTCATGACTTGAATTCCTCACCTGAAATCCATGTATAAGGTCTCCTCCGTGCGCCTGGCACTGTTTCCTTGCATCATCGAAAGAGCCTCCTTTGTTGACGTTGAATTCATAGCAACTCCTCGAGAACGCAGCCAGCTCTATGTCAGCATTAGCTCCAGCAGGGGCGCAACGGTCGTTCGAGAATTCTGCAAGAATTTGAAAATTAAATATAGAGCGATGGTTCTTAACCTTTTAGTAATGGTCCGTAGAAAAACAGATATTTTGTAAAATGGTTCCCTTTTACAAAATATCTGTTTTTCTACGGACCGCAAACAATTAAAGGGTTGTTCTACCTACATGTGCTGTTATTTATATTCAACCGGATATTAATTTTTTTACGATTTTTTTTTCCTTTTACTAACTTCTAAATCTTTGATTCAATGCTAGCCAAAGCCAAACACTTGAAGCCTCTGGCATCCAGTCGATTTCAGTGATTGTGTCGACTCGTCACATTTCATACAATATATTTGGGATGTGATTTTTTGGGATGTGGCCGTGTGAGTCCCCGGCAGAGTAGAATAGGACCACCCTCTTTCTTACCGAGGTGTCGTACAAGGCGACTAAGGTAAACATGGAAGCAAATTCATCTGCACACAGAGAAGGAAAACTCTGCAATAATATCAAAACCCTCGCCAACCCGTCTGCCAAGCGTGGAGAGTATGGCATTTACCCCTCATGTTATTTGCCCCAGCAGTGGGGACGTTATGGGCTGATGATGATGATGATTTGGGATGGGTTTGCGGACCATTTCAGGTGCTTCTAGGGACCACTAGTCGTCCGCGGATCACCAGTTACAAACCACTGGTATAGAGTGATTTTAAGTAAATAAGTCAGCGAAACTTACTTGAGGGGTTGTTCTTCCCCTGAAACTGAAAAACTTTCCCCAAGGAACCTCTACGAAATTATCGAAATAAATTTTGACTTCCCGTAATAAGTTGTTCAGTTTCGTGGCCTGATCCACATCTTTAATTTCTGCTAACTAATTTAGCCACCCAATAAGTGTATATTATTATTTACTTACTGGGTATATTAAAAAAAGCGGTGATGACCCAGTTGGTAATGAGCCAGACTTGTAATCGAAAAGTTGCGGGTTCAAATCCTGGTGCGGGCCTGTACCACTAAATTCGTTTTTTCGGATTTATGTACCGATTTCTTATTATCACTTGCTCAACGGTGAAGGAAAACATCGTGATGAAACCCGCCCGCCTAAAAACTTCCACTAACCCACATTGGTCCAGCGTGATAGACTATAGGGTGCATTTAAAGATTTTCATGACATGTAAAAAAATAGCAATATGTAGCAATAGTTACCTTCAGTAGTAAAGACTTCGACTTCACACAAAGAGAGGGAGCCTTCGACCCCCACTAGTTGGAGGAACACATGTTGACCAATCAGAGGCCGCGCACACGTAAACGTCTTAGTAACGCCTTCATCTGAAAAATTAAACACTAATATAAATAAAAAGTCAATAAAAATTGGTTATTTTAAATTAGAGAAAATTAGGGCTGGAAATCAGCCCATGAAACTGAACATCTTTCCCCAATGTATTATTATTATTCAAGGCGACTACAGCACCCGATAAAGGCAGCACACATAGGAATAGTGCCATCTCCGTCTCTCAACAGGCCTGGGCCGGCAGTGCGAACATTGTCGATACACGAAGTTTACGGACTATGAAAGCGTGCGTGCGTAAAAACATGTTCGAAAGTTAGAAAAATGAGATTTATGGAAAGGTAACAGCTTAAATCGAAAATGCGTTAACTACTTATCGAGAGTGTTCAATCACGAACATTTTGATAGCAAATTCAAGTTCCTGTGTGCATTTTACTATCGTTTTTACAGCTTAAAAGATACACAATATTGGGTATTTAGGCTTTTTCTATCGAACCAAAAGTGCTGAATCATGTTTTCAGCAAACTACTTATCTAGTTTATGTCCTGAATATTACCGTAGTTTTTTTCTTCGATTTAATGCAGTGCGTCATGCTTATCTACGCATCGTAAAATCGTAATTTAGGTGCTGTAGTCGCCTTAAGGAGTTTGGGGTCAAGGGTGTACGCAGGCCTCCGTGTCACTGCGACCTTGACAGATCTATTGTAACAGTACCCTTCTGTGTTATCACAGTACGTCTTGGAGTCCTATGCCAACCGCGAATCTAGCTATGTCCTTAGCGGGCAGCGCACTGTACTGCATCAGGAATCGGTACCTTGGAGGCCACAACTTATCCAACCAAGATATCAATGGTTGGATAAGTTGTGGCCTCCAAGGTACCGATTCCAGCTGCAGTGCAGTGTGCTGCAGTCACAGGTTACATGAAGAGACGTTACGTCAGCTTCATGACAGAATCTACATAACTTGGTCTCGGTGAGGCCCATGTTGTGTAGATGTTTGTTTAGTTTATTGTGGCCAGTTAGAATCCTAGTAAGAATTCTAACGTTGAATTTTTTCATTCCGCGCACTGACTTTCAATATGTTAAAAAAGATTCCCCTATCCATATAACATCCATGAAGACAAAAACAGCCCCTGTTTGTAATGAATAGGCTCAAAAAGTACTGGACCGATTTCAAAAATTATTTCACCATTAGGATACTACATTATCCCTGAGTAACATAGGCTACATAATTTCCATGAATTCCCACGGGAACGAAGTCCCGAGCGGGATGCTAGTACTGTATATAATAAATTGCCTATAGAGATAAGACAATGTAATGCTAGACAATTTTTAAAAAAAGGTTAATGAATTTTTAATACGAAAGTGCTTTTATACAATATAGCATCCCGCTCGGGACTTCGTTCCCGTGAGAATTCGGAAAAATTATGTAGCCTATGTTACTTAGGGATAATGTAACATCCTAATGGTGAAAGAATTTTTTAAATCGGCCCAGTACTTTTTGAGCCTATTCATTACAAACATACAAAAATAGGTATAAATCTTTCCTCTTTATAATATTAGTGTAGACTAGCTTTTCGCCCGGGACTTCGTTCCCGTGGGAATTTCTCCGTCAATTTTCCAATGTTTTTAATAGTTATTCTGCTATTCGGGACGGAGAGAAATACAACAAATCAAAAACCATGGAAATCGGTTTAATCGGTCCAGTGGTGTAATTAACACGACTTTGTTTTATATTAGAAATGAATTTCTGAATGATACAATGTAAATAGAATTTTTATCATATTAAGTATTTTTATTACTTTGAATCATATTATTTATTATTTAGACATTTTGAGTAATTTGAATTGTACATCAAAATATGTTTATTTTATTATTTTATTTTAACAGTTTATTGTACACAGGAAAAATCAGAAATGTTACAGACAAATAGAAAAACGAACGCAAAAGGCACAGCTTATTTCTTTAAGAAATTTCTTCCAGCAGACCTGGGACAGTGAGAGGCGTAAAATAAATAAAGACAGACGTGCACAATTAACCACTGAAATCTAAATACTAATATAAACTACATAAAAATACAACTACACATACATATAATATATAATAATATCTTATTTGTTATATGTTATTTTTAATAGGAATGCATTTTTATTAAATTTAATAATTTGATGGATTTTTATCTTATGGACGAATTTTAATTTTTTAATGAATTTAAGATCTGCCCCTTATAATGCCTTGTTATTATTTATACGCCGCAAGGCAAAACATGCCGAGACACTTCTATTTGACTATTTGACCTGTATTTTTCATGTACTCATGTTTGACAAATAAACGTGCAATTTTTTTTTATACCAGCCCATATATGTCCCAACCGAGGGGCACGGGCCTCCCTTCGAATCACGAAGGGGACTTAGACAATAGTCCACCACGCTGGCCTAATGCGGGTTGGTGGACCGCTCGTCTTTCGAAAATCAATTTTCTTGAACGGGCGAGTTTCATCACGATGTTTTCCTTCACCGTTGAGCAATTGATAATTAGAAATCCGTACATAAATCCGAAAATACGAATTTAGTGGTACGGGCCCGCGCCAGGATTTGAACCCGCAACCTTCCGATTACAAGTCTTGCTCATTTCCAACTGGGCTATCACCGCTATCACGTGCCCAATAACGCACCTATAATGTGTTACTAAAGTTTTATTTATTTTATTTTTAACCTCCGAAAAAAAAAGGTTTGACGAGTATTTCGTGTATCTGTATGACTGTCTAACTGTGTGTCTGTCTGTGGCATCGTAGCTCCTAAACAAATGGAAATATTTCGATATGGTTTTTAGCCATATTTTATCAAAATTGGTTCTGCAGTTTAAGATAATAAGCCATGAATGTCGGGTAGTATGTTTCTTAGTATGGAAAGTTGTTTTTTTTTACTAAGGTACTAATATAAGTAAAAAAAAAGATGTAATTACTTAAAGGCCTAATGTTTTCCCTTGTGTCGTGGGCCCCTTAAAACATACATAAAGACAGACACGAACACCCAAGACAAGAGAACACATATCGTCTTTTTACACAAATATTTGACCCGTCCGGGAATTGAACCCACTACCCGTCGATCAAGAGGCAGCGTTTTTAAATCAGTTTCCCCAAAATGAAATAATTAATGTCAAAAATAACGTTTCGACTTTTCGTACTAGCCAGTGTCCAACAGCGGGCGGGTTTACATCTAGGTTATAAAAAAAAAAAGATTTCGTGCCTCACACGACTATCGAGCACATTGGGAATGAATCTACGAGAGATGAGGAAATGTGAAAAATGTCGTTCTGACTTTTTGACTTTTTCAAAAAGGTTAGGCTACAGGGTAAACCCATGGAAAACCCTTAACCCGATCGTCTTGTAGCTCAAATTGTAGCTAATTAAATTGTTCAGAGGAGTTTTTTCTCAAATTTTTGATATCATTCTTCGTCTCCAAAATAACGAGCGCCAAAATAAAAATTTTGGAAAAAATTGATGTTTTTTTCACTATTTCGGCCATATCTTTTTTCGTTTTTGACTTCCTGGAATAATTCTTTTTGCACCCTACAGCTCTCGTGGATACGCGCCTTTTGAGCCTTATTATAAATATCATTGACTTCGGTAGGAGGTGGTCGCGAACCAGATGGCCCTTTACAAAGCCTACCACACCGCAAGATACCAGACACCACCTCAGATTCAAAACAAACAGAGGTGTCGTTGCCTAAGATGGATTACAAGGAGGCAGGTCTCATTTGTGTTTCCTAAGTCGCCTCTTGCGACACCCAGGGAAAGAGAAAAATCACCACACGGCGGAAATTTCCAATGTCAAAAATCGCTCCTCATAATAAAACAATCAGCGGGTCGCACCAGTTTTATATGGAGACGAGAAATATATTTTTTATATTTCGACCTATGTTCTTCGGGGAAAGTTGTTAAGTTTAGTAAGCTGATTCACACACTTAATTTTCGCTAAAGTCACCAAACAAAATTTCAAACCGTAATTCCCCTTGCTTTGTTCTTCCAGTTCGATGTACAATGGAATTTAAGGTACAAAATCTGCTTGACTGATTTTATTGTTCGGTGATGTTGTTATACAGAGTGTAAGGGACAGGTAAGCAAAACCTGAAACCCTGAATTCAGACTATAATGTAGTTTTCCAGCTCAGTTTTCCATTTTCAATTCTTTTTCACGTTTTTAATATTTTCTCTCTTTAAATATTTTTATTTTATTTTAATACACTCATGCAAAATGGAGTCAAGAAGATAAAAAAAATAGTAACAGAATAAAACATGAAAACCAGAAAAGCACATGATATTCTGGTAACAGCCGGGTGCGAGGAAAACGCGCGCGTGGCACGGTAAACTGTGTAACGCCAAAGTAAATAATTAAAACTCCTTAACTTGACATTTCCGGGGAAAATAAATATATTATAGCCGTTTATAGTAATGAGTACTGTAGCGTAGCTCAGAGAGCCACCAGAGATCTTGCTGATGAAGACGAGGGAAAGTCACAGAATCATTTACAGCATTTATTCGGTGGAACCAAACTCGAGCGGCCGAAGCCACGGAAGAGACTGCGTCAGATATATGCAAAAACGCGTCAAAACACGCGAATCAGTTTGATTATAGAACGTTTCGCTATGTTGTCATGGATGTAGAACCTCCAGAGAACAGAGAACAGAGGCCGTCAGGTTACTCCGTTTCCATTGCAAAACCGCTGTTATTACAATAGCACAGAGTGCACGCGTGTGGTAAATAAAAGCTGCGGCCGTCGGCACAGTCAAAACATTTAATTATTTTTTATTATAAGATAGGTTAACTCTTGACCTCAATCTTGACTACGGTCATAGATGAGATCGACGATGGAGCGAGTTAACCCAGAAAAAGCCTATAAGACACTGGTACTCCTACTTTCGCACCGACGGAACACAGCAAGATTGTGTTCTGCTTGTGTTGTCAATATAGGTCTGTGGTGTTCTGTAAGTATTTGCTAATTTGTCCCTTGCACCGTGTACTTAAGTGGCGACGTATAGCTTGCGTACCGACGCCTTGACGCACGTGACCACTCGCTGTATCAAATATGTGGAATCTTAATTACTGCCTACGCGTTAACCGCTTCATAATCATAAGACAAATCGTTCAATGAAGCGAAACATTTTAGCGCTGAATTCGCGCTTGTTTACAGCGCGTGCGATACAAATCGTGCACACACGGGTGTGAAAGAATCGCGCGAAGGTTTATCTTTAGGTTTCGAAACTCTATACCTCTACAGTTTCAGTTGACGCTTGGTGACGCCTGAGAGTTCGTTCCCGTGGGAATGTGAAAAGTTCGGGATAATTTACCAAAATGGCCAGACAAGCACCTTTTGGCCACTTTCGAAACTAAAGCAACTTTTATTTAGAAAAATTCGGTCCACATTTGGCGGAGAAATCGGTGAACATACATTTAAAAAAACATACGGTTGAACACAGAACCTCCTCTTTTTTTGAAGTCGTTTAAAAATAGTTTAGAACTCATGTTCAATAATTAAAACAATAGCGATCAAACAATATACATTTTGCTTAAAACTCTTAAACGGCTGAACAAATTTTGATAAAATATAGCTAAGAACTATCTCGATCACGTTAGCTTGCAAACCATAAAAAAATCGCAATGAAGTATAATAGGTCCATTCGTTTAGAAGCTATGATGCCACAGACACACACAGATATACAGATAAACACGTTAAACTCATAATAAACCTCTTTTTTTGTCGAGGTTATAAAATAAAGTTAGTTATACCCTTTTTTTGGTGTGCTATAAAGAGTAATGCATTGTATTGTATTGGCTTACATTTCGAATACCTTAAGTTTTGTCTGTGTTGAAAATACGACCATATCCGTGTGCAGTTGAGTTATAATCTAGCTATTTTTGTCTTTTATTTTTTATATACAACAAAATAGAAAACAAGGTTTCAGCAGTCCTATAGACGACTATGCCAACCTTATTATAGATTTAAAAAAATATCAATTTATTTTGCGTTCCCTAAAAGAACGCAGAACAAACCGATACGGTTGGATGGTCTCAGGGGGTCTTGGTACTAAAATAAAGATCACACCTAACCGTTGAAAACTTCATACTGTTCTGTCTGCCTGTATATTTCTGTTGAACCCTATGTTGAAATCTCCTCACTTCCTAAAGGTTAGCGTAGCGGAAAATGTTCGCACAACTTTTGAATATGCAAATTGTAAATTACCGTATCAAATCAATAATGATCTTGAGTTTTCACGCCGGGTTTATAAGTGTTCTTTGAATGCTAGCTCTTCCTGGGCATATTTTAGCGGTTTTTTGCACGTATGCGCTAAAAAACTGATAACAATCTCCCTGCACTCAACTCAGCATGTTACATCTTAAAACGCTTAGAACATTTTTGATTACTTGATTCTCTGCCTACCCCACGGTACTAAGAGCGATTAAGGGTATGCATGTTTTTTAAAGACTATTTTCACATATTTTTTATCAGTCACCTTGTAGCTACTCGTAATTATATTATTACAAAAAATCAATTTTTTTAAATAATGTTCTCTCTTAACAGTACCCCTTGGTGGGATTCATAGGTTAATTGAGTTTTGACTCAAAAACTCGATTTATCACACTTTTATTTCCAAAAAAAAAGCTTTTTTTCTGATTTTTGACAAAAATAAGAAATGTGTTCTAAAAGATACAAAAGATGGCGCCAGTTATCTTTTGTATCTTTAGTTAGGTCGCCTAGTCTAAAGGTCGACACGTCTAAAGGTCTAAAGGTCTACACGTATCCCAGAACGTCTAGTTATTAATTATTGCCCAAGAACAGCACTGTACCTAAAAATAGCTATAATATGAGTATTAAAATATGCAATAAACTGCCTAACTATCTAAAAGAAATCACAGTTGATAAAAAAAAAATACCGAACTTTTTAAATGGTTGGCAAATAGGACATTTTATAGCGTAAATGAGTTTTTAAATATAAGATAATTTATTAACATTATTCTTTATTATTAGACATTAAATGAATTTTAGTATTGATAGAACTTATTGTGTTTAGCTTTGTAAGTGAATGTATTTGTATGCCGATGATCATTGGCTGAATAGTAATACAAACATTTTATTAAGGAACTTTATACTAACCTATTCTGAGCATATAAACGTTTTGATTTGATTTGATAAATAAATCAAGCAGTGTCAGTGAAAGTGCATTCGCTTTCTAATACAATCCTCTTGACAATGGTTGTGTCTAGGGATTCCCACATTTTATAATATTTCTCTAATGGTTTACGCACACCACCGTTATGTGAGTTTTTAAGTTACATCTTTTTTTTAAACACAATAGACCATAAAAAGTATGAGTCCAAAGTTATGTCATGCCGTCGTTAAATTTGAGTGTACATTAATATTTATAACTGAAAAGATTCTTTGTATTAATATCTCGTCTCACATTTTAACATCTTTTAGGCCTCGTTGTCCCACATTTTAACATCTACATATTTATACAAAAACGCGTTTTCTTTTAAACACATTCCGCAAAGTGACCAATAAGCTCTGTGGCCAAATCTAAAAACGTATATCGTGATACCATGTGGCCAAAGAAAATTTAAGTAAGTTATAGTTATATGAAGAGCGACCTTCGGAGTTACTTGCCTATTCTTCTCCTGAAGAAGACTGCACCTTTGCGAATAGGCGTAAAGTCAAAAGTGGTAATGTAATTTACCACATATATTGACGTGTTCAAGTAACATTTTGTAAGTTCTGTGAAATAAACACTTTGAATTTGAATTTGAAAAGCAAACCACAGATTGTTACTACCTAATTCTAGACTAAAACTACACTCAACAGGCCCACTAAGCATGTCGGTGAAAATATATAATAAACTGCCGACTTTCCTCAAAACTGAATTAAAAGAAAAACAATTTATTTTAAACCTTAAAGAATTTTATACGATAAATGTTATTATACTGTTGACGAGTACTTACAAGATAAATTTTGACATTAGGCATTTTAATTTATTTTTTTCTCTTTTTTTTCTTATAATAATTGAAATGAAACTATTATTTTTATTATAATGACATCGTTTAATTTACGTTTAATCTACATTTATTTAATTACCATGGACTACGCATTAAAACTGACATTAAATTTAATTTTTATACCTGGGACATTTAATTATTGCCTACTAATACTGCTTTCTTTTTATTTATAACGTTTAGTATCCATATGAATATTAACCGCATGACATAATATGAGTAATAATTATAACCCTTTTCTAAGACAATATTTTTTATTCGTTTTAGCGACAAATGTTTGAAATGAGTCCTCTCTCAAATAAAATTGCGTGCCCAGCCTGGGTCCATGAGCTCTCAGAAATGTTATTTTTGTCACCTATGTAAAAACCATGGAAAGCAATAAATGATTGAGTATTGAGTTTATAGAGCAAACTAGTATCTATAGTTTAAACATACCTACATTTGTGGCATAATAATATTTTGGACCCTGCAGTTATAGAACATGTCGTTATCAATGATATTTATTTTGCCTTAAGATATAGATTTTATTTAACTTAGCTTTATGAGTTTTATGACATAAATCTCCTTGAAACTGAACAACTTTTGTCGAGGAAAAAACACATACGAAATGAAATAAAAATATCAAATATGTTTATTGTGTAAATTACAATGGCCCAATCGAGAGGCTAAGTGCGGAAAACGCCTTACAAACAAACACAACATAATACACAAAGTGATACTTTAGTTGACACATTATCTTATCTTCTTATATATAAAATTGGAGGTCCTGATTCACTGACTCATCAACGCCCAGCCTAAACCCTTAGACCTAGAAAGCTGAAATTTAGCAAAAACGGTGTCTGTTATGACGTAGGCAAGCACTAAGAAAGGATTTTTCGAAATTCAACCCCTAAGGGTTCAAAATTTCTAAGGAGAAAACAATTTTTTTTGACATTTTGACTGAAAACTTCGTCAAGATATACCTTGAAGCAAATAAATGGACTTTAAAATTTAAATAAACGTGGAACAGTTCAAATTAATTGTAACCAAGCGTGAACTCATCACCATACACGATTAATGAGTAACGTGGTGAAGTTCTTGGACTCTTTAACTAACTGCCTGTGACTGCGTTAAATTATGTAAAAATAGTTCTTTAACTTACATAATATTCGTTTGGTCTATGAGTACTATGTTATGAGTTGTTTATATTTATTTCTTACAAATGACTTTGGATTTATGTCATTTCGATGTTTGCTTTACTTTCCATATAATCCCTGACGGGGTAGACAGAGCATCATATGGTTAACATAACGCCACGTTCGTTATTAGATCTTCTTATCGTGTAGGTATTGTCAACTGTGTGGCGAACTTGGCTAAGTCTGGTGTCAGAGTTTTCAAACCGCACAATTGCCTTTGACTAGGTTTTAACGACTGTAGTCAGTTGATAACAGCCAGGACAGACAGCTTAGATGAAAAATTAATAACAGTAATGAAACATTTGTTATTCTAAAAGTGACTATTCCACTCTGCGGTTGAATGAAATTGGTCGCCATTTTATTGGTGGCAAAACTGAGAACTACTGAGAACTTTGTTTACTCCATACAAACTTTGAACCCCCATTTCACCCCCTTTAGGGGATGAATTCCGAAAAATCCTTTCTAAGTGCTTGCCTACTTTATAAAAGACGATTTCGGCCATGCGACCGCTTCAACTCCTAACTTGTTGGCGTTCATGTGCTCGCATATGGCTTATTAAGATGATAATAAGATCCTAATACGTGCAATTTAAATCCAATCCGTTATTTATTACATTAACATATCAACTGCCCTATTTAAAAGTGCTACAGCGCCTGATTTATCAGTTCTATTTCATTTGAAGTACCGCACGGTTATACCTTCTCTGGGCCGCATTCGAAATCGAATGTTGCGAAAGTCCAATTCACAATTTAACTACAAAATGTTATAGTTATTGTTGTTTGTATGTTGGAATGGCTAGAACGCGTGAGTTATTTGTTGCATAAGTCTGCGGTATGGACTTTGTGATTTTATCTTCTAATGTACCTTTCTATGGGCTGTTTCTTAACTCGTTCTCTTCCAAATGCGAGTACATTACTAGAGAAGTTTATTGTTAAGGAAACATTTTTAAAATCAAGCTCTTATGTGAATGTTTTTTTTCGTATTCTTCATGGCAAACCCTTTCATTTGATACCCCGCGGTCCGCCATTATGGGTTTAGAATGACGTCACTTACCTAACATTGTCATCCAAACTTAACGTGGATGCAAAATTTTCAACGCAAAATAGCGCAAACAGGAAAAGAAGATGAATAAATTCCATGCGCGATACAAGCTTTCAAAATTATTTTATGTAAGTATAAAGAATATAATATAGTTTTATGCAGGTTGCTGCACATTTATTCATATATGTATATGCATAAACATTGATGTATACGTATAACCTCAATAGTAACATTTATCAGCATGATCCTTGCATACAAATATTTTTTTCGTTTTAGTACAACTGCATTTTAGAATAAAAGCTTGTTTTTAAAAAAGTTTTTTTTTTATCAAAATTTTATTTATCGTTAAGATTTTGGCGCTTCCTGAAACCATTACGCCGCGCCGGTTTGGTCGAGTGGTACTGGCGCTGCCTCTTGCTCGATGGGTCCTGGGTTCGATTCCAAGTTGGGGCAAATATTTGTGTAAGAAGTAGATATTTGTTCTAGGGTCATGAAATGAGTGTATGTGTCTGTCTTTATGTATGTTCCAAGGGACCCACGACACAAGAAAAAACCTTCTTATGGGCCTTTGAGGTGTTTAGCGTTTTATTCAAGAATACCTAACATTTTGTAAGGTAACAATGTACTAATGACAAAAGATTTCTTAGCAAATAAAGAAAGGAAAGATGATACTGAGGAAGGTAAACTCACTAATTGACAAACTAATGTGATGGAGATTTCTTCCCTCGGGAAACACGTGCAAGTAATGTTTACTTTTTGCCAGTACCTAACTAACAACAGCAGCTTGAGCACGAGAGCACGAGTTGAAACTTCTCTTTGATTGCGCGAGGGCCCCACGCAAAGACTTGCTCGCCCTCTGGCGTTGTCAATGTTGACATTTTGACATAGGACCGAGGCGCTATCATCACCGTACTCGAGCTGCAGGTAGTTAAGTTGTAGTTTTTTATTATATTTTTTATTGTAGGATGGGTTAACTCTTGACCTCAATCTTGACCATAAAAGTCAAAGATGAGGTCGACGATGTAGCGAGTTAACCCAGAAAATGCCTATAAAGGCACTGGTACTCCCACGCACCGACGGAACACAACAAGCTGTTTGGCGTCGGACTTCAGTAGGAGGGTGGTCGCGAACCAGACGGCCCTTTACAGAGCCTACCACACGACATGAGACCATATGACGACACCTCAGATTCAGATAAAAATGAAGTGTAGTTGCCTGGGGTGGATTACTAGGAAGCAGGTCTCATTTGTGTTTGCTTAGTCGCCTCTTACGACACACACGGAAAGAGATGGGTTGGCGTTATTCTCAACCGATCACACACGGTTGATAATTAATTAAGTAATTAGTTGTAAGAAGTTGTTAATTAATTAAGTTGTAAAAATTAATTTGTCTCTTTTCCCAAGGTTCTTGGGTTTAGCTCCCGATCGGGTCCCGCACGTTTACTATCGGACCTGTTTGTGTTTTTTTAATGGCTACTACCAAAAGAGACTTGGAGATGATAATGAGCGTCATTATGAATTTCCTATTTAAACCACAAGAAAAAAGAGGGATGTTATAAATTTGACGAGTGTATCTGTACGTCTGTGCATCTGTATGTCTGTCTGTGGGTCGATTCCGATACGTTTTTTTTTGTTAGGGATTTCTCAGTTTAAAACAGGGTTTCTCAAACTTTTGGCTCCAGGAACCCCTGTTAAAGTTTCAAGATGACAGCGAACCAATTAAATCCCCCCCCCCCCCCTAGAAAATAATAAAGTTGACTGTTGAAGAAAATAAGGTTTTTATTTCAATAAAAGGTAACAAATACAGTGTCAACAGAAATATCTTTTTAATATTCAAGTGATGGGTTGGCTTGTTTCTTGTCGCAAATTGAGTCAATTTTAGGAGTGATTTTGGCCTGCCAGTCATCAAGCCCCCATCACATAAATCTTGCCGCGAACTACCTACCGACGAATGGCGAACCCCTAGGGGTTTTTTGAGAAACCTGGACATTGTAACCCCAGGGCCACGACATAGACGCAAGTGCGACCTATGTTAGCAGTTATTGCTTAAAACTATTAGATGGCTAAATCAATTCTGATAGAATATAGCTAAGAACTATTTCGATTCATTTAGGAGCTACGATGCTACAGACAGACACACAGATATACACGTCGAACTTATAACACCCCTTTTTTTCTCAGGGGTTAAAAAACTAAGTAATACATTAATCTACTTACACAAATTTGCGTCATAAGAGCGAAATCTATACTTAATCATCTCACCAACGAGGTGAACCTAAGGCGCGCGGAGAAAAAGCTAAGAAATGTTAGTGATTACTGATTGTGTTGACAAGTAATATGCAATACCGTGGCGTCACTTGCGTTTCCCATGCGCCGGCGCAGCGAGAGCATGTGAACCTCTCTGACACGATTTCAACTTTCTTTTGATCGGATGAGGCAATCGACTAGATGTTTCTGTGACATCTATGTGTTTTCATATTAAATATGTAGCCCGAGGACATTTATATTACTAAAAAGGTTACCGTTTGTCTTTGTGAAAGTATTACAGATTTTGCCATTTTAAACCTAAAAGTGAGGTCTTAATGACCATAACCCACCGTAACAATATTTTGTGATATTTTTTTTTACATTTTTGAGTTACCGTTTCAAATTTATATATCCGTTAATAGGCCCTCTGAACAAGCCATATACCTATTTTAAGATGATTTCTGTGGCCAATTTAGATTTTAATACTCATTTGGTCCATAGAAGAAATGAGTCTTAAAATCTAAACCAGCCACAGAAAGGTAAATTTTCTCTCATCGCTTAGCTTATCAATCATGCATAGGCATTGTAATCTATACTATAATATAAATAGGAAAGATTTGATTGTTTGTTTGTTTGCATCGAATAGGCTCCGAAACAACTGGACCGATTTGAAAAATTCTTTCACCATTGGAATCCTACGTTATCCGTGATGAACTTAGGGTACACGATCTTCCTGAATTCCTACGGGAACGAAGTCCCAGGCGGAAAGCTAGTCCAAACTAAACGTGTATGCAAAATAGGTCTATTGGTCGATAATAACTGCAATTCGACTGGAGGAATTTAATAAAAAGCTTGTAAAATTTGATAATTGCGCAATCAGTTCGGATTGAAGTATACCTATTCATTTCACATTGTAGTGTTTTAACGCACTGTAACGTTAAAGGAGAATGGGCAAAAATGTATCGAGCTTGGCCTAGGTTTACTGCATTAAGCAGCAGTCTCTCCTGAGACTCCAAGGTCTCTCCAAGGTCTGAGTCTCTCCTAAGCATTTCTAGAAACGCATAGTATGCAGAAATATATAAAAAAAAAACAATTGTGTGATTAGTGATTACACCGGTAGAATATTTTCGAAATACATAATATTTACTTTTATACTTTAATGACTGTCTCTGTGAATAACAATAGTTTTAGTTAAAAATGGGTTCACACTTATGAGATATATATCACGTTTTATTTTATTTCTAACCGTGACTCAAGTTGGCCGCTATTTAAAAAGTTTCTTATTATGAGTCTAACTTTGATATTCTATGGGTATTTGAGACCGCTCTCTTTTTTTGTTTTTGATTATTTGTAGACCAAAGTTCCCATTATCCTTTGAAATATTCTGAATAGTACCAAATTAACAATCTCAGTCGGCATTCATGTCAATGGTATGTGAATAATTAATGGTATTGAATTTTGTGGAATGTACAAAATACTTATCTACGCCAATTCATTATATAATACGCTCATGCCTAAAATCCCTATTGGGGTTGGCAGAACATCGGTGGTTTTAAAAACCTCTTGATGCCACGTTTGACATAAATTCGAAGGGTTATTATATGAAATATGATGTAAGTGGAGAGAAGTTGTCAGCCTTTTGCCCATAATACAGCAAAACCCTCGCATCCCACTTACTGGCATTTACAGTATGCCTAGTAAGAGTAAGCAGCTGGCATATTCTATGTTTTTGTGTTACACCCAGTCCAGCATGGAAGTGGCTATCCAAATTACGAGTATTATTGAAGATACGTATTAGAACCGCAAAACTCTGTAGTAATCATTGAATTGTATTTCCGGTATTTATGAGTTTTTAGGGTTCCGTACCCAAAGGGAAAAAACGGTACCCTATTAATAAGACTTCGCTGTCCGTCCGTCCGTCCGTCTGTCACCAGGCTGTTTCTCATGAACCGTGATAGTTAGACAGTTGAAATTTATGCAGATGATGTATTTCTATGTGCCCTATAACAACAAATACTAAAAACCAGAATAAAATAAGTATTTAAGGGGGTTCCCATACAAAAAACGTGATTTTTTTTGCTCGTTTTTATAGAAAGTCTGTCCGAGGCTGTACCTCATGAACCGTGATAGTTAGACAGTTGAAATTTTCACAGATGATTTATTTCTATTGGTCCTATAACAACAAATACTAAAAACCAGAATAAAATAAAATAATAATAAATAATAAAATTGTTTATTTAGTAAAAAGTTCATACATATAAAAATAGTGCTGTTAACTTAAATTGCTATAGTGCTAACTATACTAATAGTATGCCCGAACTAAGTATAAAAAACCTGTATCTCGGGCTTCTCATGCGCTAAATAAAACTTTGTGACTTATTTCATATAACAAAAGGGAAAAATTATAAAACAACAATAAAAATAAAATAAATGTTTAAGGGGGCGCCCATACACCAAACGTGATTTTTTTGCCGATTATTTTGCAAAATGATGACGCCCCGTATGTAAATGGCAGAACATTATAATCTACTTATAGGACTGCCTGCGATATAGGAGCAAAAATGATGTATCTATCGACGAAGGTACCTCGAAAGAAATATACACATCAACACGGTCTAGGGATATTGCACGATTTTTCATACAAAAGAGGCGTGTTTCAGAAGCTATAAAAGCATACTCAAGCTACATGAATGGCTATAATTTTCAGACGAGTAAGTGCTAAACTTGAATTTTCAATTCTAGTCAATAAATTTTGTTTTACTTGAATTTTGTGAAAACGTGACGGAAACGAAAACGAAAATGCACTTTTTGCCTGCTTTTTTTATGAAAATGGTGAAATTTACGCAATTTTTTTTTCATTTTCATCACGTTTTCATAAATTTCAAGTAACACTAAATTTATTGACTAGTATTGAAAATTCAGGTTTAGCATTTGCTCGTCTGAAAATTATAGCCCTCCATGTATCTCGAGTATGCTTTTATAGCTTCTCAAACAGACCTCTTTTGTATGAAAAATCGTGCATGTATCCCTAGACCGTGTTGATGTGTGTAGATTACTTATGATTAGCTAGTTTTAATTTTATTGCATTTTAATCTCGGGGTTGAAATATGAAATTGCAAATTTTTTTCCAAGGATTATTTTGTTCATAATTTCCTTGATTGATCAGTTATTTCTAGAAATTGTTTTTAATTTAAAAAACCGGCCAAGAGTGTGTCTGGCCACGCGCTGTGTAGGGTTTCGTAGTTCGAAAACTACATTTTATTACTTGATCGACCATTACTCGTTAACTTGAATAGCTAACTAAGTCGCCATAATTCTCAATTTAGTTTATAAACTACTTACATAGTGTTTTTCAAAAAAAAATAAGGAAAAAATTTAGCTGGTAGAGGTGGCCCCCGTACCTACTTGAGTCTGACAAAATTTGTTACATTAAAGCTTCCAATTTCACAAACGAATCTTTGAATTGAGAAACTTTCTATACAATCCCCCGTTATCTTTAAGAAAATTATGCAATGATAACCTACACAATCGAATCGGTAAGTAAAAAAAAAAGTCCTCGTTTCACATGTTTGGGAAGTACCCGACATATTTCCAGTTTAACCCTTTTGTCGGCGTGATCAATATGTGCTAGCTAGATGGACATGACGAAACTGTTAGAGTTCGTAATCACTATAGAACTCTAAAAACTTGGACTCACTACGAATATTTTGAATAAATTTGCATACTTTTAATTGACTTGATGAAAACGAATCTCCATTGAAGCTTGTTTCATCTGTTGCAGATGCGGAGCTTATTTTTGCTGTAACATTTACACTTGCCGCTTTAATAATCGAATAATGCCCTTAATTATGTAGCTTAATAAATAGAAAAATTCCACTGGAAAATCATTCAGAACGAATATCTAGGGCGGGTCAATAAATCCGTGACTTTTGGAATGAAACATGTTTTTGGATAAAAATATATTTTATTTTTCAACGTAGTCTCCCTTGAGCCCTATACACCTTGTCTTAAGTCATCAAAATAGGTATTTGTTTGTGAGAATATTTCATCTTTGGAGTCAAATCTCTTTCCGCCAAGCTATTTCTTCAGGTTTGGGAACAAGAAATAATCACTTGGGGCTAAATCCGGAGAATATGGTGGATGAGGAAGCAATTCGTAGCCCAATCCATAGATTTTTGCCATCAAAACTGCACATGTGTGCACCCTTGCACTGTCCTGGTGGAACAGAACTTATTCTTGACCAAATGCGGGCGTTTTTTTTTCAAATCTTCATTAGATCGACCCAATAAGTTTGCATAATATTGGCCATTGATTGTTTTACCCTTTTGAAGGTACGAGTAGTCAATGTGGATTATACCACGTGCATCCCAAAAAGCGGTCGTCATAACTTTATTGGCTGACAAAGCCACCTAGGCCTTCTTTGGCGCCGGTTCACCCCGTGAAACCCACTGTTTTGACCGCTGTTTGGTCTCTGGTGTATTGTGGTGGATTCACGTTTCATCCACAGTTACGAAACCGCGCAAAAACTCCTCCATATTGCGGTTGAACAACGCCAAACTCTCCTGCGAAGCTGTCACACGATTGCGTTTGCGGTCGATTGTGAGAAAATGCGGCAAACAATCTTGCGGAAAGCTTTCTCATGCCCAAGTGACCATTCAACAATGTAACCACTGAGCCATATGAGATGCCTATGGCTTTCACAATCTTTCGAATTAAAAATACTAATAAAGTAAGTAACTAATTTTAATGGGAAAAATGACCTTTTTTACTCTGAACAATCTGTCTGGGTCCGGACAAAATTGGCCGTCGGTCCTGATCCGGACCGCGGTCCACCATTTGGTGACCCCTGCCCTAGATCTTTGTTCTGAATCTTCAAATTCTGAGTGAATAGGCTTTTTTGGGTGAGCCTGAGCTTTCTACATCCATAACTACAATCTCCGCCTCTGAGTTTTTAGAGAAAAAGCGAACAAATTATTTAAAAAAACGAAAATACCACCATTCTTGTTAAATTTATTGAAACTCAAAGCTTTTTCATGAAATTGTTAAATATTATTTAAGCCGATGAATGTTATCGCTTCGAACGCTGTTTCAATAGGGTAATTAAATCATTAACACTTTATTTTCATATAGGTACATGTACATAGACATGTACATAGACTAAACAATCTTGATCCTCGAATGGAGGACGATTGCAAGTACAGGTAGGTTTTTCAAAGTGCTAGGTATATATGGCATTTAAACCACCTTTAACAAATTATTGAGGGTACTTTTAATTTGTTAAATTGCTACCAAGTGACAGCAATTATTTATTCTGTGGTGACAGCATTTTATTACTTGTTAATTTGATTCGAAATAAACACTCTCCCATCGGGTACGACTCGGGCGGTTTGTTTGACTAGGATGCATGCTCTTATTAGTTAAGAGTATTTAGGTTTAGTTTCTGACTCTTTGCGAATTTTAACTGTATTAGATATTATTTCTAAATCTTAGATGAGAAACGTAGTCGAAATTTTGTACCGAATCAACCATAACTCGTAAACTTGAAAAGCCAACTTAGCTGTGGTAGTTTTCCTTTTAATTTCTTTATATTTTCTGGTACTGTGATTTTTTTTAGATTATTATAAGCAACGCTTTAGCTAGCAGTGGGGGGAGGGGATACTTTAGTCTAACAAAATTCAACGCTTTAAAGCTAGATATAACGCGAACGGACCCCTGAATTGAAAAACGTTCTTCACGTGCCCTTACTATCTTAAAAAAAACCTATGCAATGACACCCCACATGATGCCGCTGCATTGGTGAGTACAACCCCCCCTTTAGGTGTATGGGAGCTACCCAAAAAAGTTATAAAAGTTCTTCACGAACCCTTACTATCTTAAAAATACCTATAAAATGACACCCCACACGACGACATTGGTGAGTAAAAAAAAACAATCCCCCTATAGGCGCATAGGAGCGACCCGATATTTTATTAAATTTTGACGGCGTAATCAATATACCGTGCCAAGTTTCAGCTTTGAACTACCAAGGATTTCTTAGAAAAACCGCGGACAGACGGACATGCCGAAACAAAAAAGGGTTCGTTGTTACTACGGAATAACACACTATTTTCTTTATTATGAAATAAATATATCTAATCTAATTCATTAATTTTAGATTGCACGCGTTTGCTAGTACCAAAAAAATGTGTCGACGATAGGAAGACCCTCCATTTCGCAGTGTTGAAACAACAGTTTCATTTTTTACTAAAAGTATCAAAGTAAGTTGTTTGTGTTATAAATTTATAAAGGACGGCGAGTGCGCTTCCGATAGTGGTCACTCTTTTGTCTTGTTACGAAGAATCGGCTTAAATTATATTTCGTGGACCATACATGTACAGATTACGCCACACAGATGGAAAATACCGTAAATATTGTAAATACAAAATTTAAAGATCTTTATTTTTGCCATGAGACCGACGGCCGAAACAGCGCAGAGTGAAGCCCGAAGCGATTTGATCCATATAATTAAACCGATCGATTGATGCCATAAAAGTATAGAATTTTTTTTTTCATTTCAATTGGTTCGATTCCCAGGTATGGAAAGCATTTTTTTTAAATTTCGGAATATGTTCCTTGGAGAAAGTTGTTCAGTTTCATAAGTCTAATCACTCCGTAAAGATTCACTCACTAATCAACAGTCACGCCATATAAAATTCTGCATACCTAGCACGGCCCGCAAGAAACTAGCGCGTAATGCCACTCCGATGACGGTAAAACACAGCGCAAAGAATTGCTCGCCCTCTGGCGTTTTCATTTTGACATTTTGGCTGCTGGACGTGTATTGTAAAAGCGCTCGAGTAGATTTATCGTCGTCCTCTTTCTCAAAATAGAACCATTTGTGTTTATATGGCTTAAAACTTCTTGATACAGTCGCAAAGAAAAGTATTGTAGCTTCGTAAATTTTAGTAAATATTTTAAAATTTAAATATTTGTTTGGTAGTTGCAAAATAAGTGTGTTACAATTGTAACTTATATTACGCTAATATGCTACTAATATGTAGGTAAAGTAATATTTTTAAGTTTCCATAAAAAAAATCAATTACATTTTACACTGTATCATTTACTACTTACAAGTTTTCTCGAATTTTTGACGACAGTAAAATTAGCTAAGAAATGGTATAAAAACTCATAGTGTGACAATCAAGAAAAATGTTCTGCCTTTTCTACCGACTTCAAAAAAGGAGAAGGTTCTCAATTCGACTGTATGTCCTTTTTTTTGTATTTTTTGTATGTTTCTTACGCGATAACTTCGCCAACTGTTGGCCGATTTTCAAAATTCTTTTTTTTGTACTCTGTGCAAACTATTGCTGGGATTGACCTACTTCCCAACAATAGTTTGCACAGAGAGTGACTCATTTACGTTTTTAACGTGGAAATTTATCATACCAGTGTGACCGCGAATCATGAACGAAAAAAATCTGATGCACTTCACTACTCAACAGTATCGAGTCTATACTTCCCTGTAGATTCGTTCAAAAATGTTTTAACGAAATATCTACCTGAAGTGCTGAAAAGGTTTTCTACGCCTCTAACACGTCATACAAACACTTTCAATGCACTTAAAATTTAAAAGCTTTACAATTTATTATTTCTAATGAAACACACATATCAACACTGTATAGGAATATTGCACGGTTTTTTATACAAAACAGGTCTGTTTGAGAAGCTATAGAAGCGTGCTCGAGATAATATGTAAATTTAAAGCGTATAATATGTAGGGATTTTTTTAGATGAGCAAGTGCTAAACCTGAATTTCCAATTCGAAACAATAAGTTTTGTCTTGCGCGAAACTTGTAAAACGGAAATAAAAACGAAAATGCACTTTTTTCCTGATTTATGTATGAAAAATTTTCTGTGGCAGAGTATGAGATATTTTTTTTAACATCTCGGGGAAAGTTTTATTAGTTTCTTGGGTGTTGCTAACTTATTCAAAGTTTTTAATTTATTTAGCACATTCCGCTCCCGCACTACACTAGCAATATTCCGCTTGGGACTTCGTTCCCATGGGAATTCGGGAAAATAATGTAGCCTATGTTACTCAGCAATAATGTAGCATCCTAATGGTGAAAGAATTTTTGAAATTGGTCTAGTAGTTTTTAAGTTTATTCGTTACATACAAAAATACAAATCTGTCCTCTTTATTTATTTTAGTGTAAGTATGTAGATGTAGATAAAGAAAAAAAGTCACACTACATGCAACTTACCGATGGTCCCAGGAAACCAGGCACAAAGAGGATTCCTCTGAAGGTCAGAGCTGCTGTTTCCGACCCTGATCTCCAAGTCTTGGAGTGGCTGGTGACCTGAAAGCAGTTATAGTAGTTTAGCATCCAAATTAAAGTTCCTCACACTCACTTGAATGTACTTTTGGAAGGGAGCTTTCAAGAAAGGGCTCATTATTTCTGTGTACTTGTAACGAGGCGGCATGCGCCTCGTCTTCATCCTCCTTCTCCATCCTCTTTTTGCGACATTTTTACTCTTCAGTTTTGGCATTCTAAATCTAAATTCGAAATCAAACACTTTTAGCTGTCATTTTCTGGGATGACAGACCCAATTAAACAAAATAAAATAAAATTTCCGTCGCAGGCGCACGCCTGCTCATAGTATACTGTTTTTATGCTTTTGTAATAAATTAAATTATAAAGTTTAAGTTGGAAATAAACATAATCCAACTTAATATTTATTACATATGTCTTCATCGTGCTCCGAGTCTCCGGCTCCCGCAGCCGCCAGCCGGCGCATACTTAAGAAGATCGTCTCAGTGTTTTTTCCCATACAAACGGCGTCAATGGATTTCATCCCCTAAAAGTCACTCTCGAACCTCGTTTATACGCTTACAAATCGATAGAGACCAAAAAGGTACGATCTTATTAAGTTTTTAGGGTAGGAATTCATTGACGCCTAAACTCATAATTTTGGAAATAAAACTCGGCATTTCGCCGGATAGCTGCAATTGTCCCTTTCGCACAAGTCTGAGGCGGGTGGTCGACATCGAGTCAGCATGAAAAACAACTGAGACGCTAGTCCAAACTGAGACGCTCCTCTTGAGAAACTGACTGGCTGAGTGATCGACCAAAGCACAGCCAAAAGCGCTGGGGTATGGAAGCATGAAAGGCATGAGAGTTCTGTAAGTAACAGAGGCGAATATTACGAAGGGTTTTTTAAAATTCTTATAGAAAACGGAGGAAATCGATAGAAAAATAAAATGTGTAAAATGTGTTTACCAAGACACGGGTTCGACTCACGAGAGCGAAATTTTTTTGTTCAAAGTGAACCAAGTCGCAGGCGGAAACCTAAAAAATATGATGTTGGCAGTTAATTAAATGGAATATATAAATGTCAATAACAGATCTTTAAAATGCCGTTTTACACACAACATTTTTTGAAAACTGATTTTGTAATACATACTAAGGTTTTTGGATTTTTCTTGGGAATGCGAAATTCAAATTTAACAACATTTTTTGGGAAGGTCTAGACAACATTTATCAAATTTTTATCTTGCTTAGCTTATGGAAAATGAAGGCACAGCAAAAAGAAGCATTAACCAGTTTAAATTCTCCCGTTGAGATTTTTAATGTAACGTTCACACATATAGTTACGAGTAAATTATGATTTAAAATTATGTAAAACCATCTTTTAAAAACTCTGGTCAGTTTGCATGGTAAGCATGGCTTGTAATCATGTATAACAGTGTTTTGTCAAAGCGACAGTCATTTGTCTTTGGTCACTTACAAACGTTGCGCCATGCTCGTGGCGAATGCGTAACAATTTGCGTTCTATTTCAACTGCTAACCATACAGTTATCTAGTTCAAGACTGTATAAGTATTTCAGTAACTCAAGCTTCCTACTTGTAACTTATTTCATTGTAAGATGAAAAATTCACGGATTTCGTTCCTCACACGACTATCGAGCACATTGGAAATGAATCTACGGAATTCGAAAAAATATCGTTCTTTTTGACTTTTTTCAAAAAGGTTAGGCTACAGCAGCTCGAGCACGATGGCGACAAACACACACGGCGCGCCACTCGGCTGACGGTGAAACTTCACTTTGATTGCACGAGGGCCCCGCACAAAGGCTTGCTCGCCCTCTGGCGTTGTCAATGTTGTCATTTTGACATAGGACTGCGGCGCGCGCTATCACCATCGTACTCGAGCTGCAGGGCAAGCCCTTAACCCGATCATTTTGTTTTAGGCTCAAATTATAGTTGACTAAATTGTCCAGAGGAAACTTTCTCAAATTTTTGATATTTTTCTTCGCTTCCAAAATATCGAGCGCCATAATCAAAAATTCGGACAAAATATAATTTTTTTTTCACTATTTTTTTATATCAGCTTTACAACTCTCCGAGATATAAGGTGATCGCACTTTTTCGTGAAATCGGAGCCTACGCTGCAGCGAACGAAAAGACATTTCCAATGTCAAAAGTATTTGCGGTGTAAAATGACTTGGGATTGGGATGTATGATGGCGTAGTAAATTACGTATTACAACGGCAACCGGTAACCTATTTCATAATTTAAATCTCCGCGGCTGACAGTACTGCATGGAGGAAATCACTTTTCAACGTGCCACCTGACATTTAATATCGTATTCACTCGTCACTTTTGCAAAGGCTTTTGCGTGCCAAACCTTTGTTAACGGACTGTCTAGTGTATTTCCCTTTCCGTGTTCAACTGGCGACACCGGTCGCGCGAAATCCGCACGCTTTTGTATTACAATGGAATTCGTATAACCCGTGTTCAATTCGCATCAACTGGACACGCCTTTGTTATCAAGTAGCGCTGGGAGAGCTTTTACAAAATAGTGTGCAAAATACTTTTTTGACTTTACTGTTTGAGTCTTTAAAGCCTTTTGAATAAGCGTCGGTATTAGGTAAGGTACTGCTTACATTCACTATGTTACCACTGCTGCTTCTGCCACCTGCGCTGCTCCTATGGTTGTAAGGTTGCGAAATGTATGTCAACAGCTTAATACAACCACAGTCGTTTCTGGCACTTCGCTGGCCGCTACCGCGGCACGCTCGCTTTGGGGATCGCATTTCTATCCTAGCCTAAGATTACGTTAAGGTTAGGTTACTAACAAACCTACTTAACGCAGTTGCTTTTATCAAAATCGATACAAAAATACCCGACGCGTCAGTCCGACATGTCTGCTATTTACGAAGCCTGTGTCTGTATTTCCGGGCTCATATAACCCGAGTCTCTTTAAAGTTCGAGTGAATATGCATCGTCTGGGTGAGCTTGATACATCCCCGGACACATCTTCGCCTCTGGGCTAGATTGTGGTTAAGAGCAAACCCATTCATTATATAAAAAAAGTAACTTTAGGCATCTAACGCGTCGGGTAATATTTACAAATATTTGTCCCGCGCTGGCTTTCACTGCTTCGGCTCACACGATTTATTCCGAACATGTACGAACGCGCTAAATCAGCATGGATTTGTTGTGAACAGACCAAATAAAAAACCGTGTTCAATTCAATTGTACACTATTTTGTTAAACCTCTTTTAACGTTGCTTGATCGCAAAAGCGTGCCAGATGACGCGAGCTGAGCACGGGTTGTGAATTTGTAGTAAGTATAAAATAACATACCAAATCTAGATTCCATGATACAATACAGACTTGATTACGTGTCCGCGCTACAGTACTACAGAAAATCTTCTTTTACTTATACATATATTGTAATAAATTTTATTATTTTAAAATTGAAGATCCTGACTCATCAACTCCCAGTCCAATCCCTTGTACCAAAAAATCTGAATTTTGGTCAAACGGTACCTTTTATAACATAGGTTAGGAATAAGGAAGGATTTTATGTACTAACATAGTTATAAGATTTTTGTTACTAATCAAATATGGACTTGTTGGTCTGAAATAAATATTTTCATTCATTCATTCATTCAATAACATTTTTAAAAGAAAATTTTTTTTGGGAAAGAAATTATTAAAAACAGTACAATAATAAAACATGCAAACATAAGAAAACATCACAACAAGAGGGACGGCAAAACTTTAAACGAAATGAGGCTTCACTCGCAATCAGATTCGTTCTCGATATATTTTTACATCTTTTATTTCCTTTTCAGTGAACAAACAAGTTATTCTTTCCATTTCGTTTCACACACTTCAAGGTTTTCTAAATTGAGTTTACTTGTATCGAAGAGAGCTGTTTACAATTGTGTTTGAGTGAACTAAAGGACATCATTCAATTTGTGCCAGCCAACGAAAAGGATTCCTTCTGATCAAGAGAGAGCCACTTATTTTTTTTTACTTAGATGCCAAATATCCACTGTCATTCTGAACCGAACAACTTTCCTCAAGGAAAATTGGACGAACTTTGAAAAAAAAAATAATCGCACTTCTATGTCATTTCGTTGTAAAAAAAAATTGAGAATTTCAAATGGGTTCCTCGAGGAAAGTTATTCAGTTGCATGGAAAAGATCACCCCTTAAGTCACGCTAATGGGCCTTTATGAAATACGAAAACGGCACGGCAAAATTGTACTACCATTGCCTCCTATGCACTAGTGACACTAGAAGCTGGGAACATAGAAGGCAATGGTAATTCAAATTCAAATAACTTTACTTACCACAGCATCCTCTTGTGGTAACTCTGACGACTTTAACTGCGTAGTGTCTCAGCAAATCGACCTGCCACCAGGGCGACGCCTCCCTCTGCGTCTCCGTACATCTCTTGCCGTCATGTTCTGTCGTCTTCTCCCCATCATTACCGTTGCCCGCGTTACCACCCCGCACTGTTGTCGACTGGTTTGCTGGCTTTCGGAAGGCCACGTTTGTACCTGCAGAATGCGGAATAATTTATTTTTTTATAACTTAATTTTAGATTGGGTGCCCCTCGGTGAGGGCGAATACCTAGGCTGATAAAAAATAATGAAATTTCCGTTTTTCATACAACATTTTTAGAAAACTGAATTTTTCATACTAACGTTTTTGGATTTTTATCGGGAATACGAAATCCAAATTTAGCAAAATTTTGTGAGAAGGTTTAGACATTATCAAGTTAATTTTCTCATGTTTAGTTTATTGAAAGTTGTAAGTTTTTAAACTAAAAACAATTTTAGTAACAGCTGTTCAATTAGATAATTTATGAACAAAATAAAGGTTGAGAAAAAATCGTCAATTTCCATAGGTAAAAGACCTACTATTTGATCAAAAAGTTGGTTCAGCCGTTTAAGAGTTATAAGCGATAAATGTCGGGGTATCTATTTTTTTACCCTATTTTTGCGTCGGGTATTATATAAAAACTTACCACAAAAAGGTGGCTCGGCAGTCCAGTCGCCCCTCAAAGTGCATTCGCGCTGATGCGCCCCGAAGAGCTCATAGCCCTCGTCACACTCGTACGTGGCGACCGTACCAGCGACTACATCTGTCTCACTCGTAAGAGTAACCCGGGCATTTGGCGGCACAGCTGGATGCCCACACCGACGGTCTCCTGGGGAAAATAGGCTACATTAGCACACTAGAGATTTCATACAGGCTGTAACGGATCATTCTGAATGATTTTCCAATGAAATTTTCTCTAGAAAAATTTAAATCATTTAAACTGATGAAAAGGAAGGGAAAGTCAAAAGTCATTATCTCTTAGTCAAAGTTAAATTAACATTATTTCATAGAACTTTCAGGATGTTACTTAAGATAAGTCAAAGTAGTGAAGTATTTTTTTTTTACCAGCCCATATACTTCCCCACCGAGGGGCACGGGCCTCCCTTCCACACACGAAGGGGATTTAGGCCATAGTCCACCACGCTGGCCCAATGCGGGTTGGTGGACCGCTTGTCTTTCGAAAATTTTTCTTGGGCGGGTGGGTTTCAACACGATGTTTTCCTTCACCTTTGAGCAAGTGATAATTAGAAAACCGAACATAAATCCGAAAAGACGAATTTAGTGGTACAGGCCCGTACCAGAGTTTGAGCTCACGACCTTCGGATTACAAGTCTGGCTCATTACCAACTGGGCTATCACGTGAAGTACATTAAAAGATTTAAATACATGTTTATACTTACAGGGTGAAAAAACCTCCTAGCTATATTCCAAATCCTGAACCAGTATCACTTACAGAACACTTTTTTTTTTTTTGGATTTTTTTTCCTAAACGTAGACACCACTTCTGTGCACCCCCTGAGCGCTACCCGCACCCCTCCCGTGCCTGGTGTAGGAGTAATGTCTACGTTTAGGCAAAAAATGAACGATTCCCAATTAAAAAAATTTTTTTTTTCATAAATGTGTTCTTTGAGTGATACTGGTTCAGGATTTTGAATATAGCTAGGTTTTTTATCACCATGTATATTCGTTCATTCGACTCTACTTACTTTACGCTTATTCTCAAAGTTACAGTTTTCCACTAAGAGGAATAGGTAAGAAATTCTGAGGAGTGCTCTTTTTAATCTCATTTAATGTTTTCTTATTTTTTAATTTTAACTATAACTCTGAAATAACTCCAGATGACTGAGCAGTTTGTTCCTATGGCTTCTTATCTGATAGATAATCAGAAATTCTGTAGGTAATAGCCCTTTTAGCAAAGATTTTGTTCTGTCCAAGGGTAAATTTTGAATACCAATGGGAATCTTCCAATAGAAACTTTCCGAGTCGAACTAACATTTTTTGGATCTCGTTAGATTGACAGTTCCACAACTTTGTTACGTACCGATCAATGTAACTAACATTTTAAAAAAGTTAGTTTAATTTAGATACCTATACGGATGACTTTTTAACTAAGGTACCCTTTCTTTTCGTCTTACCCCCACTTTCTGCTTTAAAATTTAATAAACTTATTTGAATGTAATCCACTTTGCAATAAACAACTATAATAACAGTGTAAAACACGAAAACCAGCAATGAACCCACATCGCATCCTGATAGCGACGCCGGCGCAGCACGGGCACCCCTTGCGTGGCGCGGTTTCGTTGTACGGACGGCCGCACACCAAATTACCACAAGCATGCACTCTGTGCTGTTGTGATAAGAGCGGTTTTGCAATGAAAATGGAGTAACCTGATGCGCTGGCCTCTGTACATAGCGTATCGACAAAGTAGACAATAACGAAAACTTTGCACGTTGCTTAACTTCTCTGATCGGTTCAGATCAGTTGAGATATCTATACTAATATTATAAAGAGGAAAGATTTTATTGTTTGTTTGTTTGTTTGCTTTGAATAGGCTCCGAAACTTCTGGACCGATTTGAAAAATTCTTTCACCATTCGAAAGCTACCCCCGATGGACATAGGCTAAATTATTTTCCGGAATTCCCACGGGAACGAAGTCCTGGGCGGAATGCTAGTTTAGTATAATGGGAATTGTGAACTCCTGGTAGGCAATTAATTTGCCTTTGCCAGGAGGACCTACTCTTCTTGAAAGTTCCCTTAGGTCTCCAGAGAGTGAAACCTTTGGAATCGCATCACCATGCTAGCTTTAAAGCATTTGTGGTGCAGTTCCTGACGTTCATGCTGGAGACAGTCATAAAGGAGAGCTTTTGGCCGGAGGGCGTGGTGTTCCGCCGTTTCTGAAGGAGATTCCCGGTTGCAGACACCGCCGGAAAAACATCCGGGAAACAGTGTTAATTAGTTTTATTTTAATTTAATTATATTTCATATGTATGTTAGTCTGTAAGGTAAGGCCCAGATGCCTGATAAAAAATGATTTTATGATTTTTATTATAACTCCTAATTACTAAATGCAAAACAGAGTTAAAAAAGTAAAGCATATCAATTTCAATATGTATGTGGATGTGTGTGAGCGTGTGTGTATGTGTTTGCATTGTTGTGGTAAACCTGTAGGTTAATTCTTAAATCTCAATTTAGGATACAGGGTTAATTTTAGTGTATGTATAGATCTAAGTTTGAAGTTACAGTTTAGTTTATTATGATTTATTATTTTTTAGATGATGATGGCGGTCGCAATTGGAATCTTACTGGCGATCATTGCATCGGACTTAGTCTTGGCACCCGCGGAAATGGCCGCAGTTAATAATAATTCCAAGTTATCAAATCCCTACATCGCCCTTTTGCTGTAAGTATTTTTTTTTCTTTTTTACTTCTAGCGATTGTACAGAGAACTGCAGAGATAACTGACTACCTCTATGAAATAAGGATGAAGTAATTTCACGAAATGTTTTTAGGTATTTCAATGATATTTTTTATATTAATATAGTTTTGTTAACTAAACAATTACGTTTAATCACGATTTTAAAACTTTATGTTTTGTCATAGACTCTTTATCCGGTATGGGTGGTCAGGTATCTCTGCAGCTGTCTGTACCTATGGTTTCTCATTGATCCCCTGCGACGATTCAGGATTTGGCAGATCACGTGTTTACACCGCTAGTATACAATTTATACCTCTAGTATACAATTTATACCTCTAGTATACAATTTATACCTCTAGAATATACCTCTAAAATATATTTGTCACTATCTTAGTGATGTGATGAGTCAGGATTGTTGAACAAATCATCGTAATGATTTTGGCGCTCCCTGAAACCAATACGGCTATTGACGGCCGGTTTGGTCAAGTGGTAGCGGCGCTGCCTCTTGATCGACGGGTCCTGGGTTTGATTCCCAGTCAGGGCAAATAATTATGTAAAAAGCAGATGTTTGTTCTCAGGGCCTTGGGTGTTTGTGTCTGTCTTTAAGTATGTTCCAAGGAGAACCTTAGAACAACTCAAAGGACAACCTTAGTGGTGTGGGTCTTTCAGTGTGTAGCGTTTATTTATGTAATTATTAACCGAGGCCGGTGCCCCGGCTTGTCCGGTTCTGGTATATGCTATACAAGACCACGGCACTGCACTCGTAGTAAAGGATTCAAGATTTTTACTGTATTTTAAGCGAAATGCTGACCACCCACCTACTTTTTGAAGGTTATACATACACTACACACATACGTCCCACAGGGTGGTGTTTTATCCCCAATCCTCTTTTCAATCTTCATAGACAGTATATCTTCGTCCCTTTCCTCATCTTTCCATTTGTACGCCGACGACTTGCAAATTTATGCATCTGCTCCCTTGAAAGACCTGGGGAATGCTTTCAATAGAATTAATGCGGACCTGGCCCTAATGTCTCGGTGGGCTCGGGAGTTCGGACTAGTAGTGAACGCGGTGAAGTCGCAGGCTATAGTGATCGGCAGTCAATCCTTTGTCTCCAGGCTTAAGACTGTTGCGATTCCCCAAATTCTTTTCAATAATGATGTCATTCCTCTCTCTCGTTCCGTTAAGAATTTGGGAGTCATCTTAGACGAGACTCTGTCTTGGGGTCCACACATTGAAAACTTCAGTCGCAAAATATTTGGTTCTTTACACTCACTGCGACGCATGCAGAACTTTCTTCCCCTTGAGACAAAGGCTTTACTTGCTAGATCACTTCTTCTGCCGCTAATTGACTACGCTGACGTTGTCTATCTCGATGCCACCGAGGAATTAGTCAACAAACTGGAACGAATCCAGAATGTGTGCATCCACTTTGCTTTCGGTCTACGAAAATTTGACCACGTATCGGAGTTCCGTGCTAAGTTTAAATGGCTACCCATCCGCAAGCGCAGAGAGTCCCATATACTCTCCTTGCTCTTCAAAATCCTTAATTCTCTCTGTTTGCCAGTGTATCTGCGGGAAAGATTCCAACATAGGTCTGAAATCAGTGGTGAGCGTCTGCGATCTGGTTTTAACCTTGCTCTCACTATCCCGCCAAACACTACACGTACATACAACAGGTCTTTTACAGTGCACGCGGCGAGGCTCTGGAATAGCATACCAGTGTTTGTCCGTAAGTCCCCTTCAGTTGAAAGTTTTAAATTGAGGCTCAAAAAGCACTTTGGTTTCGATGCTGAAGCTCTTAGCTAATATTGTATTTTCTCGCATCTTGTTATTTATTTATTATATATATGTATATACTTATGTTATATATTGATGTATTATATATGTACATGTTTATTACCTTTGTACATTTAATGCTCCCTGCGGACTACTCCTTCCTCTCAAACACTCAATGGGTTGACTGGAAGAAATCCCCTTGTGGGATAAGTCCGCCTTTGTAGGTACTGTTTTTTTTTCTTATAATGTGTTTTGTGTAACTTATGCTCATGTACAATAAAGAATAAATACATACATACATACATTCGCTCACGCCCGTAATCTCTCAAGGGGTAGTCAGAGCATCAGTGGTCCCAGAACCACTAGATCCCACGTTTGAAGGTTATACCTAATTATTATTGTCGGACTGAGCTCTATAATATGGCAGTTGTAACTTTTACTTGTGACATGTTAAAGTGTGGTAGTAGGCAGGTAGAATAATAAGGGGACATTGGTTTCATAACGCGGCGCGCGCGCAAACTGAATTTTGGTTGCTATTTATTACTTCCTTTTATATAACATTTCGATCCGACGTTTTTTTCTTTTTGAAACTTTTATAAAAAATGTGTATGTGTTATGATTTTGTCATTCTTTTGGCCGTTGTCTTGCTTTTTTCTAAAATGGCGGCTCACGATTTAAGAAGCTTACTATTTGATACTGACAAATTGTAGTGAAGTATGATGAGATTGGGTAAAATGTATAGATAATAAAAAGCGTGTGTCTGAGTAAAGAATAAACGCATTTATTTCGTACTTAGCAGTATTAATAACAATGTATACGCCATTGATCATCGTATGGCAGTCTTTTACACGCGTAACCTCAATACCTTTTATGTATAACTCCATATACCTCATCACCCCCGCAAGTTCAGGGTCTCCTCCCCTTTTTCTAAGCAAAAAAAATTAAAAAAATTATTGAGGTCACACCGTAAAAGTAAAAAAATAAAAAATAATACAAATTACAATTACTTATTACAATTATTGTTTAAAATATTGTGTATTAAAATTAAATTATGAATTACTTTAATTGCCATAATTACTATTACCATATGGGCGATTCCATTATCGCGGGTGCAACATTTAGACACACTTATGGCTTTCTATTAATAAAATATAAAACATTTATAAGAAATTGATTGGTCTAAGGGTTACATTTTAACGTGTTTTTTAAAGGTGTCTATATACAAATTAGAATAAAATGCATGAATTAGCACAAGAGAAGTTTAAAGTGCTATGGCGGGTGCAACGAAATCGACCCACCATTACAGATCTTAGAGAAAGAATGACAAATGTCTCCTAATTGTGAAACATTTATTTAATTCTGCTTTCATATTTTTAAAAAGTATAAAGTCAACCAATTATTTATTTAAATATAATTATAAAAGAACATAAATTGGATAAAATATAATGGCTTTATTACTTTTCTATCCGTCGCGGGTGCAACATCGAATTATCGCGGGTGCAACTCATCTAACTGAAGTGATTTTAAACCTCACTGAAAGACTTTAAATGATAGAAGTGAGATCAAACAAGTATATGATTAATTACTACACTCTTTTGTTACTTATATTAATTATATTTTTCACAAATAAGTCAATATCTATTAGAAATTGTAAGCATGTATAATTACCACCAATTTCATGTTTGGTGCCTGCAATTTGACGCCGTATCTTCCGATCGAACAGTTATTTGAACATTTACGATATATTTCAATAAAACTGCATGAATTGTCTTCATAGAACGCTTATAAAAGTTGTTTTATTATGTAATTTACATCTTTCTTTTCGAATGGACATATGAAAGTAACAAAAACTTAAATTTTACAAATTCATGTCGAAAATTGTCTCTAGCGGAATCGCCCATATATAGTATGCTACGCACCTCGCCTCACTCTTAGGTGTAGCTAGTATAAGTATAAGTAAGCTAGCCTGTAGCTGACAGTCAATTAACGGTTCTAAACCTGTTTTTTTTTGTTATTATAAGATGGGTTAACTCTTAACCTCAATCTTGACCATAAGGTCAAAGATGAGGTCGATGATGGAGCGATTTAACCCAGAAAATGCCTATAAAGGCATGTCTCTCATTGAATCCTTGAATCCTTTACTACAGTGCCGTCATCTTGTATAGCATATACCAGAACCGGATCTAGGGTGACAAGCCGGGACACCGGCCGTGGTTCATAAATACATAAATAAACGCTACACACTCAAAGACCCACACCACTAAGGTTCTCCGTTGAGGTGTTCTAAGGTTCTCCTCGGAACATACTTAAAGACAGACACAAACACCCATGACCTGAGAACAAACAATTGCTTTTTACACAATTATTTGCCCGACTGGAAATCGAACCCAGGACCCGTCGGTCAAGAGACAGCGCCGCTACCACTTGACCAAACCGGCCGTCACTTTGTTTCAGGGAGCGCCAAAATCATTACGATAAAAAACAACGTTGATTTGTTCAACAATCCTGACTCATCACATCTCCCAGTCCCCACATTGCAGTAGGTAGAAACCGTAATATTTTCCCGAAATCACTAGGTACTATTTTAGATAGATAGATAAATATAAATTTACGGAACTAAAATTTTACTTAAAAAAAATACGAAACTTTAACGGCTGCCTGCATTAAATTAGGATGTGTTAGGGTAGGCTTTTTTTGGTTAGGCTAGGCTGCATTTATATACGTCAATATGAAAAAAATTGAGGTACCTAGTTCACAAAGTACCTAACCTTACTAAAATAATTACAATATCACGGGTTTGAAAATGTTACAGTGATAAACAAATACTTTGACATTGATACATATACGAACGTAATATACATATCAAATGTCTAACTAAAGTGTCACGTTACGGCCTTATTGGGACAAAAAGATTGACACACGACCATAACATAAGTATGTTTTTAGGGTTCCGTACCTCAAAAGGAAAAAACGGAACCCTTATAGGATCACTTTGTTGTCCGTCTGTCCGTCCGTCCGTCCGTCTGTCAAGACCCTTTTTCTCAGGAACGCGTGGAGGTATGAAGCTGAAATTTATATCAATTACTCAAGTCTACTGTCTCTTGAAGCTGTGAAAAAATCAAACTTCTAAGCCAACGCAATCAAAAGATATAGCCGTTTATGCCGCAAATTTCCGCAAATTTTCGACACTCGCAAAGGAATCAAAACCTACAGGGTACTTCCCGTGAACACAGAATCTTGAAATTTGGTACGAAGCAACGTCTTATAGCACAGATAAAGGAAAAATTGCGAAAACCATAAATTTTTAATTACATCATATCATAAAAATATTTTTAATATTTTTAAACTTACTACCCTTTCCTCATGAACGCGTTGAGGTATTAAATTGAAATTCATATCAAATACTCAGGTCTACAATACCTTTAAGCTAGGTTTGTACGGAACCCTCGGTGCGCGAGTCCGACTCGCACTTGGCCGGTTTTTATTTCATTAATTTGTGCAAAAATAGTAATAACAATTTCTAGATTTTTATATAAAACTTGAATTTAATAATGTGTTGATGTCACTTTTTAAATATTTTTATTAAAGACATAAAGTAAAAACGTGATCAAGCAAAACCGGAATGTAATCCAAATATCGCTTTATTTTTTTTTATCCAGAAAGTAGGTAAGATTTGTGAAAGCAACTTTTTTACTGTCTTGGTAAGGTACCTCCCACATGATGAAATAGCGGACTTAAACCAAACCTGAAACCAAGGTGATTCAATGGAGACACTGGACAACTTCTCAATTTTACCTTTTTTTCGTCTTACCGACCCCTGTCTTCCCCACAACTTCCGCTAACATAAAAAAATGTTTAATAAAGTGTAAATAACCTTACATACACACACATTCACATGTATACACACACACACACTGTCCTAACTTTTATATTACTCATCACGGCTATTTTGTTTTGTTAATTATTTAATTACCTTTATCCTACCTGTTAATAAAAAAAATGATAAGATGTAGACGGCCGAAGGGGTAATATTTAAGAGCTGTGAAGTTTGCAATATAATAAAATAAATTAAAAATAATTTTCCGCTAAACATAAATATTCTTAGTGCACTTCGTTTTAATTTCGCTGCATTCGAAACAAATAATCAAAGCTCACGCGAATGACACTAATCCATCTCATTGAGACTTTAAGTAATCTTTCAAGCGCCTGTTTGTCTGTTAGTCTTTGTGGTAGACGAATAGAGAGATAACTCAGATTCGATACGATAGTGTTCGTGTCGCATTAGAGCAAAAACTCACGCGCACCGCAGGCTAATTCGGAGCAATGCAATGCTTTGAAAAAAGTATGGGGCTATAGGTCACAAGTGTTAGCGATTTGTTCCATTCATATCGATTGTCGTGTTATCCAGTATTTTGAAACTGGTTTCAGACATAAAAAGCATCTGCTAGAGAACCTTATCTACATAAATTACTTTTTGCATCGCAGGTTCGCTGTATGCTTTACCTCGCTGATCGTCTGAGATAAGTGATAGCCCAGTTAGTAATGAGCCAGACTTGTAATCCAAAGGTCGTGGGTTCAAATACTGGTGCAGGCCTGTACCGCTAAATTCGTCTTTTCGGATTTATGTACGGATTTCTAATTATCACTTGTTCAACGGGGAAGGAAAACATCGTGATGCAACCCCGTTCAAGAAAGGCCAGCGTGGTGGACTATGGCCTAAATCCCCTTCGTATGTTTCGAAGGGAGGCCCATGCCCCTCGGTGGGGACGTATATGGGCAGCTAAGAGACTGGGTTACGAGTGCTTCTGGATCATGGTTACACTAGTTCCCATAAAAGTAACATTGTCGGTGTTAGTTCCTAAGGAGGAAAAAAAAAATTTTTTTCCAAAATTTACAGATTTTGATACCCCTTTTTCTTAGAGGGTAAGTTTTGTAAAACGCAGAAACACGGGTGTCACAAATTGTGTTGAAGAGTACTATTATCGAGTTTCAAGTCAATTGGACGATCTTATTTTTTTTCCATACAAAAAAATTGATTTATTTTCATGCTGCAGACTATCTAGCTTGACATTTTTATATGAAACGATATAAAACAAAAAATACGGTTCTGTTTAATTTTCATAAAGATTACGTACAAAAAATTTACATACTGATTAAAAAATAACGTGGTATATATAGAGTGCTAGATATTCCGACCATTCCGCAGTATTCAACGCTAAGAAGAAGAACGCTTGTGTCTCGTCCATTAATCTGTAATCGGGCCGATTTTGTCACGTATCTCACCGCCATCGAAGCGTGTCCAATCTGAAGACCCAGACCTGACATTGAATTTGTCAATACGTGTAGCCTCGAATTAAAAACTGGGTTTTAGCACAAATAAACCGCTTCATTAACAGCTTTCGTGTTCATACTAAAGAATACTTTTTGAAGTTACAATTTATGATAACGAGGCAATGAGAATACTACTTTCTGTTACATGTTAAAGTACATACTTTTTAGTTGTAACCAGTTGTAACTAATCTAAAGTTATCATCATAATCGTACATTCATCACTCAAACACATTTTTCACAAATATACAGGGCTGCATCTCTCTTGCAACCTCTCGGGTGGTAAATCAGTCCATAAAACTGAACAACTTTCCCCAAAGAACATAGGTCAATACGAAAAAAAAATTGCACTATAAACTGATGAAGTTAGTATGGGAACCCAAATTTTTTTTTCGTATTTTTGACCTAGGAATAGAATAGAATAGAATAGAAAAATCTTTATTTTATAGGACATTCAGGATGTCACTTAAAACAAGTCAAGATTACAATGAAATACGCCTATTCGCAAAGGTGCAATCTTCCTCAGAGAAGAACAGGCAAGAAACTCTGAGGTTGCTCTTTTAAATCGCATTACAAACTTTCTTATTTACTAATTTTAACTAAATCTGAAATAACTCTAGAGCTGAGCAGTTCATTCCCATGGCTGCCTGTCTGATAGATAATCAGAAATTTTGTAATAGCCCTTTTTGCAAAGTTTTTGTTTAATCACTGTCTTAAATTTATCCAAAGGTAAATTTTGAATACGTATGATCCTTGGGGAAAGTTTCATGGACTGATTTACCACTCGAGAGGTTGCAAGAGAGATACCTAAACCCTGTATACCTACACTAACGACAATAATTTTCATTAATTCACCACAAAATCAATACTGACTTAATACTACAAATAACCACACTAAGTTTTCTACATACTCAGTAATGATTTATTTGTTTTTATAATTTAAGTTACTTTTATCTCTTGTCATAATGTATACTCCACCTAGTCTACCAAACCGGTTGCAGCTGAAAACCAGCGTCATGGCTCAGGCTGTGGTATAATGCTGAGCTGCATCCGTTTCGGCAATTTGTAATTTAGTTTCATAAAAATTACCCACCTATTTGTATAACTTTCTATAACTTACCGAATAAGAAATTTTCTATTCTATTCTATTCTTTATGATACGGCGTTGGTTTAAAAGAAAATTGTCTATTAGGATTTTATAGGCGTGGACCATAATAGGTTGTCATCGACACTACCCGATTATATAAGCTTCCACTTGTGTGCAATACTTAGCTCAAAATGGAATATTATGTCTTCATACTATATTCTAAAACCAAAAAACGTACGATTTCATTAAGTTTTTGGGGAAGGATATCGTCGATTCATAAACACAAAACTTTGAAAATAAACCTTGGCACTTCAACGGAAAACTGCAACTCTCTCTTTCGCACAAATCTGAGGTGAGTCATCGGGCAGCAAGACAGCAAGAAAATTCTCAAAAATCAAAATTGCGCGCGCGCTCCTAACTGAGACGCTAGTGTTAAATGAAATCTCATACGTTGACGACCTCCGTGCAACGGTTAATCACCTCACTAGCCACTATCGAGGTCATGGGTTCAGTTCCGCTATAGGTCATTTTAGAAAACCCCTTTAGAAAAGCCGGACAGAGAGATTGCTATCGTGCTGTAAAGTTGCTTTTCTGCGTACGATTATGATATTTTGGTTATAATTTGGTACTTTGTTATTTGGGTTACTTTAAATTCGTTTATAAACACATCGTAAAGGGTCTCTTATTTCACCAATTTCACTATCGTATTGTGTAGAAAAGCCGGACAGAGAGATTGCTATCGTGCTGTAAAGTTGCTTTTCTGCGTACGATTATGATATTTTGGTTATAATTTGGTACTTTGTTATTTGGGTTACTTTAAATTCGTTTATAAACACATCGTAAAGGGTCTCTTATTTCACCAATTTCACTATCGTATTGTATCTCATTACGTGCTTGTCCGGTAATGTAATGTAAAACGGACGCTCCGTCTAAAAACTAACGGTACTTTTAAAAACCTTAGCAAAGAGTTTTTATGTCAGAAAAATGGTCAACATTTTATGAATAAAATTAACTATGGGAGGTAAAATATAATAAATAAACATTTATTTCTTTAATTAATTTTGACAGTAAATTACAACCATTTATCTGTACACAAAATATTTATTTCCTCGCAAATATGTTATAAAATGTCGTATGACAAACGTGCGCTTTGATAATTACAGCTCTACCAATATCGCCTCGGCTGTAATTTTCAACATACCGCCCTTATATCATAATGTAGGTACTATAATAGCGATAGGTTTTAGGTTGAGAGTTTCTCAATGGATCTGACATAACTTAGAAAACCCAAATGAAATTCTGAAAAAAAAACTTTTCATCATAAAGAAAGAATTGTTTGAAAAGACCATTTTTTTTTCAAACTTTCTTATGTTCCTTAGGACAGTTTGTTTTTGTAGGCAGATTAAAACTTTCTCATTTTAGCAGCTATTTATTGACAATAAGGTAATTTTCCATAACTTACACAAAATAAACAAAATATCCCAGTTTACTACAAAACTGTATACTGTGGACTATAAAACTATTCAAACTAGTAAATAGATAATAAAATAACAGTACATAAATGCGAAATTAATGTTAGTGAAAGTAAAATGGATATGGGTCAATGATGCAAAACATGAATCAGTATGTACTGTATATCACTCATTACAGTGTCCATACAAATGAACTGATTTCAATGTTATACGTGATAAAAGCGACAATTTTTGCTTTGCTTTTATATTTCACTTTACCCTCGACTTAATTCGCTTGAAAAACAAGTTTAAGTCATTCTCTACCTTTTGCATTCCTTTCGTAACTAACAACTATTTAATCCGTTTCAAAACGACTATGACGTCAAAGCAACAATGCTGTAGAAAATCTTGCTCACTATCTTCTTTACTTAGAAAACTATTCATTACAATATCTAATCAGTTTTGTAAAACCAATTGTTTTTACAGGACGATTAATACGAAACAATTTAAAAATGACAGTTAGTTTGGTCAAGATTTAACTAATCTCATAAAAAATAAAAACTTACAAAATATAAAACTTAAATTATAATTATATGTACCCACTTACTTTAAAACAAAAAGAAACTTAGTTTGGTTTGGATTTTTTTTTTACCGTGTCTCCAAAACTGAACAAAGAAAGCTTTTGCCTCTCATATATTTGTGTAATTTGTTGTAATATACCTACACAACATAAAAAATAAAATAAAAAATCATCAAAGTTTCTTTCTAAAGATGCGGTGCGGTGTACTTTTTCAAACATCAAATTTTGAAGACCGGTTTATGTTTTCGGTTGTCTTCGTGCTCGAACATTTTCATCCTGTCATAAGGAAAAAGATACACTGCACCTAATGCAAAGTCTTGAATAATTCACGGCTTAGTCAAAAGAACTAAACAGCCAATTTTTTTTTGTATTTTTTAAAACATTTTTTTATTAAATGGGTTCGCTCTTGACTACAATCTGGCTTAGGGCCGAAGATGTGGTTGAGTTTGTAGCAAGCTCACCCAGAAGAAGCGTAATCACTCGGATTTTATACAGATACCGGTTATATGAGCTCTGAAATGCAAACGCAAGCAGATACAATAATTTCAATCTCTCACAGTGCGCTATGTCAAAGATAATGGATGACAAGCGCTCGATACGAATCCGTGGGATTTATACAAGGGTGGTACCCCGCGGTGATCTGGAAGTTCTAAAGAAGAAAGAGGATGCTGGAATGATCTCAAGTAGCTCTCAATGAGTACATTCCCCGAAGTGTCATCCTTCAACAAGTTGGCCACTTTACCATGCAATTGCAAAACTCCAACAACTTAAAACGCAAATCGGTACTTTACTATCCAAACGAGGTCATAATTCTCAAATTGACAACCAGACACGTTATCTGCCATTTATCCCCATAACATAATAGGTGTCTCTACGGAACATCGTTATTTTACGCTTATCTATAAGACAAAAAAACCGTGGCAATTAAAATAACTGTGGGAACTTGACTACAATAGAACCTTGCGACATACTTAGCGGGTAGACGCCCTTGAGTAAGGTACAGTCTCAATAGCAGTTTATATGGAAAATGGGCCTTTTTATAATTTGAACGGCACGGCACGGCACTTCAAAATTTGAATTACCATTGTCCACTATGTTCTCGGCTTCTAGTATTGCTATTACATAGGAGGCAATGGTAATACAATTTTGCCGTGCCGTTGTCGAATTATAAAAAGGCCCATTTTAGGATAGGTTTTTCCTTCAAATCACACGACATAAGAACGTCTGAAGTATCATTTAGTAATAATAGTTCAATGCAGATACAAGTGCTTTTGACTGTACGCGAGTCTTTTATAGTGTTTTATTTTGTTACTCTAGTCTCTATGTTATTGTTCTGGTCGACTGAGTTACTAAGCAAGGAAACTTATTTTTTATTACTTTGTGAGCGTGTCTTTGTTCAAGTGGAAAAGTGGTCACATTGCGTTATCATAAGAAGTATTAATAACATAACTTAACTATCAAAACACTCTGTATCTGTGAATACAAATTACAACTAATTTGGGAAAAAAAAGACAAGATAAGGGTGGTACCCCGCAGTGCGTCTGGACGTCCGATAGAAGAAAGGGGCAGGCGGAATAATCTCATGCAGCTTTTGAGCACACTCGACGAAGTAGATCTTGAAAAATTACATAGGCAAACTAATGTGCGTCTGTAAGCTAGGCTCTGTAGCTCATTTGTTTAGAAATCTACCTACCCATAAAAAAAAAAACTCTAACACCAAGAAGATCGTTTATTGACACTTTTTGGTGTTCAAAAGATCTATTTACAAATGTTGCAAAAAAGCAAGTTTTTTTTGTTTTTAGCATATGTTAACAAAAAGTCAATACTTATTTATAGGCTTGTTTGTAGAACCGGACCACCCAAATTTTTATTTTATTTTGTGAAGTTTTTATTCTCTCACACTTGCTCGAAAATTCCATCGTATCGTTATTATTCAAAACATTTAGGATAACGCCATAATTGGGATTATCGCGAAATTTTACATGTTCAGTGGTTTATGTGATATAATTCTAAACTATCCCTCAATATGCAATTAATCTCATTTTTCCATACAAGCCCTCGTAGATTGACTAGACTAAAGCTGTAAAGAGACGGCATGCGCCTCGTCTTTAACCTCCTTCTCCATTCTCTTTTTGCGACCTTTTTACTCTTCAGTTTTGGCATTCCTAATCCAAATTCGAAATTGAACACTTCTAGCTATCATTCGCTGGGATGACAGAGACCCAATTGAATTTCCGTCGCAGCGGCGCACGCCCGCATATATAGTATACGCCCGCATATAGTATACATATGTAAAGCATATGTTTTATGCTTTTGTAATAAATTCACATATAAAGTTTAAGTGTTGATGTAATCAAATAAATGTAATCCCGCTTAACTGTTTTTATTCCTTCATCGTGCTCCGAGTCTCCGGCTCCCGCCGCCAGCCGGCGCACTGGCGCCCAACGTATCAAGCCACTGCTCAGAAAAAATACTTCAAAATTCAGGTTGGAAACACAACAAAGCGATTGCATAAGAGTTTCGTTTTACACCATATTCAATTCCAAACCAACTGTCCTATGGTTACAAACTAAAAATGCTGATGCAAAAAAACAAGTTTGTTATCTTCTTCCCGAAGAAAACCATTAAAATTAACAGCAATAATAAGTTTGTGAAACCAACTTGGTTTTGCAGCCCGTTCAATGTAAATCAATGTAAAAATCAAAGCTGAATTAGTTTCGAGCTCGCAAAGTAGCCTTGTATTCAACGGACCTTTTTATAATTCGAAAACAGCTCGGCAAAATTGTATTACCATTGCTTCCTATGTAATAGTAATACTAGGTGCTGAGAAGATAGGGCGCAATGGTAATTCAAATTTCGAAGTTCCGATGCCGTGCCGTGTTGTTCAAACTATAAATGGACAGTTGGTTTAGAATGCGCACGGACTTTACAATTGGGCTTGAAATTCGACCGTGTTTTGACATTGGAAATGTCTTTTCGTTCGCTCCAGTATTAGGCTCCGATTTCAAGAAAAAGTGCGATCCCCTTATATCTTATATCTCAGAGATTTGATATCCAAAAAGACATGATATTCAAGAAAAACTCAAGACGCGTATTCACGAGCTTTAAGGTGCAAACAGAATTATTCGGGAAAGTCAAAAATGAAAAAAGTTATGGCCGAAATAGTAAAAAAAAATATATTTAAAAAATCCGAATTTTTGGTTTTGGCGCTCGATATTTTGGAAACTAAGAATGATATCTAAAATTTGAGAAAAAATCCTCTGGACAACTTGAAACTAAACAAAGACGATCGGGTTAAGGTTTTGCCCTGTAGCCTAACCTTTTTGAAAAAAGTCAAAAAGTCGGAATGACATTTTTTCGATTTATTTATTTTATTTATTATAAGATGGGTTAACTCTTGACCATAAAGGTCAAAGATGAGGTCGACTATGGAGCGAGTTAACCCAGAAAATGCCTATAAAGGCACTGGTACTCCCACGCACACACACACACACACAAGCAAGCAAGCTGTTTGGCGTCGGACTTCGGTAGGAGGGTGGTCGCAAACCAGACGGCCCTTTCGAATTCGAATTCCGTAGATTCATTTCCAATGTGCTCGATAGTCGTGTGTGTGTGAGGCACGAAATCTGTGAAATTTTTCCTTTATACCAGCATTTTGTACGTCTATTTTTAGAATCTGGAGCATACAGTACTAAAAATTCGATTTCTTTTATATGTTTTGTCTTTTGCGTTCGTCCTTTGTCACGCTAAAATGAATCCCACGTTCTGCATTGTTGTCTGATATCAATATTGATTAAAATGACAGCTCCTGAGAGCGTGTACCGAGAATAGAAGTATGGTTGGTAGGGTTGCCATGTTTAGCTAATGTCTTGTTAGAACGTTCTAGGATGTGGTGAATAAAATACGCAGCTATATTGTATTATATAATTTAACTACCGTACATAGCATGAAGTAAATGGCCATACTTTTACGAAAATTTTGCTGTTTTTCAATAATTCTTAATCATTTGTAACATTGTTAGAAAAATTTGGTGCATGTTATAAATAATTTGACTTGGTATAAATCTAAAATTTAACAGCTTTTCGCATCGAAATCGGTCTATTTGTTTAAGAGCTACGAAGCCACAGGCAGACACACAGATACACACCACCTTGTAATACTCCTCTTTTTTTTCCGGGGGTTTAAAATAAACTCCAGCACAGTCCCCGATAAAAGACGATTTCACTCGTCTGTCCACTGGGCTGACTCAGAAAAATTTTTTTGTCTCTTACCAATTGGGCCAAAACCATTTTTCCCAATTGTTCGATCGGGACGTCAGTAAACATAAACTATGACAATCCTAATATATCGGAGTGGCAACCCTAAAGGTTGGTTGCACTGCCTTGCTTGAATAGAGCTCAAAAAGCCTGGACAAAGCTTACCTTTGCGAGGCTCATCTACCTATGAGCGCCTGGAGGTAGATGAGAGAATGTAATCGAACTTTGTAATTGAATGAAGACGTGTCACAAAGCCCGTTTGGCACCCGCTGTAGTGGTCGCTTCAGTCTGCTCTTCGACGAAATCTATAGGGCGACTTCAAATTAGTTGGCGAAACTTGACACAGTAATATTACCTATGAAACTAAATAACTTTCCCCAAGTTATATAGATAATCAATTTTCGCCTCCTCATACTATAGTAATTAGCTGACACCTCAAGTTGTAGGAAGGCATTTTTTTTCTTATTCCGATCTTAGTTCCTTGGGACAAATTGTTAAGTTTAGTAGACTGATATACGAGATAGCAAAGAACTCGGGTCACTTAAAAAATCCTAAAAATCTCGGAAACTAAATATACTAGCCTAATTAAATAAATTGTGTTTAATAGACCATTTAATACTCCTTAAATGAAGGTATTAAAATTTTTATTTCTTCGCAGTAAGTAATATTTACATTGAGGTCTCACCACACAGTTCACGGCGCCAGCACGATGTTAAAAACTATGTTATCTTTAACAGATAGCACCTATACTTGACATGTTTTATGATATGTGCGTTTTAAGAACAACCAGATGAGAATACAGAGGCAACGCAACCACAGAAGCTAGGTCAGAATTTTACAAACGAAGCTCTTGTAGCCTAGTGGCGCCCGCTGATCTCAACCGATCAGTGAGGTTAGGCATTGTACACAGAGGCGGAGATGTTTCCGTGCTTTGGAGGGCACGTTAAGCTGTCAGTCCCGGCTGTCGTCGATTGACAACAGTCGTTAAAACCAAGTCAGAGGCCATTGGTGCGGTTTGAAAACTCTAAAACCAGGGATAGCCAATTTCGCCATGCACTTGACTATACCTACACGATAAGAAGAAGAAGACTGGTCCTATTAAAGTGATGTCTATGTCTATTGAATGTCGATTAAATTTGCGTTGTTAATCTGAATCTTCGGCATTATTAAAATGGACGCGTTAAATAATATTAGTCATGTCATGACGACATCGTTCTGTCTGTTCCGTACTGACGCTAGGCGATAGAAGGTGCGAATTTTAGAAAAACTCCGGTAATAATTAACTTTATTTAATTCTTTTTCCGTTTAGTGTGAATAAAACTTAATAAAATAGACTTTTTTGATTGTAGTTAATTGTACTTTTACCTATTTCGAAACGAGTTTGGCCACAAGGAAATTAAATTCCTCGTATAGCCAAATCAGTATGGCGAAAGAGTTTGGCCATGAGGAAACGGCGAACGAAAGGGTGGAAAATCAAAACAATAAAAGGATATTGTTACACAAAGTACAAAAGTAGAATAGATATCTTCCAGACAAACCTTTGACTGAGAGGTCTCTGTAATAACGAGGGGTGCGCGTGCCATTGCAACCTATGTGTTATACTGTAATGATTCTAAATAAATAAATAAATAAAAATAAAAACCTACTCCAATACTTAGACACATAATCGAACTACAAAATTATGTATCGCGGCAATGTTAGCTATGCTGAATATAACTTTAAAATAAAAACAGGCTTTCGAAAACTAAACTAAGCAAAACTATAAAACTCAACAACTATGTTGTATTCTGAAGAAAAAAATCTGCTTATCGCACAAGTTGTATTGAGACCTATGTTTTTTGGAGAAAGTTGTTCAGTTTTATGGGCTTATTTAAATTTTTCTATTCTTCTAAATGTATATTCTACTAATTTTTGCTAATAATATATTTTAAGCCGTCCAATGTTTCTGTTATACTTTCACTTACTCATTCTAAGTAAGTATAATAACAATGTATTGAGTGTATTAGCGAATTTAAATCTTTGGCGCACCCTTAAAAGTAAAAAAGCGGTCTGTATAAACTTCGAAATCGAACTTGGTACAATATCGATTATGATTCCAACACACTGACCCATATCGAGGGAGCGCCGTAACGAGCGACCGACCAGCGAAATCGGTGTACATTGCTTGCAGTAGTTGCAGTTGTTACATTGCACTCCTCACTGCAAAGTAATGCATGTAAACCACATCGTTTCCACCGCTTCGCTCCCTTCCCTCGTGAATGTTGTATAATAAAGTCGTTTGTTCAAAGTTATTTTTCAATATAGATGCTTGAAATGACGTATTTCCAGAGACAAATACGTAATATGGTTTTATATGTAAAACCTATGGATGTAATAAAATATTGAGTATTGAGTATTGACGTGGGTTCAAAATTTTATTTCCAACCCTAGAGCAGTTTTTGCAGTTCTAATTTTTATCTGATTTTTATAACAAAGCTCGTAAAGGTAAAATAAACGTTAAAGTTCCTTTTCTGAAAAGTTTTTTTACCTATTTAATTTTATTAAAATAGAAAATCAAATTCACTTTTGTATAAATGAGCGCAAACTAGGGATTTATATTTACTTATTACAGCACATAAAAAAAAGATTAAATCTTCTGTCAAGATGCAGAGGCCTATGGTGATGATGATGATGATAATTACAGCACAAACATGTAGTCTTGTTTTTATCCTAAGTAAATGCGTAGAAACAAATTCGTTGGTTCTTTAAATTAGGTATCTTGCAGTGTAATTTAATTTTGGATATTATTAGGTACTAGCATCCCGCTCGGTACTTCGTTCCCGTCGGATTTCGGGGAAATTGTATAGCCTATGTTACTCAGGGATAATGTGGCATCCTATTGGTAAAAGAATTTTTGAAATACATACAAAAATACAAATTTTTTCGTCTTTATAATATTATTAGCATCCCGCTCGGGACTTCGTTCCTGTGGGTGTTCAAGAAAATTATGTAGTCTATGTTACTCAGGGATTATTTGGCATCCTAAGGGTAAAAGAATTTTTGAAATCGGTCCAGTAGTTTCGGAGCCTATTCGTTACATACAAAAATACAAATCTTTCCTCTTTATAATATTAGTATAGATTAGTCTTATAGATTATAGATATAGATGTAGCTGCAACCCAAAACTATAACCCCTGATTTTGTTATCATCAGTTTTTTCAATTGCGTCCCACTATGAAAGCAAATTAAAAAACACGTGTTTTTTTATAACATACTTAATTAAATAACTACATCAAAAAAGTCACTTCCATGTAAAGGATGAAGTTGTTTCCTATGTTTCGCCATTACAGTTTTGATATCAACTTCAACTAACTCGAATTACTTTTAGTCGTAGTGAGTTTGAAAAGTCCAATTTATTTCGGTATCGGTATGTATCGTACTACAGGCAGGGCCCACTCAATATTCGCTCTGGTGGGTCGCGAGCCACGACCTATCCAGCGTGTTAATGAAAAAGCGCAAAACCTGAAATTAGTTTATTCAGAATCGAGAGTAGAACCGTTTCCACTGATAAAAAATAGGGGTCAAATTGAACCAAAAAATATTTTAATTACGCCGTATTTAATCATTACTTAACTCTTATCAGAGGCGAATGAACTATCTAGCTACGCTAGCTACTAATCACTCATACACGTGCATACATGCATTGGATGCTAGCAATCAGCGTGTGAAAGCATAGACTTTTTAATTTGCAACAACACAAAAAAAAGCTTATATAAATAACGAGAAAATTAAATTTAATACTTTACATAATTCTTTTATAATAAAAGTAAAGTGTCTGAGGTTTTGCGCTTTTTCATTAACACGTGGTAGTTTGGGAAACCCTTCTTCTTCACCAGCCTAAATCCCCTTCGTGTTTCGAAGGGAGGCCCGTGCCATTCGGGTAAAAATATGGAATGGTAAAAAAAAAATTGTGCCACCCCCAACATTCGATTGCTTATATTATAGATTAGATTAGATTAGATTCATTTATTTCACATTATCAATTTCAGTTACAATATTATGTCTAAAGCAATGTCAAAGTATAATGTGATCGTCAAAATTACAATAATTAATATAAAAAGTATAATAATAACATTCATCTACATTATGTTTGATGTTTTCAGTCAATAATATGTCACAGATTAATACAAAAATGTAAAAAAAAAGAAACTATCAAATAGAATATAACAAAATAAAACAGCTTAGACTGAAAAACAGCTTAAGACTGAAAAACAGCCTGGCTGAGGCAGCATCTTTTCACCACGTTATTGATTTTTAATTTATTCGATGTCTCTGTTTTACATGGTGAATAAAATTTTTCTTTCTTTTCTTTCTTTCTAACTTTTAAACGAAAAATTTAAACATTATAAAAAAACCCATCTCGATTACGTCACCTTTCAAACAAAAACAAAACGAAAGGCGAAAAACTTTTTTTATTTCTCGACCTATGTTCCGGAAAGATGTTTCTAGATTTTGTTAATTACTTCTAATTAGCACGAAAACCTAGGTCCAAATATCTTTGAGCTAGGCAGGTCACTAAGTTACTGAAGCTATTATTATGTCCTGTATTGACATTATACCCCAAAGTAGAATTTTGTCAAGGCCGTATTAATAGTCGAGTTACAGAAATAAATCTTTAGTTATTGTTACAATTGGGATAAAAACAAGACACTGTACTAGTGAAGTCATTTGTCATCAATGAATGACGTCATTTAACTAACATAAGACAAAGACCCACTTTTAACTTCTGCCCTTAGGGTGACCACAACTGTCTTGATTTTTAAGATTTCCTGAAATAAATGCATAAGACTATTCTAAAAACTTTCTTAAGCCAATGGGCCTTTTTATAATTCGAAAACGGCACGGCTAAATTGTATTAACGTTGCCTCCTATGTAGTAGTAATACTAGAAGCTTAGAACATAATGGGCAATGGTAATTCAGATTTTGAACTGCCGTGCCATGCCGTTCGAATTACAAAAAGGCCCAATAATATACAAATATTTTGGCTATTTCAGTGTATTGAGCTGAAGTATTTCATTAATAGCAAGTTTAATATCTGATTTAATAACCATTACGGAATGTAAGGCCCGAGAATGGGTTAATTAAATTATTTACGTAGTATTTATTTCCCCAATTTTTAAATAAATTATTTGTGCAAGAAGTTTCCTAGTCCAACGGAGCAATAATTGTGTTAAAAGTATACTAACTTGTTAAAAAAAAACCCGGCCAAGTGCAAGTCAGACTCGCGCACGAAGGGTTTCGTACCATTATCTACAAAAAGGAGCAAACAAATCACGTTTGTTGTATGGGAACCCCCTTATTTTTTAGAATTTGTTGTTATAGCGGCAACAAAAATACATCATCTGTGAAAACTTCAACTATTTAACTATCACGGTTCATGAGATACAGCCTGGTGACAGACAGACGGATGGACAGCTGAGTCTTAGTAATAGGGTCCCGTTTTTACCCTTTGGGTACGGAACCTTAAAAACATCACATACTCCCACTGTGGGATCCACGTACTAGCGGTTGCTATTTACATGATGAAAATTGGTCGTGATTGCCTCGAGATACTCTCAAAATTAAATTTTAAAGTCCCTGCGAGACCTTTGCGTGAACACCATTTTCTTGAACAGCCATTTTCTTATACAAACTGTAAATTAAACACTTTTCTACCGCGTGCCACCGAATTTAAATCAAGACTATTAAAGAATGAGTTGAGTATTACTATGTAATATGTTTTATCTTACTTCCGAATGGGCCTTTTTATAATACGAAAACGGCACGGCAAAATTGTACTACCATTGCCTCCTACATACCAGGGATTTTTGTAGTTAGGAACATAAGGGGCAATGATAATTCAAATTTTAACATGCCGTGCCGCGCCGTTTGAATTATAAAAAGGCCCAATCGGTGCGGCTAAATTCAATAAATTTATAATTAGTGATTATTCCTCCTAACAATTGTTTTTACTCTTTGGTGTCCAACGGTTCTTGTCTAACCATAGTTTTTATTAACAGTTTATAATAATATGTTATTTAGTGTTATTTTCGTGTAATCCGTCTCCAAAGTTACACATTAGCATAACCATGGCTTATTTTGCGTCGATACTAATTTATTTGACCGCACGTTTCAATTAAGTACTTATATTAAGTTTTATATAATAATTCCATATCAATTAGCGAGTGCCTTTAATAAGTTACGACTTTAATTAAGTCTCACTTTTGTGTATGTAACTGTTTGTTTATTCGAAATAAAATAAGTACCCTATATAAAACATATTATATTAAGTACTTTATCGTGGTCAAAACTAAGTAAGGCCTTTGCCGAGCAGTGAGACTTAAAAGGCTTACAAAAAAAATGTAAAACAAATATTTGAACAATTTGAGAAATAAGAAATCCGTATTTGTTTCTAAAATGTGGGTCACTCTATTGTCAGCGCACGCGCAGCCAGTCTGCTTTACAGATGTCGTCGGGTCGGGGTACAGTCGCCGACGGATTTACAGCCCTCTTGTCGTGGTCATGTGGCAGTGGCTTTTTGTGGTAGTTTTTTTAATCGGCCAAGGGTGGTCTGTAGGCAGGAAATGGTTACGCCGGAACTTTAAAGCTGAGAGACGCGAAATTTTTAGGAATTTCTGTGAGAAAGAACGTGTCATGTTAAACATTTCAGAAAAAATAATTTAGCCGGAAACAATCACAAACGAACCAAAGGATCGCTCCCAAAAGTGAATAAAGTTCTTGTCGCGTCAGCTTTTTTCTTAAATTATTATAACTATTTTTTCCTAGACTATATCCCATGCCTGAGCAAATGCCTCTTTAAATATATATTTACTATGTACAGTTTATTCCATTCTATTATACAGCTTATTCTAACCAAGAAGCTAAAAATTACAGCAAAACCAAGAAAACTGTTTTTATTGAGAGTTTTATTTCACCTTCGTTCGCTAACTAAATCAAAGTCACCTCTTATACTGAAGGGCACATTAAGGTTCGTATTACAGAACGCGACTCAGACTCTGATCTATACTTAAGTGGCAGTAGTCTTTGTCATTTTGATAGTGAGAGAAAGAGACAATCAATACTTATATAGTGTAAAACCGGGATAGATGCCACACTTTTTGAAATCATTTTATATCTCCTAGTATAGGTATTTGTAAAACTAGAAAGTGCATTGGTTCTTTATTTACAAATATATGAAAAGTAAAAAACATTATCTTTTATATTTACAGAGTATTAGCGAGTTTTGCGGACCGCTACTTTTTGGGCTATCTCCATATAAGGGATGGTTGCCTAGTCTATATAAATCACTTTTAGGATAGACGCCACGTTGAGAAACAAAGAATCTATCACGAAAAACTTTGATCGCACCTTGCCTTCCCATCCAATCGCACAGAGACTTGAGACACAGTCCACTTGGTAGTACATAGTTGGAAAGTCTTTCGATAGATAAATGTAATAGCACGCACTTTATTCGCCAAACTAGAGTACTTAATTACGATCGTAGCATCTATCCCACTGGGGCATCTACCACGCTTTTACCCTATAGTCTATAGGGTTCCCAATCTTTTTCAGTCCGTGGCGCATTTAAAGTTCAGAATTTTGTCTCGGCGCCCTAACCTAGCTATCTAATCGAAATACATAGGTACAGTTAAAAGAAATGGGTACAATGATATTAATTAGGTAGGCAGTTTTTTTGTTTTTTACCATTAAAGAGAGAGTTGAGTAAGCTACCTAGTCAATGTGATGGGTGAACTTGGTGATCTTTATAATTTTTTTCAAAGCGTGGCATTAATGCCACAATGTATGAAGATCACCAATGTTATTTTTTACCCGCCAATACTTATGGTTTCGGAGTATGTTTAAAGAGGATGGCCTCACGGCGCTCTTTCGTACTTTCCACGACGCACCAGGGCGTCGCGGCGCACACTTTGGGAACCCCTATAGTATAGGTCAAGACTTGAGTCGCCACCTGCAATTTTAGATGTCTAGGTACAGTTATTATTGCGTAAATACAAGTAAGAGTTAAAATCGCATTTCAATCGTGCAGCGTGGTCTGCAATAGCATGTTACAACATAAAATCTGCAAATGTACTGGATTTACCTACCCTGCATTAAATTAAGTTTGCTCCCCCTTCTCTATAGCTCTATAACCGGAAACGCACCGACCGACACGAACCCTTTGACTCGTGTCGTATCTATATAGATACATACATATCTGTTGATATGTACATCGTCTGGCCCTTAATTAAAATAGCTATTGATCGGATGAATTACTGATAAGGACTTTAGCAATGCTGAGCGTGGTCAAACCATGATGGTGACCGTAGCACAAAATCTCTGTTATGTTTTTTGATTTTGATTTTTGTTCAGCCGTGGATTTATTACTCTTTGAATTGACGGAAACTTAGTATATTTCTAGAATAACCAATGTAAATAATAATAAAGAAGCTAATTTTTAGGCAGTGATAGCTGATAGCCCAGTTGGTAATGAGCCAGACTTGTAACCGGAAGGTGCGGGTTCAAACCCTTGTGCGAGCCTGTACCACTAAATTCGTCTTTTTAGTTTTATGTACGGATTTCTAATTAATTATCATAATCTCTTGCTCAGCGGTGAAGGAAAATATTGTGATGAAACCTGCACGTCTAAGAAATTTAGTTTTTGATAGACGAGTTGTCCGTTTTTGAAAAGCGTGGAGGTCTATGGCCTAAAAATTATGTAGCCTATGTGTAGTCATGTGCAAATAAAATGTTCGCTCTCTTATCTTGTTGTATATTATTATTTCAAATCGGCAGGGAAACTGTCATGTATTAATAAAAAATATTAAAAAAGATTAAAACCCTTTTTTATCCAAGAAAAAAAAGGTGGGCATCTGTGTGTCTGTATGTCTGTGTATCTGTGTGTCTTTCTGTGACATCGTAGCTCACAAACGAATGCACCAATTTCGATGCGGTTTTCTGGAACACAATTACTGTTTCAATGGCTCTTTGTAAACTTGCCATAAGCTACAGTCTACTGATTTCTTTAAAAAGACAATAGTACGTTGCGAATGGCTATGGAAAACAATACTCAATGTATCTTGTGAAATTATTATAAACAAAGACTTCACTATGACCAATTTGTAAAGCAGATTGTACAGCAAATCAAATTACCACACGTTTAGACAAAAAAAACTTACGGATCACTACTTTATTTTTTTATTATTATTATAAGATGGGTTAACTCTTAACCTCAATCTTGACGATAAGGTCAAAGATGAGGTCAATGATGCAGTGAGTTACCCCAGAAAATGCCTATAAAGACACTGGTACCCGACGGAATAGGTACAGCAAGCTGTTTGGCGTCGGACTTCAGTAGGAGGGTGGTCGCAAACCAGACGGCCCTTTACAGAGCCTACCACACCGCATGAGATCATAGGACGACACCTCAGATTCAGAAAAAAATTAAGTGTCGCTGCCTGGGATGGATTACTAGGAGGCAGGTCTTATTTGTGTTTCCTTAGTCGCCTCTTACGACACCCACGGAAAGAGATGGGGTAGTGTTATTCTCAACCGATCACTACACGGTTAAAAAATCATAGACTAATCATAGACCTATTGCAAAAGAACCGAATCTTTTATTTTCGAGGCATCACAATGCGTGCGTAAATAACGTATCTGCCTTCCAACATATTATTCTGTAGTATCATTAGGACAGTTGAATAAAATCCTGGAGACGCAGGCAATTCTGACAGCACGGGGACATTGTACACAAAAGTTCACAAAAATTAAGATAATTTACTATTAGGACTTTTACATTACAACTTGTAGAGTCTAGACAAGAAAATATCAATCGGTGGTTGTGCCAAAATAAGAGCAAAAGCAGCAACAAGATAAACGCTACACACTCAAAGGCCCACTCTAAGGTTTTCCCTTGTATCGTGGGTCCCCTGGAACACACATAAAGACAAACAGAAACACCCATGACCCGAGAACAAACATCTGCTTTTAGACAATTGTTTGCCCCGACTGGGGATCGAACCCAGGGCCCGCCGATCAAGAGGCAGTACCACTATCACTCGACCAAACCGGCCGTCCAAAGATACGAGTTCACAAAACACATATTATTTCCTAGCATGAATAATGAATTATGTATTAGCAACAGAGAGTTGTTGCATTTTACCATTGCGCTCGAAACTTAAAGCCGGGGTAAAATAATACACTACAAAACAGGTTTCACGTATTATCAAATTAATTTCATGACACTACTTTCAGTAGCTGTGGAACTAGTTTCATTGAAATAACAGTGTCGTGAAATCCACAGTAAGTCTGAGTTTTGTGTTTATGGCTCCGCAAACATCGAAGCTTTATTTTGCACTAGCTTTCCGCCCGCGGCTCCGCCCGCGTTGACTACAGGTTATATCGTGTCCAACTGTGGGATAAAATGTAGCCTATGTCCTTTCTCAAGCTCTAATCTATCCCTGTACCAAATTTCATCAAAATCTGTTCAGTAGTTTAGGCGTGAAAGACGGACAGACAGACAGACAAACAGTTACTTTCGCATTCATAATATGTATAGATTGCTAAATATTGTCATACAGATGTTATTGTATAAAATTATTGTCCTTAAAGAAAAGACGTGGTTTGATGTTGGAAAATACATTCGATTGCTTACAGCTCATAAATGGCTGAACCAATTTTGATTAAATATAGCTAAGAACCATTTTGATTACGTCAGCTTTCAAAGGAAAAAAACCGCATTAGAAAGAGACATACTAGTTTATAAGATCATAAATCTTGTTTTTTTTTTTTTTTAATTCTAGCAAATAAATTAATAAACAACTTTAAATACATAATATTAGTATCCTAATACATATAAAAGTGTCCTTACTTAAAACTGGAACTGTATAATATGGTTACAAATGACTTACACTTATCTAAAGCCATTTCTGCCTGACTTTTTCTTGAAATTTGAAATGGTAATTTTAGCTTTAAGCGTGTTTATTTTATTTATTTTCTTTCAACTACGTAGTAATGTTATCATTAATCACAAAACCGATCACAAAGGACATATTTTTTGCTTAGATCCAAAACAGTGCAGTAATGTTGTATGAAATCTCATTATTGCACTGTTTTTCATTACTGCACTGTTTTTTTTTAAATTTAGACATAAATTTACCACAGAGGTTTAATATGTCTCCCATTAAGTATAATATAAAATGTATTAGATCAAAAGGATACTGGCTGAAAATAAAGATCGGCTGAATAAAACCTACTTGGTGAAGAAAAAAAAAAAACAAATGACGCGCATTCTGTACGATTATGGTATTTAACTTATTTTTTCTATGTCTATGGTACGATTCGATTGTAAAACTGACAAACTTTGTTTTCATTGACTTGAGTTTTTTGAATAGGTATATTTTATAACGGTAGTAGTGTAGATTGGTAGTTGAAAGAAAAGTAGATTACGCACCTTGCTAAAGTGAGTAATTAATGCACTCGAGTTAATTTAGAGCCCTCGCAGTCGCTCGGGCACCAACATAACACTCGTGCATTAATAACTCACTTTGCGCTCGGTGTAACAATCTTCTATTTTTCAACTAACTTCTTAAATAGGAGCCCGAGTAAGTTCCATACCACAACAGTTGGCAGTTAGCACACATGTGTTCTTTACAAATCTCTCTTGCGTGTCAAATTCGTCCTTCACAGAATTTCGCCGTCTCTTGTTTTTGTTCCATATATTAGAAATAGGCAACATTTTGCTTTTTTTGGAGATAATGGCCTGGTTACAAGACGCTTTCGTCGTAAGATTTGTGACGTGTAGGATTCATTATTACATCGTCTGTAATAGTCTAAGATCCGAATTAGAAGGCATCTTCACCCAACTGTTTATCGGATGAAAAGTAATTTATACTCGTAATTATCAAATTTAGTCTGTTACAAAATGTTTTGGCAGTGGGTTGCCTAAAAAAAGCCTGGCAAGACTATGATTAATTAATAATTTAAAACTAACTTTCTTTGTTATAACTTCACCCATTTGCTTATCGAATAAATTTAATACCAACCGAAAGAATGAAGCCTATAGAATATAAAAACGTTGGGTTGTCTTGTTTATTCCTGGCCTAAATATGGGTTGGCAGGTTTTAAATAGTTTCAAACCATAACTTCATCCAAATAAATAATGATTTTTCCGTTTTTAGTTATCTGTTAATGGGCCTTTTTATAATTCGAACGGCACGGCACGGCTCTTCAAAATTTAATTTACCATTGCCCCTTATGTTCTTAGCTTCTAATATTACTATTACATAGGAGGCAATGGTAATACAATTTTGCCGTGCCGTTGTCGAATTATAAAAAGGCCCATTAGGTATTGTAAATACGTTTGTTTAATTAACTTTGAATTCAACAAAGTCCACTTTTAATACAACAAAATCAAAGTTAAAAATAGCTTCAATTCATAGAAAATTCAGGATGTTACTTATAATATAATAAGTCAAAGTAGTGAATTAAATTAGCATTTTCAAAAGAATCTAATACAATTTTTTTTTGTTTTCAGTAACAAACAAAACAGCCGAAACGGCCAAAACGGACACAACGGGCAAAACGGACACAACGGCCAAAACGGCCAAAAAGGCCACAACGGACAAAACTCGAGAATGGCTTTGTCTCCGCTTAAGACCCCTCCTCAGCTCCACCGCAGCAGCGAGCCCAACGGCATCCGAAGCCGGAATAATTTCAACTACATAAACAGGCCCTTTCCAATGTTTCCTGCTGCTATAGGCATAAAGCGAGCAAAAACAAAGGTATGTTACTACGATAATCTACATCTACACGCTTATATTATAAAGAGGAAAGATTTGTATTTTTGTATGTAACGAATAAACTTAAAAACTACTAGACCGATTTAAAAAGTTCTTTCATCATTAGGATACTACGTTATCCCTGAGTAACATAGGTTACACAATTTTCTCGAATTCCCACGGGAACGATGTCCCGAGCGGCATGCTAGTTTTCTATAAAACAGCGTCCATAAGTTACGTGAGGTGTTTTTGGCGAATCTTCGACCTTCCAAAGCACCCCCTCTGGTGAGATGTATGTGATATTTGGCTCGACACCCCCCCTCCGCCACTTATCTCACGTGAGTTTTATGAAAATGCGTAGTTTTAGTGTAAATACGTTAATTTGTGATTTATTTAAAAAACTTAAATAATTTGCTTAATTATTTTTAAACTTAAATAGCTATGAATTACCAACTTAAATTTGAAAAATGATAATTATTCTAATTCAGTTCACGGGAACTCATGTGTAGTCTTAAGAGTGTGTAGTCTTAGTTGATTTAACTTATCTTTCTCGCAATTTTTTTATATTTTATTGGGGGAAAATATTACGTGATATTTGCAGAGACCCCCCCTCTCCTCTACGTGAGATTGACTGAGATTCGGCGCGACCCCCTCCCTCCCCAAAACCCCTCACGTAATTAATTAAGCCCCCTAAGGTAATCATATGCTTTTTTTAAATTTATTTATTAAAAACACAAAGAAATTTACATGATTTGCTTAAAACAATGTAACATAAACTTGAAAGTTTTCCGTACATTGCTAATTACAACTTAAACATTACATATATTATGACAAACCTTAATTAAATTATTATAACTTACAAGTGAAGCGCTCGTAGTCCAGTGGCTCTCGCTGATCTCAACCGATCAGTGAGGTTCAGCAACGTACACAGAGGCAGGGAACCTGATGGGTGACCAAAGAGGCAATTTATCACGAACGTTTCCGTGCTTCGGAGGGCACGTTAAGCTGTTGGTCCCGGCTGTTGTCGATTGACCACAGTCGTTTAAACCAAGTCAGAGGCCATTTAACGACCACAGTCGTTAAACACTTGACTATACCTACACGATAAGAAAAAGAAGAAGAACTTACAAGTAGGTAGTACGTAAATTGCACAGTCGCTAGTCTCAAGAGTCAATAAGAGCAGACGTAATCGTCTTAGCTATATTCGATTTGAAAATTGGTTCAGCCGTTTAAAAATGTTAAAAGCACACTCGAATTTCGGAGGAGATACCATTTTTAAAATTTTAGAGTCGTTTTTATTAAAAAAAGGGACAAATTCTTGACCGACTTTCTGAAATCAATCTCGAATTTCAAATAATTTAAATATTTAACATTTTGTATCATCTCCGAAATATGCTTACTTATAACTTTTAAACGAGTGATGTTTCTACCGACCGGTGCGGCGCGCGGCGTGAGTTTCCAATAATTTTCTCGCCCGTATGCGACACCATGTAACGAGGCTATAATGCGTCTCATTCTCAATCTCTTTTATCATTCTCTGGTTTGCGTCTCTTGTTCGGATGCCTATTTAAAATTCAAAAATATCTATATGTTTGCCATCATTCTAAAATGACGCATACGCGCCCATTAGAGTGATTTCTTCCAGCCAAGCCTTGAGAGAAACGAAAGGAGGCTGATACATGATCGGTATTTCATAAAGTTATCTAAACATTACTTAATTACTCTACTACGAATTAAACAGTTAAACTAATTATGTTGATGCAAATACACTTACACAAATAATCACAAAACCACAAAACAAATGGGTACGTATTACAATCCCGAAGTACAAAATACCGAATTTCATACAGCCTATCTAAATACCGAATGTTTATTTGACCGAAAGTTCAAAATCCCGAAGACTAAACAAAAACAAAACAGTTCAGTTTCTTAAGAATCATTATAACCCACCCAATAGTACTAGTGATGAAAGAGACTCAGTCTTTTAAGTCTTTTAATAAAGACCTGCCTTATTTTTGACGCCTCACGACTGACTCAGTCTTTTAGTCCCCTACTTTTAGTTATAAGACTAGCCTTTTTAGTCGAAGTCTTTAACGTAAACAACTGAGCAGTTACTTAACAGCTTAAAGAATTTAAAACTTCGCCTGAGAATTCGAAGTCTTAAACGTTAACCGACTAAGTCATATTAATTAATACTAGCAGCTTAAGTCTTAATTTTAGAGCCAAGTCGTGTAAAAAGAGGCCAGTCTTATAATAAGCGACTAAAAGACTCTAGTATCTTTCATCTCTAAATAGTACCCTCGCGTCGCCCGGCGCCGCGCCGCGCCGCTGTGTAGCGTTCTAGCGCTGTGCCGTCCCAATGCATTTTCTACATCGCGGTATTGAGATTTTTGCTCGGAACTAAATTATTTGAGTTACTTTTATTGTTCAGAATTTCAGGATTTTTCGAGTGTTCCATTAACGCTCGCGTAGTGTACGAGGAATATCTGGAGATACATGTTGCTTTGAATTACTTCCAGAACGCACAATGAGATTCCTTATAACGGTAAGACGCGCCGCTCAATACAATACAATATACTCTATTGCACTCCAACACAATAAATCATTATAGATGGCGGTGAACTTAACTTTGACAGCTATTATGTTGAATTACGGTCACTTTGAAGTTTCACAGTGAGCAAGTATTTTTGAAAACGTGTGAGGAATATTCACAATTAATTTTTAGGGTAAGACATATGTTCGGCGCGAATAGGACTTTAGCCCACGACCCCAGGATCAGATCTCCTGGTGCTCTAACCAACTGAGCTATCGTGCCTTCAAGTAAATGGGGGAGCTCAGTTTGTTAGAGCACCCTGGGTTCAAATCCCATTCGCGCCGAACATTTTTCTTTCATTAAAATTATAAATTTTACGAGCGGCGCGACTCACTGGTTGTCCTGATGACGTCATGTAAAACCTTAGCCTGGATAGTCGACCTCATTCAGCAAAGAACCTATTAAACTAGCGTTCATCTGAAACTATAATCTGACTCATGACTCATGTCTTTTTCAATTTGCAACAACCATCACAGGACTTTAAGGAATAAGGTCGCATGTCTGTTAAAAATTCCTAGGACTACCAGAATATTTTAATCTACGACCTCGATACAGCTGCTAGTCCAGGGAGGTCTAAGAAAACTGGTTGTTGACATCTGCAAAGTTAATCAAGCTAATTCTCTGCGAACGGTCACAATTACTTTGGCTGCTCTATTCCGCATCGTTTGTAATAATTATTTTTATTAGTAACCCGGAACATTTTACCACAAATAATGTGTAATTGTTATGTTTAACGATGGGCTCACGCGAGTGCATGTTGTCAACGTATCTGGTTCCTTAATTGCTGAGATCTATCTATCTATCTATGGAGGGGACGCCCGCCATCCACAAGCTGGTAATGTCCACTTACTTGACACTATTTCACCAAATCCCCCATAACTGGGCATGAGTTTTACCTCTGTACTGATAGTTCCTCCTCTTTATACATCCCAGAAGCTTTAGCGAACCCAATTATCTCCCTTAAACTAACCCCTTGTATTTGGTCTTCTTTTTCCGCCCCGATTCGCGGTACCAGTACGTACCCGGCCGCTTCTCTCCACAAACGTATGCCCGACTCCGCTCTCCCGGTAACGCCCTAAGCCGAGGTTCGAGCCCCACAGGGGGCGTCCTCAGGCCTGTTACTTAATTTTTTTGGGCTGATAGCCATCTGCGCTCGCCACTTGCTCGGTGAAGCTGTAAAGGCCAACAGCGGCCAACAGTGTAGTCATTTAGAATAAAAAGGTCTTCTTTTACCTCATTCATGCCTATTGTCTCATCTAATCAGCGCGTATCCTTACAGGCGAATATCAAACTCAGTTGCATAGATAACATAGAAGTGTGAGATCATTTCGTTGAGTTTATCTCGTTCTATCGCAAAGCGTCATTACGGAACATAAAACGACTTCATCATGACAAATTAACATAACGCGCCTATGTTTTTCTGAAACTACCAACCGATCTCCATTTACAGTTCAAAAGATTAATTGCACAGCGAACATGTTTGGGGTCCACCAACGCAAAAATGCCAATGCTAAATACCACTCGGTTAGTGCTCAATGTGCTTATCTCTTATACAAGCTTTATTTAACAAAAGATTTTGTAAACTTGAACTTGAAGACTATTATTAATAGTGTTTGTTTTCTTTGTGCTTCAGTCACAACTATGTACGTGGGCGAACTGCTCGTGTATTGTGATCTATCTTACTTACGGATAAACGTACATTCTTGTTTGTTTTAAGTCATATTAAATGGACTTCTTCTTCCTGTATGGCTTTCCGCCCGGGACTGTGTTCCCGTGGGAATTTGGGCAAATTATGTAGCCTGTATGTTAATCCAGGATGTCAGCTACCTCCATACCACCGACGCCAAGCATAATATATAATAGACATAATATGTAATTGTCCACGATAAACACGTACGAATCCACCAACTTCAATCCCAACAGATAACTACAAAAATACGTGTCAACAAAGTTTTTTTTTTTAAAGCGCTGATATAATAACAATACAATTTATATGGGACTACCTACTCTTTTGAACAAAATAAGAATTTTGAATATCGGCTGACAATTGGTGGTTATCGCGTATCAAACACAAAAAAAAACATAAAGTCATATTGAGAACCTCCTCCTTTTTTTGAAGTCGGATAAAAATAAAAGGCCGAAGGTCCTGGGGTGCCTGAGCAGGAAGTTATTATGTTAAGCTTTTTCTATTGTAATTTAGGGAAACAAAAATATGTCCAAAAATACACAAACTACAACAATATCAATTTCATAACATAACAAGATAAATTTGTGTACAAAAACTAATTAGCCTCAAATAACCTTAACATTTAAGGTTTCACCGTACAAAAAATATTGCAAATGCGATCGGAGTCTGATAAAACGCTTACGACATCGGTGACCGACAGCGAGTTGAATTACAAACAATCCAACTTTAAACAATCACGACTGACAGTGGTTTTGAAAGGGTTTTAACGAAATATCTGTAAAACGCTATTTTCATAGAGGTTTTGTAACGCATATTTTTAGGGGAAAGTCTAGTCTAGGTCTTATTCATGTAGAGGTTACTCTTTCGCAGCTAAGTCATGTAGACTTGGCTTTAAAGTTAGGTATATGCAATCTTCAAAAAAAAAGTGAGTTTGAAAAACAGACCTATATCTCGAGATATGTCTGTGGCGTTAAATGAGAAAAAACTAAATTTTAAATTAAAGATATAAAATATGTCTTCAAAAAAATGCAACTACCCCAAAAAATAATCTCTATCGACTAGTGACTACAATAGAGCCGAATCCTAAAGTTACGTATGACGAGCATTTCAAATGATATTAATATTAGGAATCCATTTTTTTAGTTTAGAGTTATGATAATGTATATCTTTAGTTTGTAATTAATTAGGGAGATATGGTATTATTGAATTTTGATTTGAAAAGATGACGACGTAACAAGGTTATAGCGACCTGTGGTTGAGCTGTCATACGTAACTTTAGGATTCGGCTCTACTGTAGTGACAAATATGAGCTCTACTTTTAACCTTCCAAGTGAATGTATCCAATTTCCACTTACCCTAGAAATTATGTGTGTGCCTAAATTTGTGTGCAATTAAATTAAATTCTTGTTAGGTTGGGTTACATTAATATTATAAAATAGCCCGTAAATTTGAAAAAATTTGAGGCAGATCACAAAACCGAGAAATTAAAGTTTTTATGAGTAAAATTATAATATTACGGATTTGACAATGTTGCGGCATGATACATACATTCCAAGGTAGGTATATGGAACTCCCAAATCTCAATAAAAAATCTTCTATTAAAACTCCACTAAAAATAATGCAATATTTACCTTAAAACGTTGTATAATATAGTTCTCTACCCACTTAGATGCCAGCGCGATAGCATGACCATTGAACGTGACGGTAGATCGAGATACGACCACGCCATACCCTTATTTAGACGTAGGTTGCAAATACACATGTCCACGTCGATTCGTTAGCTCTTTCCTTTTATTGGTGACCTCAGACTAGTGCACTTTATTCCGTTACAATAAGACCGATTTTAGAATTCAACCGCCAAGCTAAACTAACCAACTGCTAATTATTTATGTGCCTATTTATTCTTGCACCAAAGTTATCAGGTTTTTAACCTTATTCAATAAAGCTAGGACCTAATAACTAGGGAGGCCGTGTTGATATGTATATTATTATACAGATTTATAATAATATACACATCAACATATAGATATATATATATAATATATAGATTATATAGATATATTGCACGATTTTTCATACAAAAGAGATCTGTTTGAGAAGCTATAAAAGCATACTCGAGATACAGAGAGCAAGTGCGAAACTTGAATTTTCAATTCTAGTTAATAAATTTTGTTTTACTTGAAATTTGTCAAAACGTGACGGAAAAAAAAACGAAAATACACTTTTGCCTGCTTTTTGTACTAAAATGGTCGAATTTACGCAATCGTCACGTTTTGGCAAATTTCAAGTAAAACAAAATTTATTGACTAGAACTAAAAATTCAGGCTTAGCACTTGCTCTTCTGAAAATTATAGCCCTCCATGTTTCTCGAGTATGTTATTATAGCTTCTCATACAGACCTCTTTTGTATGAAAAATCGTGCAATATCCGTAGACCGTATTACAATTTCAAGATAATTGAATGACACGTTTTTAAAATCGATTCAGATGGGTAGTATCCCTTTCAAATCTTCTTTTTATATACATTTGAATGTTCTGATTCACTGACTCATCAACGCTCAGCCCAAACCCTTGGACCTAGAAAGTGGAAGGCATTAAGATTCCTTTAAATAATATGATTCTTTTAATAAAAATTCAAAACAAAGCAAAAATATTAATTTACATTTCAGAGCAGACTGACTCTCGTTTCACCTACGATTGATTGGACAAAACTGTTTTTTATCAGCCCATATACGTCCCCACCGAGGGGCATGGGCCTGCCTTCGAAACACGAAGGGGATTTAGGCCATAGTCCATTACGGGGGCCCAATGCGGGTTGGTGGACAAAACTTACTTAGTTAATAATTACACATTGGTTTAATTTCGCACCTTTCGATAGTCGGAAAGGGTCAGTGCAATTCAGTGCACTATTCAGATGACAGAAACAGGTATAGTCTTGTAGAATGTTAAAGTTGAGTTACAAGACGCAGAACAGGGTTTCCCAAACTTATGGCTTCATTTTCCCCTAATGATGTTCCTAAACGACAGCGAACCCCTATTCCTTTGCCCTCAAAATGAAAATTCAGGTGCTTACAAAAAATATTTCAATTTTGGTGGCAAATACACTGGGCGTCAAAAATAAGTAGTACAGTTTTAAAATTGCGATTTCTCCCAAACTATAAAACTTAGACCTTTGAAACAAAAAAGGTTAAAAAGAAAATTTAATCTTATTCAATAAAAACTTCATGCATTATAAGAACTTATAATGCTTGACTTTAAAAAAAACGAATAAATAAAAACACTTTTTTTAAACTGTTGAAAGGTGTTGTCTTACTTAGGATTTTTGTGTTTGACACATTCGCTGCTGATAAAGCAATTGTAATTGAAAAGCATAGGTATCTTCAGAGAGTAAATTTGACTAATCATGCCTCTTTCACCAGAAGAATGTGCAAGAATCTTAGCTTTTCTCGAAGTGGGCATCAGTATGCGTCGTACTGCAAGGAGGGTGGGTGTAACTTTAAGAACGGTTCAGCGAGTAAAGCAAAGGTACGAAGAGACTGGAAACCATCTAAGGAGACGAGGTAATGGCAGACCCAGGTGCACAAGTACCCGAGAAGATCGCTTTATTGTTTCCACTGTGTTAAGAAATCGACACCTTAATGCAGTTGAGGTTCAGCAACAGCTTCTTCGGACCCGAACAGACTACATCAGTGAGAGTACAGTGAGAAGAAGACTTGCTGAAGCTAACCTGAAGCCTCTAAGACCAGCAAATGGCCCCAAACTTGAGACAGAGCATCGCGTAGCAAGACTACGCTACGCCCGTCAACACGTACAATGGGGCGAAGAAGAATGGGCTAGAGTTTTATTCACAGATGAGTCTCGATTCTCTTTATACACTTCAGATGGACGGCGGAGAGTCTACAGACGACCCGGTGAGCGATACATTCAAGCTTGTATCTCGGAAAGAGTCCAATATGGCGGGGGCTCTGTACACGTATGGGCTGGTATCTCTTCAGAGAGTCGCACAGAGCTTGTGGTAATAGAAAATGGGACTTTGACTGGTGAAAGATATGCCTCGGAGATCCTCAACGAGTATGCAGGGCCATATTTAATAAATATGGGTGATGGAGCCATCCTAATGCATGATAACGCCCGGCCACACACTGCTCACCACGTACAAGAGTACATTCAGGAGGTTGGCATCAACTTGATGGCTTGGCCATCGAGAAGCCCAGATCTCAACCCGATTGAACACGCCTGGGATGAGCTTGCGAGGCTAGTCAGAAGGCGCAGTCCACCTCCTGCCACACTCAGGGCTCTAAAACATGCGCTGATAGAAGAATGGGAAAATATTCCCCAACACCGCCTCCGAAACTTAGTGTTCAGCATGCCAAACCGGATCCAAGCTGTAATTAGAGCCCGAGGCGGCAACACAAGTTATTAAATTGTGAAAAAGTTCCAAAACGTGAAAATTAAGTGGTTGACATATCGTTAAAAATTGATACTTTTTAGTATTTATCTTAATTTTAAGTTTGAAACTTTATTCATGCCAAATAAAATATAACTTTAATAAACTTCGTTAAGTTTACTATAAACTGCTTTTTATTTCATAAGTGTAACTACTATAGTTTAGGAGTAATTGCAATTTGAAAAGTGTACTACTTATTTTTGACGCCCAGTGTATAAATATGTATAACAATATCTTTTTGTTTGACCGGTAGGCAAGATCAAACCACCGACTGAGCTTTAGGCCGATTTTTTTTTTAATTCGCTAATATCGTTTAGCGTTAACTCGTTGCGACTTAATGTTAGTGTGTTAATGATAACAGCGTACTCTTGATATGAATAAGTACAGTAGAACGGACAGCGGGCGACCGTGACGGTGGCCGAAGGCCAGCCGGTTCGATTCCGCTGCGTGACACGCGAACAGTTGAATACATTCTCTTTGCGGGGTGTCGGGGTGGACTGTTGACATGATGAGAGTAGTGATTTTTAACCGACTACAAAAAAGGAGGAGTTTCACTAATCGACTGTATTGTTTTTATGTTTGTTACTCCGCCAATTTTCGGCGGCCAGTTTTTAATTTTTTTTTTTGTTGTTCAGACCACCTCAAGAGGTGGTTCTCTCTTGAGGTGATATGTAAATTTTATCGAAAATTTAAAAAAAGTGGATTTAAGAAAAAATAAATATTTATTTAGTTGTGGATTCCTGCTAATAGGCATTGGTGGGATTGAAGTCTTTTACTCTTACGTTTTTTACGCGGGTAATTATTTATTTAACACTTGTTTTTCGCCCACAACTTCGTTTGCAAGAAAAAGTACCTCTCGGGATCGCTAATGCGCTTGTAGTTTGAAAGGTCGCAAAAGGGCGCTCTATTCGTACGTAGACCACAAGGTGACGTTGTACACTCAAAAGCACGGCAAGCTTGACACCTTGGACTTTGGACCGGCCCTGCATTGTATGGCGCGCAGTATAAATCAGAGCTCAGCTTAAACTGGTAGTGTAAAGCGTGACCTGCTCTTGACTGTACCTGAGAAAATGCCGTGTTAGGTGGCAGGGGCCATCCATAAATTACGTCACACAAATTTCATGACCTTGTCACAGCTGGTCACATTTGTGAGACTCCCCCCTCCCTAGTGTGACGTCACACATTTTGCAGTTTTACATCTAGTAGGTAATTATTTAGAATAAAAAAAGCAGTTCCGAAATAAGTTATGTCTCCATTTATTTATTTTTTAATAAAATTAACATCAAAAGAAACATTTCAAAAAATTAACAATTAGAACCTTATGTTCATACAGATAGAGCTGAAAATGTATTTGAGTTTTTGGTTAATAGTTCAAAGTTCGTGTTTTAACACTAAGTTATAAAAGATTTTGAAATGAGACGTCACGAAATGAAGGACCCCTCCCACCCCCTTGTCACACAATGTAACACTTCGTCGACCCCCTCCCACCCCTTAACGTCTGGCGTAATTTATGGATGGCCCCGTACCTGAATCCGACGAGCGCGTATAAAGCCAGTTATGAATGTAGAGGAAGCGAAAGAGGTGTGTTCGGATCGGACCAGGTGGCAATTTGTAGTCTCTGCTTTGCCTATCCCAATATGATAAAGGCATGAGCTTATTATGTTTGTTGTATAAGTTACCGGAAAAGTATTAAATTTAGGAATTGTATACAATTCCGAGGCTATCTAGGAAATGTATAAAATATTGTTTCAAAGATTTTTTAATATACACATATATCCTAATAAATGTACACATTTCCTAGGGATTGTATAACATTCCAAAATTGCTCTAGGAAGTGTATAAAACTAATGCTTTCTGTGAATAAAATGGATAAAACAACCTAACCTAACCTGAATAAGCCATGTGGATTTGTTTTGGCTATATTTTAGATTTGCTCACTTCATGTTCGAGAATTTCATGAATTGGTCACATATCATAAAATGTTTTACTGTCTATTGACCACATCATGAAGTAGCTCAGCTGAGCGGAAATGCGACAACCGCTTAACGCGACCACAGTCATTTCTGGCTCGCTTCGCTTGCTCGGCTCGTGCATTAGGGGTCGCAGTTCTAACCTACCCTAACCCAACTAACCCTTAACGGGTTGTTTGGGTTCGGCCACTAACAAACCTTACAAACCTACTTGTCGCAGTTCCATCTAACTAACGCAATCGAACAAAGAAGTCGAATGACAAAATCAAACATTTTATACATTACAGATTGTTAATTAGGAAATTATAGATTTCCTAGAAAATGTATCAAATGTAATTCATTTCACATATTTCCGGGCGATTTTAGGAATTATATACATTTCCTAGAAATTGTATACAATGACGAATGTCATACATTTCCGTTAACATATACATATATGTAAATCAATCCTATGATCAACTCTTATGACACACAAGTGGAGTATCGGGATAGTAATGATGAATGGTTTTCTGATTTTTTCAACCGAAACCGAAACTTTTTTAAACATATACAAAATCTAAGCATGTGAAAATCTAGGGATTAGTACAAAAAGTAAATTTATTCATTTTATATTGAAAATGAACATGAACATATAATTATAATGAACATTATTGTCTTAATTCAACATCAACAAAACAGACGACACACGACAAACACGATCACCGAGTTTCGATGCGGCCAAAAGTTGGGCCAAGTATTGGCCGAAACTATAAAACTACCCGAAATCCAGTACCAGTGTCTTAAATGGCATTTTTTGGGTTAATTCACTCCATCGTCGACCTCATCTATGACCTTGGTCAAGATTGGGGTCAAGAGTTAGCCCATCTCATAATTAAAAAAAAAATCGTAACAAAACCTTCGTTCGGTCTCTATCTTAGTAACTTCTAAGACGAGGAAAGGTGAAGTAAGTGTCTATAGATACCCACTGCTCAGTAGGTGTACAGATGTAGGCTAGTATGCCACAGACCGCACAATCGAAACGGATAGGATAGCGGTATCGCCATTCCAACTCTAACACTTGTAAACTAACAAATACCCAATTTGGTCATTTTACTGTTAGATGTGTTGGCTTGAGAAATTTTATTATGATATAAATCGATATTTGACAGATAATTTTGTATGTCATTTATCGATAAATGAAACGTACAATACACCGCGCCGTGCCATTTGACATTTAATTTTTGAAGTGAAAACTTCCTTAGCGGCGTTGTGCACTTTGAAGTATGGGTAAAAATGTTAAACTCGCGTCAAGACACGTGACCCTGATCGAAAATTCGTAAGACGGAGGATAACTTCTTTGTTGTGCATTTTTTGGGATGGGTAAAAAATGTTAAACTCGCGTCAGGACACGACCTGATCGAAAATTCGAAAGACGGAGGGAGAGTAGACCGCAAGGAAGTAATATATGTTCAAGTTTTCACTTCTGCCAGCACTCTCGGAGTGTAACCCGATATTTATTGCCAAAGTAATTGACCAAGGTGAATCAAATATGGTTTATATGTATACACTAGCTTTTTCACGCGCTTCACTAGCGCAAATAACTCTTTTAGTCGAGATGAAAAAGCTTGGAACTCTTTTAGTCATCCATTTAGTCAACTCTTTTAGGCCATTAATTCTTGACACCTTAGGGATGATTCCGAAAAATCACGATAATACTTTTCCATTTATTTGCTTCAAGGTATATCTTGACTAAGTTTAGAGTCGATATGTCTAAAAAAATTGGTTTCTCCATACAAACTTTGAAACACCTTTACACCCCAGGGGTTGAATTTCGAAAAATCCTTTCTTAGTGCTTGCCTACGTTATAAAAGAAACGTTTTTGTCAAACTTCAGCTTTCTAGGTCAAAGCTGAGCTGGGGTTTGGGAATCAGGACCCCAATTTTATATCTATACTAATATTATAAAGAGGAAAGATTTGTATTTTTGTAAGTTTGTATTTTTGTATGTATTCAATAGGCTCCGAAACTACTGGACTGGTTTGGAAAAATTATTTCACGATTAGAATCCTACATTATCCCTGAGTAACATAGGCTATATAATTTTCTGAATTCTCACGGGAACGAAGTCCCGAGCGGGATGCTAGTAGAAGATAAAGTAAGTGGAGATTAAGCCATATACAATTCGGTCACATAAAAAAAAGTTTGCGTCACCTTTTTACATTCGAACGGCACGGCACGGCATGACAGAATTTGTATTACCATTGCCTTCTGTTTCCATTTCTCGTATCACTAGCACTAGTGCATCGGAGGCAATGGTAATACAATTTTACCGTGCCGTTTTCATATGCTCACGCCTATAATACCAATCGGGGTAGACAGAGAATATGATGTACCTAAGTGGTAAGAGGTTTTCAGCCTTTTTTCCCACACCAACAAAACCCTCGCGTCCCACTTACTGACTTTTGCAGTAAGCCTGGGAAGAGCAGCTTGCACATTTTTTTTACTCCCAGTCCTGCGTGGAAGTATCAAAAAGTTGAAGAACTAGTCCAGCGAAAAGATAGTTGCTCAGACTTTGAAGTCGAACCATAAAACAAACCCAGTCCTCAAACGTTTCAACGACGGCAACTTATTAGTCATAAACGGACCAAAATATCTAGCAAACATACAGCTGTAGCTTCTATCACAAGTTCATAAGGTTCACTTTGAGTTGGAAAACGAGTTTACAGTGCGCCGCTTTAATGACGTCACTGGTAGAGCGGTTGACATTGTCTCTTTGACTGCGTATTTGCGTTTACTGTTCACTGGTAAATACTGAAACGGAACTTAGTCCTTTAAGTGCTGCGAAAATTTACTCAAAACAAAATAAACATTTGTTGAGATGTTACAGTTAGCAGATAAACTAGCGTCTGTGAAAGACCAACCATCCTACTTCAGACTAATATTATAAATGCGAAAGTTTGTGAGGATGTACGGATGTATGCATGTTTATTACTCTTTCACGCTCAAATGGCTGGACCAATTTTGGTTCAAAACCACTTGACACCTCATTTGACATTTATTCTGAGAGATATTAGATGGAACATGAGTGTAGTGGTGATAGGTTGGCAGTCTTTTGCCAACGATACAGGAAAACCCTTGCGTCGCACTTACTGGCTTTTACAGAAGAGTTGGCAGCTGGTACATTCTAAGTTTTTTTCTCATTCCCAGTCTAGCGTGGAAGTAATCAGTTTCTAGAAGTTTATTATTTTCTTACCGTACACCTGTTTGAAGAGTACTTACGATGATACGTAAGCAACGTTCTTATAAATTCCTATGCAATCAGCTGATAGCTCAAGTTTACAACGGAAAGTTGTTCAGTTTTGGGACCGATTCACATTCGCAATATTCGCTAACTCATTCAAAGTCATTCAGTATGAAAGACCTTTTTTTTTGCGAAACACTGCTTGTAAATGGGGCTTATAATTCGAACGGCACGGCACGGCATGGCAGAATTTGTATTACCATTGCCTCCTATGTTCCCAGCTCATGGTAATACAATTTTGCCGTGCCGTTTTCTAATTATAAAAAGGCCCAATGAATTATCTAGAACTTGTATAGAAAAGTCATAGCCACGACAACCCTAAGGATTTGTCGTCAGGCGAGAGGTAGTTCGAGCTCTAAAGTGGCTTGGAAACCTCAAATCAATCTCACTTTCGCGATGAATATGTTAATGCACTTAAGACTCTGTACGCTGTAAACATCTCTCGCATTCGTATCGCTTCAATCAAATTAAATCTTCTTAGGCCGAATTGCTATATAGATGATTTAACAAATATATGTCACCGTAACCCGTAATATTGTGATTGTAACCGCTCTATACCTTGTAAACCGCCTTATTTTTTGATATTTTGAAAGGGTAAAAACAGGACCCATTTCCCCTCCTAAGGCTCCGCTGTCTGTCCGTCCGTCTGTCACCGGGCTGTATCTCATGAACCGTGATAGCTAGACAGTTTAAAAATTTCACAGATGTATTTCTGTTGCCGCTATAACAACAAATACTAAATAATAGAATAAAATGAATACATAAGCCCCCTTACTTAAATACTTAAGCCCCATACAACAAACGTGATTTTTTTGCCGTTTTTATAGATAATGGTACGGAACCCTTCGTGCGCAAGTCCGACTCGCACTTGGTCGATTTTTTATAATATTTATGCAACCTAACTTAATCTAACCTATAAAGACCTGATTTAACTTATTCTAATCTTATACAGGCTTATATCGTGGAACTGTAGTGTTACGAGGTAGCAGGACACATTTTTGTTTTCATATTGCCCCTGTATTCCATCCATGAGAAAGTTTTTTAGTTTTATGTAATGACTTAAGTACATGCCAAATTTTCCCTAATTTCGTTGTACTCGATGTAACCATATGTACCTCTGCAATCAATCCATTGAGCCAGGATTTAGATGGATATTGCAATTCACTTAGCATTTCACTTTGTGATGCTCCCTATTAATAGTGGGCTAATCTGGCTAATACAACCTATTCAAGAGACGATTAGACTGGTGGTTAATGGACATTGCTAATAATTATCAATCAATTAAACAGTCCTAAATAGTTCTGTCATTATATTAGGTGATTTTAAAGATGTGAATCAGCGTACGAAACTGAACAACTTCCCCAAGGAACATAGGTTAAAATACGATAAAAAAAATTTGATCCCCCATACAAAATGCTGATGAAGTTTGTATGGGAACTCAATTTTTTTTTTCGTATTTTGACCTATGTTCCTTGGGAAGTTGTTCAGTTTCATGGACTAATTAACCACCCGAGAGGTTGAAAGAGATTTATCTAAAGCCCTGTATATGTTTACTTATATTTTTTTTCTAAAATTATCTCGTCGATCTGTTTCTCCGGTCCTACAGTTTATGACTACATTTAGTACACAAATAGTGTTACAAATATATAGTAATACAATCCTTATTACAATGACATAGAACATAACTGGTTAACATGCGGTCAACTGTCTAAGACGGGCGCCGTCGTCCTGCCTAAGGCGAGTTTAGCTCTGACAGCACTTTCTCCCAGATAACTAGGTGTAATAAGCTGTGTACCGGTTTCTCACTTTGCTTGATTTTCTTAAAAAGGATATAGCTGAGTCCCTATAGATTCTGTGCTGACTAGATTATTCTTTACCTGTGACTTGGAATTGTGGTTGTCGTGTTTAGGCAGGGAGGTATGGTCCCGGCTTGACAAATAACAAAAAAAAAATCAGACAGCATAATTTGATGTATTTTTTTTATAAAAAGTTAATTTATTTTTCCATTTTTAGTGTAAACTGTAACCTTTTCCTTTATTGAAGTCGGGTGGTTAATAACACGTTAAAGCGAATCATTATTTGATTATTTATTTTATATGTGACGGGTCAAACTGAGAACCTCCTTTTTTAAGTCGGTTAAAATATCGAAACCTTCTCCCAAATGTAACAAATACTTTTCTGAAAAACCATTTCAAAATCAGTTCAGCCAAACGTGAGATAATCGCGGACAAAATACATACAGCAGGTCTTGCACGATAACAACAAACTCGCGCTCGGCTGACGCTGAAATTTCACTTTGATTGCGCGAGGGTCCCGCGCAAAGGTTTGCTCGCCCTATGGCGTTGTCAATGTTGACATTTTGACATAGGACCGAGGTGTTGTCGCGGCGCTGTCACTATCGTACTCGACCTGCAGGTCAAACTGAGAACCTCCTTTTTTTGAAGTCGGTTAAAAATGGCCTTTATTTGTCATACTGGTTACTAAAGTCTGGTTACAAATATTATGGACGAAGGGTTACTTTTAAAGTAATCGATTGATGAAACGCTCAAGGACAGCTCACGCTGGCCTGGGGGAGCGATATTGCCCCTTTTGTAAATAAAACAAGTTTGTTCAATATGCAAAATATTAACCTTTGAAGATTTTTCTGTGCTTTCGAAGCGGTTTTGAATATTTTCGCCGGGACTCTAGTCTTTATTTCCATCATTTTTGTTCCTGAATTTTTTTGGTGCATATACAGTTACTAGTATAAATTATTTTTAATGTTACAATCGTTTCATTTGTCATACCTTGTCATAAAATAAACAAAATGTCGATCTTCGCTGACCAATTGACCATCGCTATACTCAGCATTCCGTATAAAATTGATGATTACAAAAACCGTTTGATTTACAAAGAATTACCGTTGTGGAGTTTACACTCGTATGTTTATTTACTTAGATTTGCTACGGCTATTTGTGGTTTTGCGTCAAATTACGCGGTCAGCACATCAAGACTTTGATTCAGGCCGTACATAAGTTTACCATAAGCATCCACTCTATGCTGTTAAAATAAGAACTATTTTGCAATAAAATGGAGTAGCTAATGCGCTGGCCTCTGTACTTTAAATAATTCCACGTCAAAAACGTAAGAGTCACCGACTTCAATCCCAAAAAAGACATTTTTTTCGAGAGTTTCCTTCAATTTCTTCAGGATTCCACCATCAGATCCTGGTTTCCTTAGCATGAGACCACCTTTGGGATACTCCCTTTCCTACAAAAAAAGAATAATCAAAATCGGTTCATAAACGACGAAGTTATCTGCGGACATACATAAAAAAATATATACGGTCGAATTGAGAAACCTCCTCCTTTTTTGAAGTCGGTTAAAAAGCGCTCGTAGCCCAGTGGCGCTCAATGATCTGAAGCGATCAGTGATATTAAGCAACGAAGGTCAACATACTGGCAATTTATCAGAGTTTCCGTGCTTCGGAGGTAAAGCGTCGGTTCCGGCTGTTGTCGATTGACTACTGTTGTTAAACCAAGTCAGGCCATTTGACGGTTTGAAAACTCTGAAACCAGGTATGCCAACTACTCGATTATTCCTACACAATAAGAAAGGATTACAAAAACGTATCTATTAACTATGCCTAGCAAGAGTCGGCAGCTTTCACTCCCAGTCCAGCGTGGACATAGAAGTAAAGAAAAGAAACTGTCCAGGAAATAGTAGATTTTACAACAAGTGCACAAAACGAGTCATTTTTATCCGAGACTTATAGCAGTCCGCGAGGGCTGATAGTAACGTCGAGGATAAAAATGGTTTTGTGGACGAGTTATAAAGTCTGCTTTTCACTTCGATTGCGAGGAAATAATAAAATAACATATAATAACAAATTTTATCTTTAAACTTCTGATTATTTTGGCTGTATGGAGTTTTCTATGCCTTACTATAGACCCGTTTATGAGTAGATAACTTTGTGCACTAGAGCACAAAATGCGATTTTGTGCAGCCTATAGTAGATCGTTTTGTGCTCTAGAACACAAAAATCGATTTTGTGCAGCCTGTAAGCTACTAAAACTAAACGGTTTTTCTATGTAGTAAGAAGGGGAAGGGGAAGTTAGTGATGCCATGCGCAAACGGTTTGTAATGGCTCGCGTGATAGCTTTCACTCGCCGCTTGGTGTGCCACTGCTCTATTTACAAGCAGGGTTGCTTCTCTTTTCCCATAGAGCTACGAATCGCTCAACATAAAAAGTAATTTTTTTTAAAGTAAAGTCAAAAATTAAAAATATATTCATTTCATAGAACATACAGAATGTTTACTTAAAATACGTCAAATAGTGATTTACTTTAGCATTTTTAACTTTGCGCCTGTTTGCAAATGTGCAGTCTTCTTCAGGAGAAAAATAGGCAAGCAACTCCGAGGATCGCTCTTTTTAAGTCTCACCCGCTTAAAAGCATAGAGTACGTATTATTCTTACATTGACTTTAAATTAGTTAACGAAAACTGAACAACTTTCTCCATGGAACTTTGGTCAAACTATGAAAAAAAAATCCCTTTCCACAGACACAATTTTAAAAATATTTATTTACAGGTATGGTTTTTTTGAGCAATTTTTTTATTCAATTTATTTAATTTTAATTTTCAATTATTTAATTTTCATTTTCGCTAACTAATTACAGTCATCCAATATTTATACGTGATTACGTGCCACCTCTCTAGGTAAGTACATGTATGAATATTATTATTTCTACTTGATCAAGCTTATTTCCTCATCTCAGTTGATTAAGGAAAGAAACAGTTTTTATTTTATTTGTTAGTGACTCATAGATTATGTTAGTGGAGGCTGGTTTACGTCAATAGCATTCTTTGATAAGTCACCATAAAAGTTTCTTTTACTTAATCTAAAATATAAAAGGAGAAACTGACTGACTGACATATCAACGCACAGCCTAAACGGCTAAAGGTAGGCACTTGAAATTTGAAGGGACGTAGCTTAGGTACCGTAGAGGTGCACCAAGAAAGGAATTCCCGAAATTCCCACGGGAACGGGAATTAGCGGGAAAATCCTTTTGTATGAAAAATCTAAACCGCTTAAGTTAGACGCTTGAAATTTGGCATGCAGGTACCTTAGTAAACAGGATATTGCAAAATTCCCACGGGAACGGGAGTTAGCGGGAAAAAACTTCACGCGGTTCCCGAAATTCACGCGGGCGAAGCCGCGGGCGGAAAGCTAGTTGAATATAAAATATGCAAGTATCTCGTAATATTGCTCAAATTGAAAATATACTTTTTTGGAAATCTGTTGAAAATACAAAATTATAACTAATTTGTTAATGCGATCCACATAAATATGTATAAATGAGATTTTAATTATTGTTTTTCAATTAAAATAAATATTCTTCAATTCATTGTATAAAAAAAAAAACTACAGAATTAGCAAGAAAAGATATCAACGAGCTTCATGCGTTTTTACAAGTTTTTTTTCTTCACATTTTAAAAAAACACATACATACACATACATTCACGCCTATAATCCCCAACAGGGTAGGCAGAGCATCAGTGATCAAACCGGCAGTCAACGTTATCCTGTTTCTTTAACACTAAGAAATGTTTAATACTGTCCCTTAACTTTAAATCACGATTATGAATAAGTAAGTTAATATTTAATCATGTTTTTGTTTATTTAATAATAAATGAAATAAAACGCAAAAATTAGATTTCGTTTAATCAAAAGCAACAGCTGAAACCTACTAAGTAAACAATTAAACTGACTTCAAAGAAATAAAGCAAAAATACTTGTAAAGAGAGTTTTTACGTTTCATTATTTTCAACTTTGTTTATATTTGAATGGTTGCTATGAAGCACGACAAGTTTTGTTGTTTTTGCGGTTGGGAAAAATGCTTTGAGGAAAGCGAACATATTTTGTGGGCCGAGCGTAGAGCGAGAATAAGCGAGTCGACGCGACGGCGCACTATGGGACGGAAAAATCTGTATCTTTTTTGTTTTTCGATGTTTTTACTTCAAATTTGGTGTACACAATCTTGAATAGCTACGCTATTATAAACCTGATACGTGTTTTGTCTAAAACTTTTATTTATTTTTTTAAATAATTGTTAAAAATAAAATTTCATACATTTTCATACAAAAACCTTAAATAATTGATTATATTATTTTGTTTTGTGTAAGTGAAAAACATGTTTAAAGATAAAATTAAACAAAATAAACAATTTAAAAAATTTAAAAAAACAATATTCAAAAATATTGATGAAAAATATTTTTAATATATTTTAATTTTGTTTTGTTTTTTAGAATTATTTAAAAATGTCATACTAATCATATAATAATAAATATGGAAAATAATTTAAAAATAATAGAAAACTAACATCTATAAAGGTAAAATGAGTAAATTGTACAATAAAAATTTAAATTACTTTATAGGAAAATGTTCTGAGTCAGCTTGCTACATCCTCGGCCGCATCTTCGCCCTTATACTGGATTGTGGTCAAGAGTGCACCCGTTGTTAATAAAAAAAAAGGTCTTTTAGTTCACCGTCATTATCAGCCGCAAGATAACCACTGCTGGACATCAACCTCACTCAGGAATCTCTACATTGACTGGTCTGTGTCTAAGAGAAGGGCAAGGCATAGTTTAGACTCTAGAATATTTTTCATTGTGACATTTGTGTTTATTTTTCCAAAGCACAGAGTCCCAAAGCACAGATTTTCTAAAAGATCAATCCCTTTTGGAGACTTGAACTACATTTATGTAAAAAAAATAATACCAAAGGCTCATTATCATCTCTACATGGCTTATTTGACTAACTTAGATTAGCTTAGAAGACTTATATTGTATTTTCAATCAGCAAATACACAATTTTTCAAATAGCAAAATTTTCGGTAAATACGAGTACAATTTTCATTTTGCAACAAAAATTGTTTGAAAAATGGGTCACAAAAGCTTCAATTACGGTTATTCTTTTTCGAAACTGCACATTTCGTCATTATTACTAAGAAATCGGTAAAAATAAAATTAGGTGTCGTGACCTCTAATAGTAAAAGTGTATCGAGAGGTAAGCGCGTGCGCAGGTTCTTGATTTTTTATAGGGTTCCGTCATCGAAAGTATAAAATAGAGCTCTTTAATGAGAGTAGATGCTAAATTTTAAATTTACAAATCAACTATAAACTATAATATTACCATAATTGTGCTATTATATTTACCTAAAATAAAATATTTAAAGTTACGGTTTATTTACATAAATGGGGGTTTATCCTTTTCAGTCAATTTATTTTCAGTTCGACATAACATTTCGAGAGGTTTATCCTCCGGGCAAGGTTTTTAAATTGCTTAGTTTTTCTTTTGTCAATATTCCTACTTGAATTTTGTTTCATAAGTTAAAAGGTTAAGCGGGACCCCCTTATGAAAGTTAGTGTCGCAAATGGGGCAGCCATACAAGTACACGTGAGTTGCCCCTTTTGCGAATTCTTCTTCAAACGGAGCCATAACTAGGTATGATATCTAACTAACACTTAGTTTTTTATTTTAATTTTCGCGTCACTGCTTCTGTTCATTAGCAAACAATCAAGTAGCTATAATTACCTCTTATTATTATGGCTAATAACTCGAAAAACAGGTCTTCCTACCTCTGACTTTAGCATATTATTCTTACGTGAATTAAGTACTTACTTACCTACCAATAAAAATGTTGCCAGCAGTTTGCAACATTTATATAATAGCACCTGCGGTTTGGCGGGGCTGTCGTAACGCAAATGTCGTCTCTATCTAAGTATAAGTCATTTAATAATAACATAAGATAAGTGTTGTATTTTGTATTAAATAATACTTAGCTAATAGTTTTTGCAAATGAAAGATTTCGCAATGAGCGCATATTAAGAGTGCATTAAGCTGCATTACGTGTGTTAGCGATAATTAAAATGAAGGCTAGAGCATTACAAATTGATAGTAGTGAAGGAGGCCGGCCTCACATGTATCATGTTTTTCGCATAACTCTCATAAAGGAAGCAGTTTGCATTGTTCCACTGTTTCCACTCACCTTGGGTCAGAGCCGGTGCGAGGACGCTCCAAATAACAAGACACACACACAAAAACATATTTAGAAATCCCAATGTCTCTTCAACAAATTAATCACAACCTCATTATTCACTGTGTCCGTACATTATCACATTTTATTCCAAAATCCGATTCAGCGCGAAAGTAAAAGTTTCCCGTTTAAAATTCGAACGTACTAATCCGAGCGTTTTGATTGGCTGAGCGGGAGAGCACCGTGCGTGGCAGGCGCGCGCGCTGGACTGTCATGGCGACGTCTTGCCCCCACTCAGCGTCCACCTTTCACCGTTACAATTCGTAACCCAAAAGATTGTTGAGCAAGGCTATAAGACGATTGACATTCAACAAAAACAGGCTGCTTGCACGGAAATAGTCTGTTCACAAGACAGTAATGTCCTGAGAATTGAGAAGCTGAATGAGGTTTTGTTGTCTAGCGCGTGCCTTATTTGGCAAACTTCCATTTCTAGTAGAATAGGGCATCGCTTTTTTAAATTCAGCAGCTCGAGCACGATGGGGACAAACTCGCGCGGCACGCCGTGTGGTGTGGTTTTTTAACCGTGTGGTGATCGGTTGAGAATAACACCACCCCATCTCTTTCCGTGGGTGTCGTAAGAACACAAATGAGGCCTGCCTCCTAGTAACTCATCCCAGGCAACTATACTTCATTTTTTTCTGAATCTGAGGTGTCGTCCTATGGTCTCATGCGGTGTGGTAGGCTCTGTAAAGGGCCGTCTGGTTCGCGACCACCCTCCTACCGAAGTCCGACGCCAAACAGCTTGCTGTCCATCAGTGCGTGGGAGTACTAGTGCCTTTATATGCATTTTCTGGGTTAACTCGCTCCAGCGTCGACCTCATCTTTGACTTTTATGATCAAGATTGAGGTCAAGAGTTAACCCATCTTATAATAATAATAAAAAAACGCCACTCGGCTGACGCTGACTGAAAGTTCACTTTGATTGCGCGAGGGCCCCGCGTAAAGGCTTGCTCGCCTTCTGGCGTTATCTGAACAACTTTCCCCGAAATGTTAAAAATAATAACTAATTGTCTGCACAGAAATATTTTATTTTCAAACAGGAAGGCTATTCACTAGTCCAGGGGTTTAATAAAGTTTAAGTTTAATAAAGTTTGACAATGCTTGTTATGTAGGTAGGTACAAAAATGTAAACACCACAATATGATGTTGAGTTTTTTATTCATTCATTAGAATACTCAATTAAAACAAAAACAGCTACTTAGTCAATGTGTCTCCACACGTTTATCCAAGTGTTGGAGTGTTTATTTTGTACCCGCCAATCCTTAAGTTAAGGTTTCGGATCAGAGTATGGTACAGAGGATCGCCTCACGGCGCGGCGCCCCTCGGTACTGTCTACGGCGCGAAAGGGCGCCCCGCGGCACACCGTTCGGGAACTCTTGCACTAGTCAACATCGACTTAAGGTGACGACAGCACCCGATAAAGGCAGCACACATAGGAATAGTGCCATCTCCGTCTCTCAACAGGCCTGGGCCGGCAGTGCGAACAGTGTCGATACACGAAGTTTACGGACTATGAAAGCGTGCGTGCGTAAAAACATGTTCGAAAGTGAGAAAAATGAGAATTATGGAAAGGTAACAGCTTCAATCAAAAAATGCGTTAACTACTTATCGAGAGTGTTCAATCACGAACATTTTGATAGCAAATTCAAGTTCCTGTGTGCATTTTACTATCGTTTTTACAGCTTAAAAGATACAAAATATTGGGTATTTAGAGGTGACTTTGTGAGCTTTTTCTATCGAACCAAAAGTGCTGAATCATGTTTTCAGCAAACTAATTATCTAGTTTATTTCCTGAATATTACCGTAGTATTTTTTTTCTTCGATTTAATGTAGTGCCTCATGTTTATCTACGCATCAAAAAATCATAATTTAGGTGCTGTAGTCGCCTTAAAGGCGGTGGTATGACACTGGTCGCCATTTATTTCCGCTAACCTGCCAACTGAATGTTCAGTTGCAAGGTAAATTTGCAACTTAACGTTTGGTTGGCGATGGCGCTGCTGATCGGGGCGGCTGTTATCAAGTGTATGAAATTTAGATAGTCCTCAGTTTCTCCACCTGAACAGATAAAATGGCCACCATTGTCATACGACCGCCGCGCCGTGGAGACACCATTGGGCCTTTTTATAATTCGAATAGCACAGCACGGCATTATCAAAATTTAAATTACTATTGCCCTCTATATTCCCAGCGTCTAGTATCACTAGTACATAGCAGGCAATGGTAATACAATTTTGCCGTGCCCTTTTCGAATTATAAAAGGACCCATTGACTAGAAGAATAGACGCCCAGGTTACAATAATAGCACATAATAATAGCACAACATAAGTACCTGATTAATTAATTAATTAGTAACTACAGAAAAAAAATAGTCCGGATCATTGTCCACCAAATGTCGGGCACAGCACAGTTAATATGTGCTTTTTATGAGATAAAATTGTACTAGTAACGTACATTTTTATCTCAATTTTATTTCATACTAGCTTTTCGCCCGGGACTTCGTTCCCGTGGGAATTTCCCCGTCAATTTCCCAATGTTTTTAATAGTTATTCTGCTATTCGGGACGGAGAGAAATACAACAAATCAAAAACCATGGAAATCGGTCCAGCCGTTCTCGAGTTATAAGTGTTGTGACAAACCCGACTTTGTTTTATATATATTTCATATTATTTTCGTAATTTTATCATTGTATTATTTCTAGTACTAGTAACGGAACTAAAACAGGACAATGAAAGATGAACTAATGAAAAACAATATATTCTGATAACTTTCAAATTGGCATGGGTTGCCACTAATTTTGTTTCAAGAGCACTTTTGTGCCGTCTGGTGATCGGTTGAAATTAACACTCTTTCCGAGGTTGTTGTAAGAGGCGACTAAGGAAACATAATGTATCATCCTAGGCAACGACACATCAATTTGTTTTCAATCGAAGGTGGCGTCCTATTATCCCATGCGGTGTGGTAGGCTCTATAAATTTGCCGTCTGGTTCGCGACCACCACCTACAGAAGTCCTACGCTGAACTGGTAATTTATGACCTCTGTTAAAATTTAGGTCATTCGCTATTTGAACACATAATTTAATACTAAAACGGGTCTGAATTCCCGACGACCGACGTTTCGGTTAGACTCAATTTTAGTATTAAATTATTTGAAGTCAAGAGTTAGACCAATTCATAATAATAAAAAAAAGAAAACAGGAAAACAGAAATTAGCTCCGGACAGAGCCTTTTATACTGAATAACTTTTTGAAGTGATAACTTCTTAAGCGGCGTTGTGCACTTTTTGGGATGTGTAAAAAATGTTAAACTCGCGTCAGGACACGTGACGGAGGGAGAGTAGACCGCAAGGAAGTAATATGTTCAAGTTTTCACTGCTGCCGGCACACCCGCAGTGCAACCCGTTGTTTTTTTACAGATTTACCCTTTTAAAGCTCGAAACTTAGATGCACCGAGTTAAACGTTTCTTATATAAATGTAACTTATTCCACATGTGCAATAGATTTATCTTCCAAAAAATTTAAAGACTTTTATTTTCGACATAGATAGATAAATAGATGGTTCTTACATAACTTACGTTTAAATTTCAATGTAAAATTGTGAATATTAATAACTTATAGTGTATTTTGAATTTGAAATTTGAATTTGCAATGGTCAGTGCAATTGCAAGTATACCATTACCAAATATTCAATGTAAATGAAGATTTATTAACGCTTCGCTTCATCTCTATATTGGAAATTCTATTAGTATTGAAAAGCCCCTTCATAGAGCTTTCCAATACCGCAACAGAGAGATAATTATAATTTCAATTTGATACATTAATTTGATTTCTACGAACGTATCAAAATTGGCACTAAATTGTGGAGTTGTATGTGACAAAGCGAGATGGAACCCGGAGTGTTTGCAGTCTTCCAAAGCTAGGGAAAATTATATACAATCCCGGAAATTCAATATTGGTCAATTTACATAACGATACCGCGTTTCAGTTTACTGACTGTGCCATCTAACTGCCTTTAATGTGAAGTAATCACTTGTATAAAAACAAACTTTAACACGGAGTCTTATTTAGACAACAAAAGCGTTTGAACCAATTTTGATCACATGCAGCTAAGAACCAACTTGATCAACTTTAAAAACAAAAAAATTACTTCGAAATTGGTCCATTCGAAATCCGTACATAAATCCGAAAAGACGAATTTAGTGGTACAGGCCCGCACCAGGGTTTGGACCCGCGACCTTCGAATTACAAGTCTGGCTCATTACCAACTGGGCTATCACCACTTCGTATTTAATGTTGAAAATAAAAATTCAATCGACACAGGAACCACTCACAACGAGTTCCTGTCAAAGAACCATTGTTAACCGGAACTTCTAGACAATCTCAAATTCTTTAAAGGATAAGAAAACTCAAAGGAAAAACCGAACCTTTTACCAAGTCGATGGAATATACAGGGTGAAAAAAAACCTCCTAGCTATATTCAAAATCCTGAACCAGTATCACGCAAAGAACACATTTATGAAAAAAAATTTTTAAAAATATTTTTTCAATGGGAATAGTTCATTTTTTGCCTAAACGTAGTAGACATTATACTCCAGGCACGCGAGGGGTGCGGGAAGCGCTCGTGGGTGCACACGAGTGGTGGCTACGTTTGGGAAAAAAATATATTTAAAAAAAACTAAAAAAATGTAAGTGATTCTAAATTCAATTCTTTGAAAAATAGCGTCCACAATATCGTGATTTTGTCAATGTATTGAGTATTTTTATCAAAATTAAAATACAGAATGGCGGAGTCACTAATATCAAGTAGAGAACATAAAAAATGTTTCTTAAAAACATACATAGTACAAAAATACACTCACGCCAATAATCCGTTTCGGGGTAGGCAGAGCATCAGTGGTTTTAAAACCACTTGATGCCACGTTTGACATAACTTCACAGGGTTATTAGATGAAATATAATGTCCTAAGTGGTGAAGGGTTGTTCAGCCTTTCGCCCACAACAGTAAAACTATCGCGTCCCACTCACTGACTTTTTGAAGTGAAAACTTCTTTAGCGGCGTTGGGCACTTTTAGTATGGGGAAAAAATTTTAAACTCGCGTCAGATGTCACGTGACCCAGATCGAAAATGCGTAGGATAGGGTTGCCACCTTTTTTGAAGTGAAAACTTCTTTAGCAGCGTTGTGCACTTTGAACGATTATTCGCATATAGCGTCAACGATTATTCGCACATAGCGCGCAAATACCGATTGACTATTTACTAATGCACAACGTTAATGTTCAAGTTTTCACTTCTGCCTGCACTCCCAGAGTGCGACCCGTTGTTTTTTTAACGCTACACACTTTAAGGCCCACACTAAAGTTTTTCCTTGTGTCGTGGGTCCTTTGGACATACATAAAGACAGACACAAACACGCATGACCCTTCTCGGGTCTTTTTACAGTTTGACTTTTACATCTGCTTTTTACAGTATGCCTGGGAAGAGTAGGCAGCTGGCACATTCTAAGTTTTTCTTTTACTCCCTAACCAGCTTGGAAGAGTTACATACTTACAGTTACATAGTTACATTACATACTTACATTTATTAAGCCTGTAGACATACATAACTGACACCGCGCTCGCTCTTCAAACGAGGGATGAATGCGGTGTTCATGGGCCGTGTTAATTCGAAAACGGCCCGGCAAAATTGTATTACCATTGCCTCCTATGTAATAGTGATACTAGAAGTTGGGAACATAGAAGGCAATGTTAGTACAAATTCTGTCATAACGTGCCGTGCCGTTCGAATTATAAGGCGTGGTGTTCCGCCGTTTCAGAGGGAGATTCCCGGTTGCAGACACCCCCGGAAAAACAACCGCGTTAGTTTTATTTTATTTTGTTTCATTATATTTCATATGTATGTTAGTCAGTATAGGCCTTAGATGCCTAATAATAAATGATTTTATTATTATTATAAAAAGGCCCATTGTGACGAGGCTGTATACCTCCCGTTTCCAACCTTCTTCAGCATTCCTATTTCAACTTATCTTACTCAGATTTTTATTTCAAGTTCATTCAAAAATATCTCTGCTTATGCGTCATTCCAAAAGTGACGCTTTTAGAATAGTTTTCGAAAAAATTACTGATATTTAAAAATTATTCAGTAATAGTGTGCAGATTTAAAAAAAAAAACAGATTTCTTGCCTCACACGACTATTGAACACATTGGAAAAGAAGCTACGGAATTCGAAAAAATGTCGTTCTGACTTTATTCAAAAAGGTTAGGCTACAGGGCAAACTCTTAACCCGATCGTTTGTTTTAGACTCATATTGTAGCTGACTAAATTGTCCAGATAATTTTTCTCAAATTTTTAATATAATTCTTCGTTTCCAAAATATCGTGCGCAAAAATAATAAAATCGGAAAAAGTTGTTTTTTTTTCGCTATTTCGCCCTTAACTTATTTCCTTTTTGAATATCTCGAATAAATTTTTTGCACTTTACAACTTTACACTTTACGCGTCTTGTAAAGCTTTTTTGAATATCATATCTTCACAACTCTTCGAGATATAAGGAGATCGCACTTTTTCCAATTCCAATGTCAAAAGTTCGATGCTAGGCAGTCGAATTCAATGGTGTTTGATAGTTTTATTCACAGGTACTTACGATCGCTAATAATCCAAATTCAATTTTTACACTCGCTCTTCGAAAATGTCCTGAATGGTTTCCGAGAAAAAGTACGTACTATGCTTTTTTAGCTTGTTTTTTTTTTCGACTTGGAAAGGACACTCCCAATGCCCCAGATCATAATTTCATCTTGGAAAGTCCCTGATAGTGATTATTTCACAGTGGCATTTACGTTTCGAAAATTACTATTTTTCTCTAACTTATTTCATGTTAGTGCCAACCATTGAATCATTATTGAGAGACGATTGAGATATCATTCGGTCGGCACTCAACTGCCATTGTAAGACAACTGATCTCAATCTCGGTGTAAACATAATAGCTGATTTTAACTGCAAAGAGGCCTTGCGTTTGAGTATTACGTCCTTTATGTTCTAGTTTACCTGAAAATATATTTTTAAGAGTTATACGACTTTTGTGTCGCCAACTTAACAGGAAAAATAAGTTAAGCTTTTTCTTCTTTATCGCTTTAACTTCTAACTTACATCGCGAATATGGTGTTTTATACAATAGATGAAAGGAGTAAGCCAAATAACTTCCCATTTTTTAAAAGTTATTCATTTCTCCCAAAATTAAGATAAAAACATCGCCTCTCTTAACTACTGTCTGAATTTTACAATGTAACAAATGTTTTTAAATAAAACTACTTTCTTAAGACTCTAATTCATTTTTATTCATCTTATTTGCATTAACAACAACATATAGATCGTAGACATATATTATACTAGCTTTAGCAAAATCGGTCATGCCGTTTCGGAGGAGTATGGTAACTAACATAGTGACACGAGAATTTTATATATAAGAAAAAATAAGTAAGAATTCTTGTGATTAACTTAGGTAGGACTGAAAGTCCTAAAGTTTAAGAAAGCACCTTACAATTTACAATTCAATCATTAAGCTCATAGCCCACTTGCACCACAATAGATCCTTACTTTCTTGTTAATGTTATAAACGCAAAAGTTTGTATGTATGGGTGTTTGTTACCTCTCTTACACTCAAACGTAATTTGGAATGGAGGTAGCTGACACCGTGAATTAACTCATAGGCGACATAATTTTTCCAAATTCCCACGGGAACAAAGGCCTGGGCGGAAAGCTTTTAGCCTTAAAATTTCCTTCACAATTTATCAAAATGGTTTCTTTAAGTTTTTCTTTTTTACTGTTTATTTACTGTTAGAACGTAGTGCATCGTACAGTTTTCTCAACTGTACCGTTTTCTCAAAATGTTTTTTTTTTTATGTCTCAGATGTGTGCAAACAATGTCATTTGGCACTGGAAAATATACAGTCAATACGTAATTTCAAATGCATACTGAAATAACAACTGATAGGGGTCGATTTTTTTTTTTCATTTTAATGTCAGTTTCAACATTACTGATGCTTACAAAGTCGCAAAACAAATTCTACATACAATTACAATACAATTGCAGAAATTTTCTCAAAATCTACTTTTCCTACTATAATAACATCACAATTTTCTGACACGCAGATTTTTTTATTATAAATATTAATTCTACGAAAATATGAACATAATTTCATATACACAAATATATGTGATTTATTTTTAAGCTATTAGGAATGAATAGAAATTATTAGTTCGGCTTGTCTTTTACCATTTTTTAATTAACATACCAATAAAAAATAATCAAAAGTGTAAGTATACATATTTAAAATTTATATTTATAACATTGATACACTAGGTGATAAGTTGAACCTCATATTATATACTCATATTATATAGTTATATTATGACTCTTTTTTGAAATACATATATATTTATCGAAACGTTATTCCCGTTACGTAAATCACGATTGATATAATTTAATCATTATTATACAAAGAAAAATGCTCTTATCTCATTTATGTGCATTTCGTTACTAAACGAAATACAAATTTTATAGATAGAATTTTTTTATTGAACTTCCAGTTCATAAATGTAAATTTATTATAGACAAGAAGATATCTTATACTTACATACCGAGATAATGAATACATCCACTACATATATAATATACATATATGTTTTTATAACTATAGATATTTAATAATAATAAAAAATTTAACAGCCCTTTTCATCTCCATCAAGGGACACGAGCCTCCTTATTTTAATTTACATTCATAATTGTATACATTTTAGGTAATATAAATACATTAAAGTCGAAAATTCTTACATTTGAAAGTAAAAACTTTCAAATATTCAAATTCGTTCCCATAACACTTTTTCGACGTTATTTACGACAGGGATTTATAATCTTAATGCTGGTTACTTAACAATAACCGGAAAAACACAATATAAACAATAATTTTTTCTCAATCTTCTAAAGTGTGTGAGCATTATATTCTAGACAATCATCTGTTATTCAGCAAAAGAAACGAAATTGTTTTTAACCCGCTACAAAAAAAGAAGAATGTTATAAGTTTGATGTGTGTCTGTCTAGTCTGTGGCGTCGTTTCGATGCTTTTTTTTGGTTTGAAAGCTGACTTATTCGAGATGCAACTTTTTAAGATCAAAATTGGTGGAGGTACCTCGGTGGTGAATATGATTAACGTAGGATGAGACAACGAATAATTAAGAATTAGAAATAGGCTTACAATATAAAATATTAACAAAATACATATAGATAAACAACGTTTACAGAATACATTTATTCTTAAAACTAATTGTGCGTTATGTGTTAGCGGCTAAAGACGTGACTGTGAATTGAGGATCGAGATACACAAGTACCTGTAGAAAATTATTAACTAAGTACTGCCAAAGCAGTACCTTTGCTTCACAGTAACAAATTCTAACCTTACATCGCGTCTGTATCCCAGATATTCAGCAAATTAAACGCACTAGGAAAAGTGGGGTAACCGGGCACTGGGCTGAGGATCGTAAAAGTGATTGGGAACTCTTCTTTTTTTGTAGCGGGTTAAAACCCGTCTTTCACTCAAACCATGTGTCACGGTTATTAATCAGTTGAGGTAGGTAAGTAATTAGGGCTAGTTAGTTCTGTAATTGCCTAGCTTTGCTTATTGAGCTTATTGAGTTGTATTTTTTCTCGTTTAACTGATATTATAGTAGGGATTTTGGATGTGCACAATTTGCTGAATTTTTTTCACGGGGAGCTGGAAAGTACACGCAGAATTTACCTTAGTCGCCTTGTACGACACCTCGGTAGGAATGAGGTTGGTTCTATTCTACTCTGCCGGAAACCACACGGCCAATAAAACATGTGAGATATTCAAAAAGTCTCGAGTTTTATAGGTCGACTAGAAAATCTCACAACACATTTACTTTATTATGCTATACGATAGGGGGAAGTAAATAAGTAAACGGGGGTCATTACGGTAGATTAGGTCATCATTCAATAGCCGTCGACTTCTACTATTGTTTTCGGAATTTTATCCCGGGGCCAACGTGGTTTAAAGAGTGCTAGCTCATCCACTTTCACGATGGTCGCTAGTTTCGGCATTGTCTCAAGTCGTGCTAACCCAAGAGATCATAATTCCTGAGTCTCGCGTGACGTGGACGCTGCTCGTTGGGAGTTTCCTGAATTTAGTTTGGCCTGTAGTATATGACATTTAACTTCTGAAACCACGTTTCGACATTGAACAACATTACGTTGTCTGATTTGGCCAGATAACGTCATTTTGCAACAACAGTAGTTGAAAAGCTGCCCAAAAGCCCATCGGAAATTTTGATTGCAAAAAAAATAGATTGGACTGGTAAAAATACATCTCACTAGTCCAATCCACACGCAAACGTAAAACGTAGCGCTTTTTGTTCCCGGAAACCAGAAACTGATAATTAAATACGGCGTCCACGTAATAACATAGAAACTATAAGCAATTATATGGAGAAAGGTAATAGACTTATCACGTTCATATCTCTGCGAGCGTCGGTAGCTTAATCGAGCGCGAGCCTTGCGGCAGATATTAATGTTGGCCAGTATTAGTCCTATAGATGTAACCATGAAAGGAATACCGTGCAACATTATGAATGTTATTATTCTGAACGATAAATTACCGAAATGTGACCTTTCGCAATAATCATAGTCGAAATCGAGGTAAACTCCAATTGTAGCTAGGAGTATTGAGATTAGAAATACTAGGATTGTTACAATCCCAATCCTCATGGAGATGAACACTTCATAAACACGCTTGGAATGGCAATGGAGAAAGTAACTATCCAACCCCGTTAACTGTGGAAAAAAAACAAATGGTTAATCACACATACATAAATAATTTGGACGGGAATATTTTTTATTAAATAGAATATAATCTCTTTACTCAGGTAAATCCAAAAAAGCATTACAAAAGAAATACAGTAATATGATATATTTTTTTTTAGCTCAAAAAGTTACAGCGCTGATTTTCAGTAGGGCTCTAAGATGACTTAGATACTTTAATTAGATTATAAAAGAAGAATAATAACAATAAATAACGAACACAACATACTCAAAAAGCTCACACTAAGGTTTTCCCTGTCGTCAGTCCCATGGAACATACAAAAACAGATACGAAGGACCCGAGAACAAATATCTGCTTTTACACAAATATTTGTCTTGACTGGAAATCGAACTCAGGACTAAACCGTTAAACGTTACAAGTGATTAAAAAACTTCAAATTCTGCAAATTCTTGCGTTCAGTGAAATGTGTGTGATTGTGACTATCGAGTGAGATTTCTGTGTGCTAGCGGAATATGTGTCTACATGGTGTCTACATAAGTGGTCACTGGTCAGTGGGTTTACTGAGTTTTAAAGTGATATAAACCGAGTGTGATTAAATATTAGAGACCAAAAAATGAAACTAAATTTAATATCAAAGAAACGGTTGCAAAAAATCAGCAAAATCTTAAATCTGTATCTCAAAGAGGAAGACTTCAACTTATTTTTTAACGTCTATAGATTGAGTGACTCGAACAAAAAATCGAATTATGCGTATTAGTAAAACTTTTCGAGTTTCAAATGTAGAGGTGTGATAAAATTATATAAAATTGTTACTGTTGTTACTGTTTTTGTCGTGTGGTGATCGGTTGAGAATAACACCACCCCGTCTCTTTCCATGGAGGCGACTAAGGAAACACAAATGAGACCTGCCTCCTAGTAATCCATCCCAGGCAACGACACTTCACTTTTTTTCTGAATCTGAGGTGTCGTCCTATGGTCTCATGCGGTGTGGTAGGCTCTGTAAAGGGCCGTATGGTTCGCTACCACCCTCCTACCGAAGTCCGACGCCAAACAGCCTGCTGTGTTCGGTCGGTGCGTGGGAGTACCAGTGCCTTTATAGGCATTTTCTGAGTTAGCTCGCTCCATCGTCGACCTCATCTTTGACCGTTATGGTCAAGATTGAGGTCAAGAGTTAACCCATCTTATAATAAAAAAAAAGCTTATCTGAATTGAATGGAAACTAGTACTTACTGCGAAAAAAAGGCTGTAGCTGTAGGTTGAGGCAATGACAAACGTCTGCAGGATTTTGCAAATCTTGTAAATCTCTTCCATTCCAGACAGAAGAACGATGGCGGCGATAGGGAAGACCAGCGTCGCGATCATGTCTGACAGTCCCAGACATGCAAAGAATGTGTGACCTAAAAAAAGAAATTATTACTGGATTACTTAGGTCGGGAATTAAATTAATAACCCACCGCTATATAGAGATAAAAGCGATGATAGCACTGTTGGTTAAATAAACAGTCTTGTACAGACAGCAGCAAGTCAGGTTATCCGTTGGCACTACGAAAGCCGAAGCTATTACGAGCAAGATAAGGGCGACGTCAAGGTCAACATGTATAACCTGATGTGCTGCCGTGTGTACAAGGAAGGTGGCGGGTTCAAAACCATCAGGCCTTTGGTACAGACGTATTCGTATTTTCGGATCGTATTTTCAGATTTCTCATTATTTATCACTTCTTCTTTTTAGCGATTCGATGGCAAGTAACTATAAAGTTAATTGTGGCCCAGAACGTAGCCACAGGACGGCGGATTGAGTTATGTCCAGCAGGTCTTGTTGCGTGCAGGTACTAGGGCACGCATTGCATGTTGCTAGGTGGGCCATGGTTTGCACATCCAACCTAAGTCTGTGTTTTTTATCACTTGCTCAGCGAGAAATTAAGTTTCCGAAAGCTTATCCGAGCCGAGAGAGATAATAACAACGGAGGCCGCGTCTCTCGTTCTCTTATCTTGCCGGTCAAAAAAAATTTCGCTGATTAAAAATGTTGGCTCGAAAATCTTAGTTGAAACACTTGTTATTTAATAGTTATTTAATAATTTTAAGACAATATACTTCTAATGACATTAATTTCGTCATATGTAACTCCTAAATTACAAAAATTTAAAATTTATTGTTTTAAGCCTATTTTTATTTTATTTCCTACAGGTATCCCTTCAAAATGTCACTTTAGTGTCATGGCAGCATGTTACCTTATTAGAAAGGGACACACAGCCTCTCTATTATATATCTCGCCCAGCTTGTTTTTTTTGGCTTTAAGAATAACTCCAGATGTTTCAATTTTAAATACATTATTGAACCATGCCGTCCCAACGACTCCCCTTTCTAAAACATCTTTTCTAAATTCTTCACAAAAGATCCTTCAGATTTCTTAACAACAGTTGGAGATAAAGTACTCTGAAAATGTTACTCGCAAAGAGGGAAAATCCGTCGACGGAACAACTCACCGCTCGTCTTGTAGCTATAATGCGGGCTCAGCTTTTAAGTAGGTCACTCGGGCTTGGGGTAAACCACTTGTTGCTCGGCTAAAGAGTATACCTACTGGTGTGCGATCGGTAATGGAAAAGAACAAAAGTAGGCCACGCGACAAGCGAGAATTTGCTGTAAGAACTTCATTGGTTACACTGGTTGGTGACACCGGTCTAACCAAGAAAAATACTTTTTTCCTGTTAGTACCATTACAGTATAGAGATCACCTATCGATTATCGTTATAAGACAATAATAACTAGATAACATTGTGTTAATTTCTTGCATTAGTGACATGAGGGTTATGTTAATAATTTATTTTGGAATTGCTAGATAGAGAACCATAGAGAACAGAAGAGGGAAGATGATTGGGCATTTGATACGACACGACCACCTCATAAAAAAGGTCATAAAGGGAAAGATCAAAAGAAAGAGAGGTATGGTGAGACCTAGGCGGAGCTATTTCGAACAAATAAAAGAGAGTTAAGATCGTGCGGTATCGAGAGGTCAAATCACTAGCGGAGGATAGAGGTGGGGGGCTTATATTCCAACAGCACGTCTCTAAAATTTAAGAAGAAAAAAGACTTAGCTAAAAGGTCTTGTAACCAGGCCATAAACTAAAAAAAAAAGATTTTACTACCCGTTCGCTAAGTTTGCCGTTGGTGATATGAAAAAAAGAAGAAAAACAAAGAAATAAAAAAGAAACTATATTTTAAATATTTTTTATTCGTTATTAATAATAAAAATATTGTATTTGGGTAAAATTAGACGCATTAATTGCGTTTAGTCAGGTTGGGGACCGGCAAACGCATTCCGCGGACCGGTAAACTTATATTAGCGCGAACGGGTTAAGCTTCTTGTGTGTGAGTTTTGTTGATAGCCGTTTAGCCGTATATCGTCTTTATAATTCGTTTCCATATTTGGTGACTTTAAATAAATAAGCGCAAATTAAGGATGTGAATAAGTCCATTAAACTGAACAACTTTACCCAAGGAACACAGGTCGAAATATGACAACAAAAATAACATTGACTCTTAACTTGAAGTTGCCGAGAAAAAATTATCACTTGTAGCCTATTATAGTCGTGGGTAGATTTCACCATTTAAGGTTTTTTTTTTATTAATGAAGGGTTCGCTTATGACCACAATCTAGCCCAAGGGCAAAGATGCGGTCGAGGATGTAGCAAGCTCACCCAGAAGGAGCCTATTCACTCGAACTTTAAAGAGATTCGGGTTATATGAACTCGGAAATTCAGACGCAGGCAGGGAATTCCATTCCCTAGCAGTGCGCAATACGAAAGGTGATGAAAAGCGCTCAGTGCGAATCGGTGGGATATCAACAAGATAGGGATGGTACCCCGCAGTGCGTCTGGACGTCCGATAGAAGAATGGGGCAGGCGGAATGAGCTCATGCAGCTCCTGAGCACACTCCCCGAAGTACATCTTATAAAAAATACATAGGCAAGCTACTTTGCGTCTATGAGCTAGGTTTTGCTAAGCTGTCCCCTACGCCATGTATTAATAACTTTCACAGGAGCTGTTAAACGCTTCAAGGAAACATTCGCTGTGCAAAGCACGATTCAGAATCTTTAGAGATAAAATCAAATAGGTTTTACGCCTTATGTCGTTAATACATATAAAACACATTACATATGTATAGAGTGACTTTATAGACCTGTCCCAGGTGGCGGCTTTTCCTGAAGTCTGGGTGCTATAAAATGTATTGTTATAGTTCCCTGAACATCATATAAAAAAATCACGGCTCAGATTGTAGGTAGGTACCATCGCATAATTTACTTGCGAACTGTAAAGCGTCTGGCAGGAATTACAGCCGACAGAGAGAGTCTGTTGGTGTTGATCATTAATTTTTATATTTAACTAGCTGACCCGGCGAACTTCGTAACGCCTTAGATTTTTTTTCGTATTTTCTCACCTTTTAAACCTTCCCTGAACTTCCACGAATATTTCAAGACTAAAATTAGCCAAATCGGTTCAGCCGTTCTCGAGTTTTAGCGAGACTAACGAACAGCAATTCATTTTTATATATTAGGAGAAGACTAGAAGGTTAATTATATTCTATAAGACATCAGCACCCAGACTTCAAGACAAGTGAGTAATTTTCGGAAGTACCTTTAGAACCTGGTAGCTGAAAATTGGCCGTCGGCCCAGGCTAGCAGGTATTCATATGTTAATAGTACATATTAGCACTACTCTTTCCCACACTTTTGGTTTCTGAGAAAATAAGAAAGGTCTGGCGGCCCTGGGATCTCAGTCTATTAAACTAGTTAGCGAAACTTAGGCGGTTATTATCCCCTTGAAACTGAACTACTTTTCCCAAATTCTTTAAAAAAATCATCTTCCCATAAAAAGGCACTTCAGTTGATCGAACAAGTTGTATGGAGAAGGGATTTTTTTTTTCATATTTCGACCTATGTTCCTTGGGGAAAGTTATTCAGTTTCATGGGTTGTTTACATACTTATCTAATATTCGCAAAAAAATTGAACAAAAAACAAGAGGTAGGTTTCTAGCGAAGACTGACGCAAGCATTGAAAAGAGAAAACAATTTTGACGCAAGCCAATTTTAATAACAATAATAAACCTTCCAAAAGAATTGGAGTTAATTGGAAAATAATAGTTAATATAAAAAAAAACAATATACACTCAAAGGCTCACACTTATGTACAGCCAACAGGTTTTCCCTTGTGTCGTGGGTCCCTTGTAACATACAAGACAGACATGAACACCTATGACCCGAGAAGAAACATCTTCTTTTTACACAGATACTAGCTGTGCGCCCGCGACTTCGTTCCCGGTGGATTTTCTTTTTTTTTGTGAATCTAAACCATCCTCGAATCCACTTGAACACACACAAAAAAAAATCATTAAAATCGGTCCAGCCGTTTAGGAGGAGTTCAGTGACATATACATGCACAGAAGAAATAAATATATTAAGATACTCGACCAAACTTACCAAGTCTCTTTAGGGAATGTTCGACGAAAAAAGCAGACACGAAGAAGCCATTGATGAGGCATCCATATGTAGAGCAGACCACCAGGAAGATGAGCCGCTCAAGTTCCGTGAAGTTGTCGGTTAAAGTGACGGGATTAAAAGATACTGATGTTCCGTTACTTGTAGACCCAGCCACCGTTTCATTGTCATACGTCATACTCTCTGTTGAATTGACCAAAGCAGAATTAGTTTTATAAAAACATCATCATCAATTTATTTATTTATTTATTTATGTAGGTACAATGCTTAGTCTTACAGGCTAACCTAATAACTAAACAGGAAACAAGAAATATAAACTTAAATTAAATATTTTCACAATGTTTGTGAATTTCACCCAAGATTGTTGTCCATTTACATGCAAATAGATCCATGTCTGGCGATGCATTCAAGAGGCCACGGAGGAGGTCAAGTCCGCCGTCTCGCCACCGTGCGGGCGGTAGGTGCCGGCAGCAAACTGTGCTTGCGACCACGCAGATATTTATCCGGAACAGAGGCAACATGTCTCTGATACAAGCTCAATGCTCTCTGACTCGTCACGCATTAACCGACAGACAGTTGCTAAAATTTGTGAGTTTCATCAATAATGTCGTCCACACCGTATCCGGTGACGGTGACTCCTATAAATTACGCTGGTGGGCTCTAATATGGCTGGCGAAACCGAATTTTGTTTTAAAGACTCGGTTGCAAGATGCACAGTATAATTGGCCAGCTGAATCGTATGTGTAAGAGTAGGGGGGTTTTGGCCTCCTACTATTATTATATATCATAAGAGCGTCGGTGGTCTAACGGCTAGCGGGTCAGACTCGTAAGCGAGAGGTACCGAGTTCAAAACCCAGTACCGCCATGTACCAATGACTCGTTTTCTGAGTTATGTGCAGTCAACGGCACATTAGGCTACCACAAACTGTCCAATTTCCCCAATGGATGGTAAACTCTAATGCTTGGAGATAAAATTGAAAATCGATTGGAGAAATTTGACAGTTTTGGATAGCCTGATGTGCTGTTGTCCCTGTACATACACTAACCGATGCTTTTACGGTGAGGGAAAACATCGTGAGGAAACCTGCACATTCAGGCAACTTATGGTGGAATTAATGAATATTTCACAGGGAAATTGTAAAAACTGTAATATTATAATTTCAATAGTGAAGCTCTCGTAGCCCAGTGGTTCTCGCTGATCTCAACCGATCAGTGAGGTTAAGCAAAGCATACAACGGCAGGAAACCTGATGGGTGACCAAAGTGGAAATTTATCATGAGCGTTTCCGTGATTCGGAGGGAACGTTAAGCCGACGGTCCCGGCTGTTGTCGTCTGACTATAGTCGTTAAAATCAAGTCAGAGGCCATTGTGCGGTTTGAAAACACTGATACCGGGGTTAGCAAAATTCTCCACACACTTGACTAAACCTATACGATAAGAAGAAGAATAGTGAAACTACAATCACCCGTGACAGTGTGAATTGCCGAGTAAAATTACAATTCGACGAAATTTTAAAGGCCGCTATTATGTTAGGTCTTTTTAGGTTCAGTTTAGTTACATTGATATTGTTAAGAAGACCGTCTTCTTCTTACTTGTAGGTATAGTCAATTGGGCCTTTTTATAATTCGAACGGCACGGCACGTTAGTTTGAAATTTGAACTACCATTGCCTCCTATGCTCTCAGCTTCTAGTATTACTATTACATAGGAGGCAATGGTAATACAATTTTGCCGTGCCGTTTTCGAATTATAAAAAGGCCCATTAGGTGGCGAACTCAGCTAACCTTGGTGTCAGAGTTTTCAAACCGCACAAGGGCTTCTGACTTGGTTTTAACGACTGTAGTCAATCGACAACAGCCAGGACCGACAGCTTAACGTGCCCTCCGAAGCACGGAAACGCTCGTGATAAATTGCCAATGTGACAAAAATGAGGCATTTCAAAGCCTCAATTTTTTTCATACTGACGACTATAATCTTACAAAGTAAAATTACAATATTACGGCGACATATAAAAACAGTCCGCGTTTTAAATAAGTTCGCTCTTGCCCACAATCTAACGCTGGATTAAAATGAGGACGATTAATTAGCAGTGCCGTAATAAGCCGTTTATGCACCCGGTGCGAGCTTTTCCAAGATTACTTTTTAATCATTAGAAAAAAATATATTTAAAAATTAACAGACCCGTAGTTTTGTGTTTTCTAACGTTTCATACACAAGCTAGATCGTCTGAAAAATTAAAGTAAATAAATAAAAAATATGAAAAAAAATATATCGTTTTACAGAGTTTTAACTGCTCTTGAATATTTGTGGAACAATTTCTGCGTTTTCAAGAACTCATCAGCATCACCTAAGAAGTTAAAAATGGGTACTTAGCATTAACTTGAAAATTGTAAAAAAAACTTAAATATTAAATAAAATTTCCTTATAAATATAATAACAATCACTGGTCAGACAGCTTCCAAAAAAAATAAATTAAAAACAAAAAGTTTTCAAAAGTCAAGATCCGGCCGGAGTCCTACCCGTTCCAAAGGTCCCCATCACGAAAAAAACTCAATATTATTTATATAACTGGTGCCTAAAAAGTCACCTGTATAACTGCAGCTTTAAAAAAATTTTCCTTGGTTTCCTGGGCTCCGTTCAGGGTCCATCAATTTTTTTCACCATATTATATATATTTAATTAGGTATTGTCGTTCGCGCGAGTTTTATATGATGATGATGTTTGTTGTCCTGCAGCTCGAGCACGATGTGCTCACGCGCAGAATGCGCCGCGGTCCTAGTCAATAAATTTTGTTTTTCTTGAAGTTTGTGAAAACGTGACGAAAATGAAAAACAAAATTGCGTAAATTCGACCATTTTCATACAAAAAGCAGGCAAAAAGTGCATTTTTGTTTTCGTTTCCGTCACGTATTCACAAATTTTAAGTAAAACAAAATTTATTGACTAGAATTGAAAATTCAAGCTTAGCACTTGCTCGTCTGAAAATTATAGCCCTCTATGTATCTAGAGTATGCTTTTATAGCTTCTCAAACAGACCTCTTTTGTATGAAAAATCTTGATGTCTAAGACCAGCTGAAAGATTGTATTTTTTTATCGTTTCTAAACGCGGAATGCGCCGCGGTCCTATATCAAAATGTCAACATTGACAACGCCAGAGGGCGAACAAGCTTTTGTGAAGTTTCACCGTCAGCCGAGGCGCGCGAGTTTGTTGCGCATCATGCTGGAGCTGCTGGTCTAGTCATATCTGCGCCTTGAGCGTGGGCACTGCTAGATTGTGGTCAAGAGCAAATCCATTTCTTGATAAAACAATTACCTTTCTCGGTTGTATTATTGTTGGTTTCTTTATTGTATCGTTTCCGCTTTAGTTCGTGTCTCTTTTTCTCTCTTTTCCGTCTAATTTGTTGCTCGGCCACGTAGGGGTTATATACCGTGTAATTGTAGTCTGTGGACAAAAGTTACACTTAAAACAATTTAACCCTCAAAAAAAAAATTATAATCCTCGACATTCATCCTGAAATAACTTTGATCAAATAAAGTTAAGTAGGTACAGTCGACCAAGAAAGTGGTCTATCAGATTTCACAGAACTTCGTAACCAAAATATCGCTAAGATTCACAATGTAACAAAGAAAGAGATAGAATTATGACGTATTATGATGCAGTTAAAATGAGATGACATATGGAGTCATAGTTCATAAACTGTCACTTCATTATTACAAGGGAAAATCAACCTTGCTGTTTTATTTCACGCAATCAAATTTCAACTTTAGGGTGGTAGACCACATTTTTGGCAGACTGTACCATCTCAATCACGACAGCTTTCAAACAAAAAACCGCATCGAAATCGCTCCATTCGTTTACGAGCCACGATGCCTCAGACAGACACACAGATGCACAGGCATACAGATACACGGACACACTCGCCAAACTCATAACACCACTCTTTTTTTTCGGGGGTTAAAAACCATTTGAAATACGCTGTAACCGGCCTTTTTATAATTCGAAAACGGCACGGTAAAATTGTGTTACCATTGCCTCCTATGTTATAGCGATACTAGAAGCTGAGAACATAGTGAGCAATGGTAATTCAAATTTTGAAGTGCCGTGCCGTGCCGATCGAATTATAAAAAGGCCCAATAAGTATGTTGGCTGTCTTTAAATTATAAACGTGGTAGGGAAAAAGTAATGTCAGGAATTTTATGAAATCCCTAGGAATTTCACGCTAACTCGGGAAATTGGGAAATCGACGTTCGATTACCTCATCTTACTAGGGAATTTATGAAATCCCTATTAAAATTAGTATGAATTTAGAAGGCCTTCTTCTTTAACTACGAGTAGCTTTGATATATTTGTTTGACGGTTCAAATACAAAAGTAAAAAATACCTTTATTTAATAGAACATACAAGATGTTACTAAAAATAAGTCAAACTAGTAGTGAACAGCATTAGTCTACGCCTACGCCTATTCGCAAAGGTTCCGTCTTCCCCAGAGAAGAATAAGCAAGAATCCAATCGTACAAAATTCCTTATTAGTTTGGTGTGCTGGTGTTTAACTATGATGGTATGTAAGAGTAGGTATGGTGTAGTAAAGTTATTCCAAAAAACTTAGATAAATATTATGAAGTACCTTTTTTTCGATTAAGTAATTAATTAATTATGCTATTAAATCCAACAACGTAGGAGAGTATTATTCTTTAAAAAGACAGATCTCGAATCTTTAACTTTAAAAAGCTGCAACTCGAGCACGATGGCGAGAAAATCGCGCGGCACGCCACTGGTGCCTCTCTGGTGATAGCGCGTGCAATGCGCTGCGGTCCTATGTCAAAATATCAACATTGACAACGCCAGAGGACGAGCAATCCTTTGCACGGGGCCCTCGCGCAAACAAAGTGAAGTTTCAGCGTCAGCCGAGTGGCGCGCTGCGCGAGTTGGTCGCCATCGTGCTCGAGCTGTTGCAGTTCGTAGCTAATAAGTCAAAATGTTAAATAAAAAAGTGTGAAAAAGGCTAAGGTCAGCTTCAACTTAATTAACACGAGGTAGTAACTCTGTGAGCTGTATACCTCTCGAGTTAACCTTTTTAGAAATTTTAGAAATATTATTTATATATGATGATTTTTAAGTTGGAAAAATTGAACCAATAGGCCTTTTTATTCGAAAACGGCACGGCAAAATTGTATTACCATTGCCTCCTATGTAATAGTAATATTAGAAGCTGAGAACAAAGAGGGCAATGGTAATTCAAATTTTGCCCTAAGGCCACGTGGTTCGGCCACGTATAGTTCGATCGATCGAACTATGCGAACAGGGCCATGCCTTGCCGTTCGAATAAAAAGGCCCAACAACTGAATTGACAAATGACTTCTCGAACTTGCTTATAAAATTTCACGAGAATCGTTTGAGAAATACAACCTGTAGAGGAGCGTAGCCGAACATCCGCCGAACGGGACATCCGCCGGACGGACATCCGCCGGATGGTCATACAATAGCATTTTTGCCCAAGCTGAAACGGAAACTTTGCTCGCGCGGTCTATAAATATATCTATTGCTCGGGAACATTAAAAACGTCGCAGAAATAGGTTGTTTCGTTAAATGAGCCTTACGTTTACACAAATAAGCGATCTTATTGCTTAATTGCAATTTCTTTTATTGTAATTAAATAAAAATTTAGTGGTTTTTAGAATTGTTGTCTGTCTGGCGGTAAATTTGTTCTCAAACGTCGCGAAAACTGTTAGACCAAATTTAATGTTTGGTATGATTATAGTCTTTACCCCGGAGTAACATAGCATTTAACCCATTTCATATACGCGGGCTCTTAATCCTTACTTAATATTATATTATGTGAAAGTAGGGATAATTGTTACGCTTTCACACAAAAATTACTCAACTGATCATCATAAAACTTTGCACACATATTCTCGGAGGTACTAGAAGTAACATAGGATACATTTTTATTTTTTAAAAAAGTGAAACTCCACGCGGACGGAGCCGCGGGCTATAAAAATGTAGCTCGTAGCTGAAATTTGGCTCATGTTTTTCTTTCATAACGTAGGCAAGGAATAGAATAGGAAAGATTTTACGAAATTTCCTCGCGAGTGAAGTAGTAATAAATAAGAATTGGTTTGAAGTACTATCTGTTTTAAAAGATTTCATTTCCAACCATCCAAATACATTTTCTACACCGGCACTCGGTCTGGGGAGGACAAAAGAAAAATGTTCTTGAACAATTCACGTAGCGCCAACAATTTGTTTCGAATTGTATCACGAGTAATTTAGCAAGACAAAAGAGGGATTGAAGTTTAATACGTTTATATTAGACTAGCATTCCGCTCGGGACTTCGTTCCCGTGGGAATTCGGGAAAATTATATAGCCTATGTTACTCAGGGTAATGTAGCATCCTGATGGTGAAAGAATTTTTGAAAAAGGTCCAGTAGTTTTTAAGTTTATTAGTTACATACAAAAATACAAATCTTTCCTCTTTATAATATAACTAGCTTTCCGCCCGGGACTTCATTCCCGTGGGGAATTCGGAAAATTATGTAGCCTATGTGTTAATCCAGGGTATCAGCTACCTCCATACCAAATTTGATCAAAATCGGTCCAGCCGTTCTCGAGTTATAAGTGTTGTAACAAACCCGACTTTCTTTTATATAAATAGATTAGTGTGTAGAAAACGACCACACTGGTGTAAAGCGACCAGCAGGTCGAGTACGATAGTGACAGTGCCGCGACAACACCGCGGTCCCATGTCAAAATGTCAACATTGACAACGTCATAGGGCGAACAAGCCTTTGCGTGGGACCCTCGCGCAATCAAAGTGAAGTTTCAGCGTGAGCCGAGCGCGAGTTTGTCGTTATCGTGCTAGAGCTGCTGAGATCTGAATTAAATGAATGAATGAAACTTTATTTAGGAGACACAGTAATTTTCTTACTTAATTATAACAGTTACACCAAAAAGGTTCCGGCTCAGCATTCGCTATAGCAGCGATGCTGTAGCGCTGATATTCAGACAGTATCTGACTCAAATAATAGAAAAACGCGGCAAATCAAACAAATTGGTTATGATTATCCTCTCTTATCAGCCCATATACGTCCCCCACCGAGGGGATTTAGGCCATAGTTCACCACGCTGGCCCAATGCGGGTTGGTGGACCGCTCGCCTTTCGAAAATGAATTTTCTTGGACGGACGGGTTTCATCACGATGTTTTCCTTCACCGTTGAGCAAGTGATACTTAGAAATCCGTACATAAATCCGAAAAGACGAATTTAGTGGTACAGGCCCGCACCAGGATTTGAACCCACGACCTTCGGATTACAAGTCTGGCTCATTACCAACTGGGCTATCCACCTACTATGATTATCCTACTAATATTATAAATAGCTGATGCCCGCAACTTCGTTTGCGTGTTAATTTTTTCTTTTGAACAGATTACACTTTATTGACGGTCCATTAATGGACCTTCATTTAGTTTATTAAATATTGATTTAGTTTAAGATTTAGATTTTTACATACAAAAGTTTTTTCCCGCTAACTCCCGTTCCCGTGGGAATTTTGCAATATCCTGTTGCAACTAAGCTTTAAGTTTACTGAGGTACCTGCATGCCAAATTTCAAGCGTCTAACTTAAGCGGTTTAGATTTTTCATACAAAAGGATTTTCCCGCTAATTCCTGTTCCCGCGGGAATTTCGGGAATTCCTTTCTTAGTGCACCTCTACGGTACCTAAGCTACGTCCTTTCCAAATTTCAAGTGCCTACGTTTAGCCGTTTAAGCTGTGCGTTGATATGTCAGTCAGTCAGTCAGTTTCTCCTTTTATACATATATTTAAGATGCGAAAGTTTGTGAGGATGTATGACTATTTGTTACACTTTCAAGCTCAAACGGCTGGACCAATTTAGATATTATTTGGTATGGAGGTAGCTGACACCCTGGATTAACACATAGGTTCGATATTTTCTCGGATTTCCACGGGAACGAAGTCCCGGGCGGAAATGCTAGTAGAACCATAATCAAAGGCGTTCTAAGCAGATGACTGTCGTGGAGGTGGAATCCCCACACACTGCTCCAGACCATTCATACCTGCTCGTATGAATGGTCTGGAGCAGTGTTTCCCAAACATTGTTCTGCCATGGGCCGCTAATTTTCACACAGCCCCTTCGTGCGACCCACTTAATATTTTTTAACCATTTTTACTATTTATAAATGTGTATTATTTTCGATTTAGGTAAAATACACTAATATTATAAAGAGAAAAGATTTGTATTTTTGTATGTAACGAATAAACTTAAAAACTACTAGACCGACTTCAAAAATTCTTTCACCATTAGGATGCTATTTTATCCCTGAGTAACATAGACTACATAATTTTCCAGAATTCTCACGGGAATGAAGTCCCGAACGGAATGCTAGTACTATATATTTTGGTATCGTCTATTTAGTCACTAAATAGAATGGAGCTGCCGCTTATTTTTTTTAGAAATAATTTTTTTACGGGAATGTTGCGACCCGGCATTTGATTTTGATGGTCGCGACCCTGCTACTTATAATTCGAAAACGGAACGGCAAAATTATATTACCATTGCCTCCTATGTAATAGTATATTCTAGAAGCTGAGAACATAGGGGGTAATGGTAATTCAAATTTTGAAATGCCGTGCCGTGCCGTCTTGAGTTCATTGACTGTGTTTGCGGGGCGCCGCGCCCGTGTCTCCGTCGTCTGAAGTGGGGCACGTTCGAAAACGGGTCACGGTACGTGGGTCAATGTCAACAAGGAAAACATTGGCGAGTTCAGCTGGGCCCCGATTCTGTAACTTCAGTTGAGTGTCGATGGAATGGAGGCCATTTTATCTGTTCGGCTGGCGAAATTGAGAACTATTTGATTTTCATATACTTGCTGACAACCACCCCGACCAGCAGCCAACCGAACGTAAAGTTGCAAACTACCTAGCAACTGAAAATTCAGTTGGCGGTGGCGCCATCGGTCAAAGCAGCCGCGGGCGGAAAGCTAGTGTGTAATAATGTATGTATGCGTATGTATGTGTGTGTGTGTGTTCATCCCCCTTTGTCTGTGAGTTTGAGAAGACAAACCGAGAATAATTATTCACTATACATAAACTCAATTTCAATTTAATTTTTTAAACAAAGAAAGAATTTTGAAAATCGGTCCATACATTTTGGAGAAATCGTTGAACATTACTTAAAAAAAAGATAAAAAGATACATACAGTCGAACATAAAAACTCCTCCTTTTTTGAAGTCGGTTAAAAATTAAAAATGTTGTATAACCTGCATCGTTTTTAACTTTTAAACGGCTGAACCAATTTTGATCAAATATACCTATCTTAGAACTTTCAGATCACGTCATCTTTCAAACAAAAAAAAACCGCATTTAAATCAGTCCATTCGGTTAGGAGCAGCTACAGACACACAGATACACGGATACACAGACACCACAAATACACACGTCAAACTTATAACGCCCCTCTTTTTCTGTCAGGGATTCAAAAGAACGAAAAGCTTTAGTTAAGATACTGAAATACCAAATAAACAAAAACAGTGTTTCATTCGCCAAATTAGCTTAACCACAGAATAAATAATAGTACTGCTTAACATTAATAAAATTACATTCTTTCGCTCAAATAGCAGAAATATATGTGCAATGAGAAAATGCATAGCTGAATATTTGGATACATTTCACAATATATATACAATACATATAAAAGACACTGAAAATAACTTACGGTCAAGAGTACATCAAGCTTAAAACAAATACAACCGCATAATATATTCGCCCTGCATATATATATTTTTGTATATAAATATATTTAAAAATAGTCAGCTATTCTTGTGTGTAGGTCCCAACCTATGAAATTGCTGTTTTCCATTAAATCAGTCGTACTAAGACTGATTTTTTATATAAATATTTTTGAATATTTTACGAGGATGTGAAATCCATATGTAAAAAAAAATTGGGGGAAATTTAGGACCAAATTCAAATGCTAATTGCCAGATTTTAGTTTAATTTAAAAAATTTAGAGCCAAAATAAGCATTGAAACGGGTATCCAGACAAATAAGCTGTATTTGAGTCTGGTAATCAGTTAAAAACCTAAAGCAAAAATGAGTAAAATGTACTGAAAATCGCGATAATACAACCAAGTATAAAATAAAGTAAATATTTTTTAAATAGATGCTGAATCAAAGAAAGTGTGAAAAAAATTAAAACAACTAAGAAAAAAAAAACAGAAACTGTATAACGCATTTATTTTCTGTAGAAAACGAAATTGCTGCGTTACGAAAAGTTATCAAGTTTCGTGAATCCATACATGTGACTTTAAATTAGAAAAAAATAATTTGTATTTTCCTACATGTGCATGCAATAAAGTATGTATTATATTAAGGATGAGATTCAGTCTACTGAACTAAACAACTTTCCCCCAGGAATGTAGATCGAAATATGAAAAAAAAAATCGCCTCTTCATACAACTTGTGAAAAAAAAACTGGATCACCCTGTAAAAGTTCAGCTAACTAATTTTAAGTCACCCCATAAAAAGGAAGACACCAGGGCCCAAATCGGGCTTCAAACCGGGAAACCATCAATTCAGAGGCAGCGTTAATAGCCAGTGAAACCAACGGTCATCAGCATTTTAAAGATTAAAAAACGTAAAAATACTTACTTGTGCAATCGTATCGTCGTAGAAGAGGCGGGACTTTGTAGTAGACTGCACAAGGGTGAATACGTTTTTTTTTATTGTGACCGGCGTCCGCGGTAATGTTTATAAATATTAGAAGCACTAGAAATACTATCGAAATATGACGCATGGTAAAAACGTTTTTGAAACTAATGTAACAAAAACGGCACAGCGAAAAAGTTCACTGTTACTTCACCACTGTCCAAGGTTGAACGAATAAAGTAGTTTTTATGCACAACAAAAGAAATTATCTAAAATAATTTAATGTTTTGTCCCACAAAAATAATTTAATGGTTTGTCCCACAAAAACCTACTCACAAATATCCACACTAAGATTTCCACTAAAAATTCGAAGCGCGTCTGATCCGGGTGAGGACCAAATGATCACTTGATAATTTTTAGTTGCGCCTTCGAATATATAGTTTGCAATGATGTTTTTTAAGGGTAGGGGGTTCCTGGGGTCCATGTTGGATTTGAGTCCATCCCCTTTGCGCGTGCGCGTAAAGGTCACAAAATGTTTCCTCTATTGCTGATGCTTGTTGTTAAAACGTCAAGACAATGTTGGAAACCAGCAATGGAGCGGAGCGTACCTTTACGTGAATTGACCTTGACCTTCCTCCTACTCCCGCTGGCATCAGTTGCGAGAGAGTTTTAACAATCTTGTTATCTCTCTCTGCCCTGTTGAATCCTGAGGGGCGGGCGGTGGATACGTGGATGCCCGGAGGTTCGAACACTAGTAGAGCCTCTTGCTTTAAACAGTTGACAGTTGGAACCGCTCACCGACCGACGGTGTTGAATGGTCAAACAATGGATCGGGTCCAACGCGCCGTGGCGGGTAATACGTTCCTTCGTCGATTGTGGAGGAGACTCCGGCGGGGCTTTGCGTAAGTTAAGCACATTTTTTTTCAAAGGGGGTGAACGTATCTCTTGGCTATGACCACTCTCCTGTCATCTTTAAAAATAACTCTTTACATATGAAATTCGTGATTTTTTCTTAAGCTTTTTGAACAGCTGCCTCAATTTTTTTTTTATTGAAATACTTGACCATATAACGAAGGTTTTAAGTAAAATTAATACATTTTTACTTTGGATTTATTTACGGAAAACAAAGTTCAAATAAAGCTCGTTCTTTGCCTGTTAAACATGAACTTTATGCTGTCTAAACCTTTCCGCAAGACTTTGTTTGAAGATATCGCATTCCCGAGAAAAATCCAAAACGTTAGTACCCACGAAAAAATAATAATTTTCCAATACCTCTATTGCTTTTAAGAATTTTCTAATAAGTTATAATTCGCCCGTATGATTAAGTACTTAGCATATAAAATAGCGATTTTAAAATCTATTATCTATTATTATATTATATTTATATCTTATATATAAAAATTAATCTCTATTTCCCTTGGTCACGGCATCACGCGTGAACGGCTGGACCGATTTGGATAATTCTTTTTTTGTTGTATTCCTTATTGTCTGGAGAAGGTTCTTATGAAAGAAAAAAATAAGAAAGTTAAAAAGAAAAACAGGACAACGTCTGTCGGGTCAGCTAGTATATATATATAAAAGAAAGTCGTGTTTGTTACAACACTTATAACTCGAGAACGGCTGGACTCATTTTGATCAAATTTGGTATGGAGGTAGCTGATACCCTGGATTAACACATAGGCTACATAATTTTCCGAAATTCCCACGGGAACGAAGTCCCGGGCGAAAAGCTAGTATAATATAAAGATAGCGTGACGTACTTGTGATTGCGTTAAATTACATCCCTATCATACGATCAACTGGTACTTCCAGTAGGTAACTTAACATAACGCAAAGCGAAAGTTGTAGTAAGATAGTGGTATGTTCTAAATATTCTATTTAATACTTTTATATTGTAAGCCGTGAAAAGCTAAGACCCTATTGTCTAAAATAGGACAATCATGTAAAAATGTAAAAGGCGTGGCAAATTTTTGTCCCACCCTTCTTACAGACACGCCTACTTAAATGTAAAGTAAATTCGGAGCCTTAAGGTTTCTCGGGTATTTTTGCTAACCGACTTTTAAAAAAGGTGGGTCTCAGTTTGACCCGTATGTATGTAAAATAAATAATGAAAATAATGATTCGCTTAACGTGTACAAAGCTAACACTTGGTTTTATTAACCGACTTCAAAAAAGGAAGAGGTTATAATTTACACTTAAGATGGAAAAACAATTAAACTTTAAAAAAAATTAAACCAACTTCAAAAAAGCGGAAAATAAAGATTACATCATTTGATGTGCTATGTAGTACCTACCTACTGAGCTGTTTGAAGCCGGTACCAAGAAAATTAAGTTTGATAGGCCGACATATTAGTAGGTTAGTACTACATAGCACATCAAATGATGTTGTCTTTATTTTTCGATTTTTTGAAGTTGATTCCTTTTTTTTTATGAAAAGTTTTTTTATGTATGTAATCAGAAATAAATAAATAAATAAATAAACGCTACACACTCAAAGGCCCACACTAAGGTTTTCCCTTGTGTCGTGGGTCCCTTGGAACAAACATAAAGACAAACACAAACACCCATGACCCGAGAACAAACATCTGCTTTTTACACAAATGTTTGCCCCGACTGGGGATCGAACCCAGGACCGCCGATCAAGAGGCAGCGTCACTACCACTCGACCAAATATAGAGAAACAATGTATAAGACAGTGGGGCACCTTTCAGAACTCAAAATTCACAATTGTCATTTAAGATTGAATGCGGAATACTAGGGCCGAGTTTCTCAAACTTTTTTGGTAACGAAACCCTTTTGGAAAATGATAGATAGATAGATAGATAGATAGATATAATTTTATTTAACTGCTTCCAAACAATACAAACAAGTAGAACAACATAAAACTTATCTATAGCAGTCAAAATGGCGCTGACTCAGCATGTGCTGTAGCACTAGACTAAAGCGCTGATTTTCAGTCAGTACCACAGTGTGTTGTTGCGTCGAGCGCGATTTCAAGACAGCTAGACATATACAATACCACACACATGAAAGACATAAAACACATGCAAAATAAATATATTTGGCAGAGCCCTAATTAAAAATAGATTGAATTGAACAGTTGCCTGATTGAAACTCCGGACACTCGCGGTTTCATATAATTTGATAAATTGATAACATCTTTACCTATTCACTACTCGCGTTACTCATTTCAATGGTATTCGTGTTAACTGGAGCCGATTTTTCGCGGAGCCGCCACAGAGACTTTTCGGAGCCTCGAGAACCTCGAGAACGGCTGTACCAGGGTATGGATGGTATGGCGCGCCTTAGGGGTTGACAGAGGGTGAGACGACGAATTTTAAAGGTTCCAAAGGAGTTAAGAGCCTTCGTTCCGGTTAGGGAAAGTATGACAAAAAAATTAACAATGTTACGTTCTACGTTATACTACGTTATACTATACAAGTAGCACAGTAAATGAAAGTAAAAAAATTTTACAACCTAGATTTTCTTCAAAATTTGGAATGAAGCTCTACTTGCCATCTATTTCAAAATCTACCCTATTTGTGTGCTTTTGACTCTTAGGGGTGAAAACTATCCCTAATGAAAAAAAAATATAAATTCACAGATTTAGGCATTTAAAGAATGAAAAAATGTATAAAGCTTTTGATTAATGATAGTTTTTATGCCGTGTGGTGATCGGTTGAGAATAACACCACCCCATTTCTTTCCGTTGGTATCGTAAGATGCGACTAAGAAACACAAATGAGACCTGCCTTCTAATTATCCACCCAGGCAACGACACTTCAATTTGTCCTGAATCTGAGGTGGCTATAGTCATAGCTCAGTGGCGCTCGCTGATCTCAACCGATCAGTGAGGTTAAGCAACGAACACAGAGGCAGGGAACCTGATGGGTGACCAAAGTTGCAATTCATCACGACAAGCCTTTCCGTGCTTCGGTGGACACGTTAAGCTGTCGGTCCCGGCTGTTCTCGATTGACTACAGTTGTTAGAACCAAGTTAGAGGCCATTTGGCGGTTTGAAAACTCTGACACCAGGGTTAGTCAAATTTGCGACACACATGATTATATCTACACGATAAGAAGAAAAATACTATGTATTGCAAACCAAAAAAAACCATAAAAAGGAAAACACGTTATATATTACTACAATACTTATTATCTGCGATTCAAATTAACTTCATGTTAGATTTAAAATGGATAAATATCACATTAATTTTAATAAGACGGTTGTTTTGGTTCAGTGGTAGTATCGCTGACTTCGAGTAGAGAGACCTGGATTTAAGTCCCGGATTTTGCTTTAAGTTACGCCATTTATCTATCAGTGACCCGAGAACAAACATCTATTTTTTAATCCCCGAAGTAAAAAAGAGGGGTGTTATAAGTTTGACGTTGTGTGTTTGTGTCTGTAGTTAGCTATGATTTATGAAGATTTGTTCAGGCGTCTGAAGCTCACCAGACAAAAGGGTCAGACAAAAATTTAAATGAAATAAAAAATAAACCTTTAAACTTTCGCATTTTGAACACATAATTAAATTCTGAAACGGGTTTAAATTCGCGTCGCGTATATGTATTTATTTTATTACCTACTAGCTGATGCCCGCAACTTCGTTTGCGTGTTAATTTTTTCTTTTGAACAGATTACACTTTATTGACGGTCTAATAATGGACCTTCATTTACATACAAAACTTTTTTCCCGCTAACTCCCGTTCCCGTGGCAATTTTGCAATATCCTGTTGCAACTAAGCTTTAAGTTTACTAAGGTACCTGCATGCCAAATTTCAAGTATCTAACTTAAGCGGTTTAGATTTTTCATACAAAAGGATTTTCTCGCTAATTCCCGTTTCCGTGGGAATTTCGGGAATTCCTTTCTTAGTGCACCTCTACGGTATCTAAGCTACGTCTCTTCCAAATTTCAAGTGCCGTTTAGATATGTCAGTCAGTCAGTCAGTTTCTCCTTTTATATATTTAGAAAATTCGTACAGCTTAGCTATCATACTAAAAAATGTTTAGAATAATGTGTTCTTTCGAAATAATAACTTTACCTTTTTTGGCCGCCACTTATTTTTTTTTGTATGGGCCGTGAATGATGTCCTTTGTTTGATATACAAAAAGGTGGTTATCCAAAACATCATTGAACCAGCTACTCCTAATCAACGGGCCTTTTTATAATTCGAAAACGGCTCGGCAAAATTGTATTACCATTACCTCCTATGTAATAGTAATACTAGAAGCGTTGGCCAATTGGCAAAATTGAGAACTATTGAAACATATATTTGACTAGCTTTCCACCCAAGACTTCGTTTCCGTGGGAATTCGGGAAAATTATGTAGCCTATGTTCATTGGACATAATGTAGCATTCTAATGGTGAAAGAATTTTTCGAATCGGTCCAGTAGTTTCGGAGCCTATTCAATCATCATCAGCCCATAACGTCCCCACTGCTGGGGCACGGACCTCCCTCAATAACATGAGGGGTAAATGCCATACTCACCACGCTTGGCAGACGGGTTGGCGAGGGTTTTGATATAATTGCAGAGTTTTCCTTCTGTGTGCAGATGAACTTGCTTGCATATTTACCTTAGTCGCCTTGTACGACACCTCGGTAAGAAAGAGGGTGGTCCTATTCTACTCTGCCGAGGACTCACACCGCCATAGCCAATTCAATGCAAACAAACAAACAATCAAATCTTTCTTCTTTATAATATTAGTATTACCTACCAACTGAATATAAGAATCAACTTAATCGTCGCTATACGTTGTTCGAGCCGAATCCCATGATATCTCACCATGTGGATTCCCCCTCCCCCCACCTACCCCTTGCTTATTGGGTGGTTTATCTACATACTGGATATAATAGACAGCTAAGCAAATGTTTAAATGGTGATATCTACCCATAACTATAATCTACTACAAATAAAAAAACCGGAAACGTCAAGTTAAGGCGACTACAGCACCCGATAAAGGCAGCACACATAGGAATAGTGCCATCTCCGTCTCTCAACAGGCCTGGGCCGGCAGTGCAAACAGTGTCGATACACGAAGTTTACGGACTATGAAAGCGTGCCTGCATAAAAACATGTTAGATTTTTTATGCAGGCACGCTTAGAATTAGAAAATGAGATTTATGGAAAATTAGAAAAATGAGATTTATGGAAAGGTTACGGCTTAAATCGAAAAATGCGTTAACTACTTATCGAGAGTGTTTAATCACGAACATTTTGATAGCAAATTCAAGTTCCTGTGTGCATTTTATTTTCGTTTTTACAGCTTAAAAGATACACAATATTGGTATTTAGAGGTGAATTTGTGAGCTTTTTCTATCGAACCAAAAGTGCTGAATCATGTTTCCAGCAAACTACTTATCTAGTTTATGTCCTGAATATTACTGTAGTATTTTTTTCTTCGATTTAATGCAGTGTGTCATGCTTATCTACGCATCATAAAATCGTAATTTAGGTGCTGTAGTCGCCTTAAGGAGTTTCGTTATTTACCTACTTTACCTTATTTATCCCAATGGATAGTAAATTCTAATGCTTGGAGATGAAATTGAAAATCGATTGGAGAAATTTGACAGTTTTGGATAGCATGATGTGCTGTTGTCCCTGTACATTGCTGGTTTTCATGTTTTACGCTGTTATCATTATTTTCCATTGCAAAATGAACTGTATTCGAATAAACAATTAAATTTCAAAGCAGAAAATATTATATCTAAATAAGTATCCCGAGGAAAATTCCACTGGAATATAATTAAGAATAATGGTCTGAATTTAGTGTTTAAGTTTTTGTAATGTCCGTAGAACAAGGTTACTTAAATTACCTATTTGTTTCAGCCTATTGCAAAGACGCGTGCGGAGGAATATGCCGTTTTAAGCGTCCCCACTATAATAATTGCTGTAAGTATTTACAAATACAAATACAAATTCCTTTATTCCACACACAATATAAACACAGACATAATATAACAAACATTTACAAAGGCAGGGTGGAAAGGGTGTGGGCACAGCAAGCTGATTTTAAGCCCAACCTGAGTCACAAAGAGGGAAGTGAACTAAAAACTTGGATAAGTAAGAAATTACACAAATTAATAAATTTAAGTCAATACATAAATGACAACATACATTACATTTAATATTATGCAACATTTAGAATTTAAAATTTGACTTGGAACTAAACTCTCAATTCCTTACACATAAAAGGCATTTATAAGTATCTTAAAAAAATTGGACAAATGGGGGGGCAAATCGTATTTAAAAAAATTTATACAATGTTATTTAAGAACTGTAATGCATACATGTATAGCATGTAATTTAACAATTAATAAAAGTTCATTATGAAAACATTACAATCAACAGACATCAATCTCAACAATGGGGCTATTTATAATTCGAACGGCACGGCACGGCACTTCAAAATTTGAAGTACCATTGCCCCTTATGTTCTCAGCTTCTAGTGTTACTGTTACATAGGAGGCAATGGTAATACAATTTTGCCGTGCTGTTTTCGAATTATAAAAAGTCCCAATGCCTATCAGCAAATAGCCACAAACTAAAAGTCATATACCTAGACACTCGTACAATGTGTGTATGTGCTTTCATGTCTTGGTTGAATTTTTTAAAAAGCACAAAATAATTTCGATAAAATTTATAAACGCAGTGATGCGAAATCGCTCATAGACTACAGTAGCAATGAAGCAAGCGTTCATAATATTAAAAATTTAATTTATTTCTGGAATTTACTCTTGGAAAAGTTTTTTTAATTTAACTAGGAGAATCAAATCACCTTCAAAGTTTTCGTCAACTGATTTAAATCAACCTTATATGTGTAAGAGACAGTTTTGCAAATACTTAAATAACATACGAATACAAATATGAATGTCAATGAACTACCCATTGAGTGCCAATACGCAATATTGCGTAGGTTAGAAATAATAGCAGAAGCCAACTACGTAATATTACGTAGCACTTCTATAGAGCGTAAAGGGTATTCTCTATTATTTGGCACCCTGTGTTGAATATTTATATTTTCTTTGGCCTCTTCAATAAAACAAGAGATATATATTTTTTAACTTTATTTATTTTAAATTCTCGAACGTAATATAGCGTAAAATACCATTTGTATGATGGCCACCGATTTCGTTTTGACGCTAACCTTTGGCATTCAATGGGTTAAAATAAAATTCTCAAAAAAAACAGGTTAGGCGCAAAAGAAATGTATCTCAGATTATACGTAAAAATGAGTAGTTAAATAATGCATAGGCGGCATCATCAAAAACGTTTTCTAAATGTGTGAAATTGCTATTTGAATTTTTTGAGTAGCCGTTTTAGCAAAAGTACATATCATTGAATCGTTACAATTGTTGTTTGAAAGCGCATATACAGCAGGTGTAAAGTACCCTATATAGAAAGAGAGGAACCCCAAGCTTAGCGAAAACAAGATGTATCTCAGATTTTTTATTATTAATTGGTAAGAAATTTTTAAGTAGAACATTCAAAAAAAATTACACACTCAAAGGCCCTCACTTAGATTTTTCTCTTCTGCGTGGGTCCCTTGGAACATACAAAAAAACAGACACGAACATCGAACACCCATGATAATTTTAATTACACAAATAATTGCCCCGTCTGCTATTTGTCAGTGCTTTAAGAATTTTCGCAAGGATCAAAATAAGATTTTATTAAAAAAGCATTAAATCTTTATAGTTGCTGTTGAAAAGCGTATCATACGACAAGTATAAAATACAGATTAAAAGAATTTTAAAAAATCTCTACTCTCGTTTGCGCTAAGCTTGGGGTTTCTCTCTCACTCTCCTTGTCTAAGGGTACTTTATATATGTCGAATTAAACAGCAAGTGCTATGGTTAAGTAGTTCTTTTGCTAAAACATTTGTACGGCCACTCCGGAAAATTCGAATAGCCATTTCACACATTTAGGAAAAGATTTCGATGATGCCATCTATCCAGTATTCATTTACTCAATTTTGCCTATAATCTGAGATACATTTCTTTAGTGCCGGGCCTGGGTTTATTTCCATACTTCGTTGAGGTTAGCCCTTCATCGCCTACAATAATTTGAATTCCGAATTACGTACATGCATTACTTTTTTTTCGTTTTAATTTTCATGTCTATTTTAATTTTTATCTTACTAGATGTATTGTCTTCATCAGTTACTAAAATTTAACAACGAGTATTGTTTTTTGTAAAATTTCGGCAACAACGAAGTTCCCGTGGTCCACATAGGTGAACCAAGCAGGTGGACTACGACCCATACCCGATTTTCTTTGTCTCATTTGCCTGAACAATAAACAATTAATAAATTGAATAAATTTTGTAAAAAAACAAACACTACGAAACTCACCCTCATTTTTTTTACATGTCAGATTGGAGTTGGTGGTTTTACTGCTGTAATGGCCGTATTGTCGTGCGTGCTCTGTTGTCTACGAAGAAAGCAGCGATCGCGACAAGAAATTAGGTAAACAGGTATACGTGATCAAAAAGTAGTGATAATGAAACAGAAAACAAATATATTTTCTAAATAACAAAACAATATTTTTCAACAAAGTATCCTTCTCTATCTACACACCGAGTCCAGCGTTTCTCCAACATTTCTAACCCTTTAAAAAAAATGTATTTCTTTTGGCCTTCCAAAAACCCTTCCCCAGCCTCAATCACTTCATTATCATCGGAATATCTATTACCACGCAAGTATTCTTATAGTTTTGCTAAAATCACTGTGGGCCAGGTCCGGCAAATAAGGTGAGTGATCCTATAATTCGAACCCAGCTTGTTGAATGGCATCCAGTGCAACAGCATAAGTGTGAGCCGGCGCGTTGTCCTGATGAAACAAAATGCCTTTTTCTGAGTTCGCCTCGTCTTTTCTCTTTTATAGACTCTCTCAATTTAACTATTAAAGCTGCTTAGTAAACGCCTGTTATTGTGTGTCCCTTCTCAAGATAATCAATCAATAATATTCCTTTGGAATCCCAAAAAATTGAGGCCATGACTTTGCCTGCCGATGCTGTGAATCGAAATTTCTTTGGAGTTGGTGGCGGCAGTCTTTTCCACTGTAAAGATTGTTGTTTTGTCTCTGGATCAAAATGGTGAACCCATGTTTCATCCATGGTGACAAATCGAGCCAAAAAATTGTCAGGATCCACATTAAATCTGTCCAACCAGCGCCTTGAAAGATTGAGTCTGATTTTCTTCGGATCTTCTGTTAACATTCTGGGTACCCAATGCGCCGAGACTTTTCTCATATTTAGATAATATTTTAATATTGGTTGTACACCGCCATATGAAATGCCAGTTTCCTGGACTAAATAACGCACTGTAACTCGACGATCGTCTAAAACAATCTTTTCGACTTTTTCGATGTTTTCCTGCGTAACTGACGAAAATGGCCGGCCCGAGCGGTGCTCATCTTCTGTCGATGTTCTTCCAGTCTTGAATTGAGCTAGCCATCTTGCCACAGTAGAATATGGCGGAGCAGACTCACCTAAAGTCTCCACCAAATCACGATGGATCTCTTGCGTCGTTAACTTTTTTAAACTGAGGTATTTAATAACGGCTCGCACTTCGTTTTTCTCCATAGTGATATTTTACGTCGGAATTCGTCAAACAACAAAACACAGTTTCTATGTTTCTTAAAATTAAGACTTAATTTTTTGTATCTACCCTCGCAATGAAATGATCTTTAATTATTGGTATGAATGAGTAAATTATGAATTGTACAAGTGGGTCTTTATCACTACTTTTTGATCACTCCTCGTATTGTTAGCTAAGCCATCCTTATCAGTTTGACTCGTTGGAGAATGAGAGGCTAAAAAACCCTCTCCTCCCCTTTTAACCCTCGATAAAAACAGAGGAGTGTTATTAGTTTGACGTGTGTATCTGTGTGTCTGCAGCTAGAGCATGATGCGCGACAAACTCGCGCGGCACGCCACTCGGCTGACGGCGAAACTTCACTTTGATTGCGCGAGGGCCCTGCGCAAAGGCATGCTCGCCCTCTGGCGTTGTCAATGTTAACATTTTGACATAGAACTGCGGCGCAATCCACGCGCGAGCACATCTTGCTCGAACTGCTGTCTGTGGCATTGTAGCTCCGAAACAAATGAACCGATTGCGATACGATTTTTGTTATTGTTTGAAAGCTGACGTAATCGAGATAGTTCTCAGCTACATTTGGTCAAAATTGATTTATCCATTTCAATTTATAAATTTTTGTGTATATGGCTCTGCAGGCCGAGTATGATAGTGACAACGCCATGACAACACCGCGGTCCTATGTCAAAATGTCAACATTGAGAACGCCATAGGGCGAGCAAGCCTTTGCGCGGGACCCTCGCGCAATCAAAGTGAAGTTTCAGCGTGAGCCGAGCGCGAGTTTGTCGTTATGCTATCTTCTGACTTACGATCTATCAAAAGTTATATTTAAGCAATAACAGCTTTACCACAAAACATCAAAACACTACTTAGACAATGTCTTAAACTAACTTGTCATTTTGTTGTTTAATTTGTCTTTCGGGAATGGCAGAATACATTGTTTAAGTTTTTGTTTAATTTTTTTTTGTGGTAAGGCCCTATTTTTAATTTTAGAGTTTTAATAATATAATTATTTTTGAAATTTCAATGTGTTTATTATCTTAGAATTTGCGTCAGTTTTAGAAGACAAATTCGTTTTCAAGGAAGTACCTAGTTTCATTTTAATTATTTATGTCTTTCGGAACCTTGTTGAAAACTAAATTGGCCTAATTTGGCCCCACGCAGGTGAGGCTCCTTTTGTGTTAGTTATTATAACCTAACCTAAATATTTAAGGTTATGTTCTCTTTGGCAATCAACTGTCATGCGAGAGAAGTCTCATTCCGTATGCTAGGGAGGCAGGGCTCTACATTATGCATTTTACTAGCGGTGGGCCCTGACTTTGCATGGTTTTAACTAGAATGTACTATACATTTTAAATCTTCCGGAAAAAAAAATCTACATGATTTCGTTGCGTGGTTGAAAGAGTAAGCTGATAAACAGACAGACAGACGTATTCTATAGCTTGTTGATTTTTTATTGTAGGACAATATATTTGAAATTTTATAGAAAGAATAATGACTTCGCCAGTATTAATAGTAACTACAAAATCAAGTCTGTAATTCGGTCATTACGTAGTTTACGTTAACGACTACGTGGCGTTGATTGCCAGATGTGTGCTAGACGGAAACCGGTTTTACGACAAGATAATGGTTGCATAAACAATGAAACTGAATCACTGTTTTATGTATTTTATGCACTTACTTTCGAGGTATTTTTTAAAAGTTTTCAAAACGCCCCTTATAAAATTATAAGAAATCTCCCTTATAAAATTTAGACTTTTTACGTTTTAATTGCTAATTACTGAATTTTCTCTGATTTAAAAAGCTTAATTTAGAATATACATACAGGATGTAAGTAATAGCTTAGGAAATACTTAAATGGTGAAATCTAACCATAACTGTGATCAGCTACAAGTAATTAGTTTCTCCAGGAAACCTCAAGGTAAGGAGTTTTCAACCGACTTCAAAAAAGGAGGAGGTTCTCAATTCGACTGTTTTTTTTGTATATTTGTTACGCGATCACTCCGGCAATTATAAACCGATTTGAATAATTCTTTATTTGTTCGAAAGAGTATACTCCTGAAGAGGTCCCATATAAATTTTATCAAAAATGATTCAGCGCTTTAAAAAAAAAACAACAAAAACAAAAAATACTACAAACTAGAACATCATCTAAATAAATGAATGACATTTCTGCTTGTAGTTATCTGCTAATAAGCATTGTAGTCCACAAAAAATACTAGATATCTACTTTGTGCGAACTGTTAGGATTGAAGTCGGTGACTCATACGTTTTTAACGTGGAAAATTATTATTTATTATTACGCAATGTACCGCGAATCGGCTCGTAGCTCGCGGTCCCCCCGCGCCGCGCCTATAATAGGTTTTACACGGTTATTATTATTTTTATTGTAAAATGAAGTGTATTCCAATAAGTAATTTAATTATAAAGCAGAAAATGTAAAAAACATTTAAAAAATTAAATTTTTGCAGAGGAAAATTTCATTCGAAAATCATTTAGAATAATTGTCTGAATTCAGGGCTCCAGTTTTTGCCAAGCTGTCCCTTACACTCTATGTAGTAATAATAATAAAATATTTTGTTATAATTTGGCCCATGGATATACACGCACTACACTACATTAGAGGCCAATTGTGCGGTTTGAAAACTCTGACACCAGGGTTAGTCAAGTTCGCCACACACTTGACTATACCTACAAGATAAGAAGAAGACTACATTAACTCCAGCAGCGTACAATCGTACACAGAAATCAGTTACTCCGTTCTCGAGAAATGATCAAAAATGGGTTTGCACACTGTCATTTGTTTAAAATAAAATGTTGCCATTGCATTGTAAGATGTCGCGATCTTATTCAAATGTTTTGATCGATGGAATGGTTGTGTTAGCCAAGTTCGCCACATACTTTACTATACCTACACGATAAGAAGAAGGTTAGCATCAGCACTTTCCTTTTTTTTTCTAAATAAATGACTTCCCTATTTTGGTAAACAAGAGTCGTGCCTACTATTTTGTAGCGTATAGTCACTTACTACGTAAGCTAAGCACAGACTTGACTTGTTCGTCTTTAATCGGATTAAATCCCGTCTAGACAACTTCTCAGACGTTTATATTGCTTTTCAATCTTACAAAGGATGAAAATCATAATTGTTACACGAGTTCTACTTGTTTATTTTATATTGTTATGCTACCAGTTTCGTTCCCGTGGGAATTTGGGAAAATTTGGTACGCTATGTGTTAATCCAGGGTGTCAGCTAACTCCATACCAAATTTTATCAAAATTGGTCCAGACGTTCTCGGGTTATAAGTGTTGTAACAAACACGACTTTCTTTTATATATATAGATTATTACATTACAATTACAATTACAATACTTGTGTCTTAGGGAAAATATCCTGCCGTACTCAAAGACGTCAATTAAAGTTAAGTACTGTTAAACTCTGATGTTGTCTCTTTCACTCTTGTCGATACAAACAAGGATAGCATGACATTTAATTACTTCTAAACTTTAATTAACGTCAAAAAAAATGCTTATTTAAAAATAATGCCGGCAAGGAACCTATATAAATTTCTGAAAAAAAGTTTCTTTTCATTACTCAAATTCGGAAAGTAGGTCTGAAGTTGCCTACAGAGCGGCTTGAAAGTAATACTTTTCAATACTTTTCGCTTTCAACTGACAGCTGTCAAATTATACAGCAACTCTATTACAGCACGATGTAAAATTGAAATAACAAAATTTAGGTATTCATTAAATAATACTTTTTTTAAAGACTTTATAATAATTTACTTTTAGCTATTTCTTTAAAATAATTTTGGCAAAATATTTACCATTTTTTTCAATGATGAAAAAGAAAAATAATGGCTGAATAGCTGGCCAGCCACAGAAAAAAAAACATAATTAAGGGAAAGTGGCATTCCGATCTTCATTTGTTCTTTCGAGTTGTAGAGTTTTGTAACTTTCGCATAGCAGCAGCTCTAGCACGATAACGGCAAACTCGCGAACAGCTCACGCTGAAACTTCACTTTGATTGCGCGAGGGTCCCGGACAAAGGCTTGCTCGCCCTATGGCGTTGTCAATGTTGACATTTTGACATAGGACCGCGGTGTTGTCGCGGCGCTGTCACTATCGTACTCGGCCTGCTGCAATGAGTTCAGCTTACTCGTGTTCTTATTTTTACTTTCTTTGTATTCGTAATGAAAAACACAGTGTTTACCTCGGGTGAAAGACTTATTTAGTCCCTCGGGAGCTACGCTCGGTCGCCAAACCCGCCAAGCCAAACCAAATAGCAAAGCATCGATTGTTCGCACATTTACGAAATTAAGGCTTGTTCCACAGATTTATCTACATACCTACATTACATACGCTCACGTCTGTAATCCCATACAGGATAGGCAGAGCACCAGTGGTTCAGAACCACTTGACGCCGCTTTTGACATAAATTGTAAGGGTTATTAGATGAAACATGATGTATAGTGGTGATTATTATTATTATTAGCTACAATATTTAATATTTGACATCTAATTTGTACTTGATATTAATTCTGACATAAACCAATTCTTTACTAATGACATTTTAATTAACAGTTTATATACATACTATTTGCATTTATACTCATTCTGACATTTTAATTCTAACATTGACATTTACACACAACAATGAATTATAACATAATTGACATATTATATAGAATAGAATAACTAATAATGATAACTTAAGCTAATAGTACTAATATTGACATCGCATATTATTTAACCTCATATTTGTTTTATTATTCAATATATTATTCAAATACATTATTTCGATAAATTAATAAATTTTACAACTAAGTTAGCAAAAATGCCAGTCTGCCTGCCGTTCCACTTTTGCAATGCCCGACAGGGTTCATATGTATATAGAAGAACATATTGTAGATAAAGACCTTTTATACTCTGTACATATGAATAGCAATAAATGATTGAATTGAATTGAATAGAGGTTGTCAGCTTTTCGCCCACGATACAGCAAAACCCCCGCGTCCCTATTACTGACTTTAACAGTATGCCTGGGAACAGTTAGCAGCTGGTACATTCTAAGTTTTTCTTTCCCTCCCAGTCTAATGTATTAAAAAAATACATAAGTTGTCAATAATTAAATTAAATAAAGTCTTAGATTCTAAATTCACTTTATAACCCGCCCTGTGCCGTGCCAGACTCAACGTTCCGCGTTGATATTTTAAAATGTATCTGATTTATTTCTACACCCGACGAGGTTTAACGAAATCTCAACTTTTTTGACTTTGCTGCAAGTTACGGTAAGTGATTAAGTCGAGGAAATCCATTTTGCTTCCATTTTGTTACATTTCTCCCGGTCGTGGTCCTATCTCATCGACTTAACGAGTTCGCACCTCTAAAAATAAGAAAATACCTAATTGAGGAGATGCATCCTAAACCTAGAAGCATTAGTTTTTCTAAATTCACTCCCTCTGATTTGCTTACTCCGAAATTCAAACTCGTTTTGTGTTTTTAGTGTTACCGCGCACGATGCAAGATTCATTCCTAATGATTCAAAAATGCCTCTCCAGAAGCGATGAAATTACTTTAAAATTTTCTTCTACAATATTTATAAATATTTACTCTTCTATTAATCCATTTTCGTACCCATAACTTTTTCTTTGTTACCTATACTTTCTTCATCCAGTTCTAAAATAACCATTATTATGGTTTATAGTTTTTCCATTTTTAAAAATTCGCTATAGATTAAAACTTATAGGTAGGTACCTCAAATGACGTTATTTTCGACACCAAAATCAAAGTGATCTGTTATGATTTAGTAAGTGGAAAACGTTTTCTCGCGAAATGCAAATTTCACCAAGAAAAGTACCTATTGTCAATCGCAAGCTGCAACGTCTCTATCGCACGCGATGCCCGGGAACTTGAGCGCGCAAGCGATAGCAAATGTTTTCCTAAACTCTTATTTCGCTAGAAAGAATCGCGAAGCTATTCTTCCCTCTTAAGTAGCTAATATAAAACAAACTTAAGACTTGCTTTTTAAATTTTATTATTTTTATTTTATTTATTTATTTACTTTTAAAAGAAAGAGGTAAGTCATTAAATTTTATTAACTAACCTAGGTACTCGCCACTCGACTACTAGCCTAGTTTTACTAAGTAGTGTACTTTAAAGTTTTGAGGATAGTTTTTGAAGTAGGTACTGTAGTAGCTCTGAGGGAGGAAGCTGGTAGACAGGTAAAGACAATTTATTGATTTCTCGAGGAACACAGGTCAATTGAATAGAGACAGTGTCAATTGAATAGAAAAGCGCGGCAAAAGTTGCGAATCAGTTTGATTACAGAACCTTTTGCTAAAGACGTTCAAAGTAGAGTATTATCCTGGCGATAAAATCTCCTACTTTAAAAGTAAAAATAAAACACTAAAAAACCTAAAAAAAACAGTTTCTTAACAATTTTCGCGTAACAAAATTGCATTTGAAGCAACTTTTCATTAGTAGGTTAACATGTTTACATCAAGTTTAAATTATCTTGCACAAAGGAAAAATAGGCAAAAATGTACTCACCAGTCAGATCAGAATTCAGGAACAATAATCTCTTGTATCTAGCTCACATTCTCAAAAGAGTTCCAAATATCTGTGTCTATCAAAATACACAATATAAAAATTCACTATAAAAAGTTACACCAAACAGTTTGTTACAAAATATCTAAAATCTGCTAGTACTAACTAGTGAAAACTACCGCTAGAATATTACACAGTAAAAGTTTCTAAAATTTGGCTTTTATGAATAAATGCTATTTTAAATGCCTTCAAAATTGTGCGCGTTCGACTCAAGTTCACGGATAGAATGGAGGGATTGCTTTTAGTTTTTTAATATATGGGGGTTTTGTGGTGAAAACTGGTGTTGCTAGGTGTTGGGACCGGTATAAGTAGGGTTCGAGGGTTGCGCTCTAACGAAAATATACCCTTTGCGCAGGCAAACGCACTATGTTCGCGGTATAAAAGGCGACGGCGAGACGGGAGCCGGCGTTGGTGAAGATGACGCAAGCACATGATGAGGCGCGTAAATAGAATCTATAAAATCTTAGCTGACAGAGACCGTCTCTTCTATTTGACTACCCTCAATCTTGTTGACAGAATGGCTGTGGGTTTCAGTGAAGAATGTCAGTAACAATATCACCTGCTTGACTGGCTTTAATCCTATATGAGACAAAACAACTTGTTGATCCTACATATACATAAACTATGAACACGTACTAAATTAGAGTCCGTCGATAGTTACCTGATTAGGCAAGTGTCAATCTATTTTTAAAAATACATCAGACAAATTCATTTTATTTTATATCTCAACACGTTGTCCTTGCTAAGACCATGACAATGTCGTAAAAATATAAAATTAATAGTAAAATAAAAAAAGTAGTAGGTAAAAATACTATTTTCATGAACTTTAATGACCTTCTTTCGGAATCTTATTTCCAAACTCGTTTTTTGATAACTTCCATTTTATGTCACTATGACAAGTAGCGCCATCTGTTGTGATATAAGGAAACCAATCTATTGCACAAAAAAGTGTAGTCAGTCGGCCGCAAAACAAAACAAATAGCTAACAGACGTATTTAGGTTCCCTATTTTCCGAGACAACAGCTTATCCAACCAAATTATTTGAGAGTCCCGACCGTAGATAACTACAAAGGGATAGAAAATGCCACCATGTCAGCTGTTCGTTTTCAGAACCAGATTTCAGAGCCTATCCAGCTACAGCTGTGTGAAGCACGAAACGCTACGACTATGACCCCGAAACTGATCAGCTGATCGAAGCTTTCTCAGCAGTGCTGGAAAGTGTCTTCGAGCTTCTGTACTGAAAATAACTTGGTACCTGTACTGAAAATCAGCGAGTCTTATACAGACAACAGCACATCAGGTTACCCATTTAAATAACAAAAGCCGACGCTGTTACGAGCGAGATAAGGGTGACGTCAAGGTCAACATGTGTAGCCGGATGTGCTGCCGCGTGTACATCACACACTTTCGTTTTGCAAACAAACTGTGGTTTTAACTAAGACAGATGATGATTTAGCAAAAATAGCGCAAATAGCCCGATAGTGATATTTTGTAACGTGGGGTATGTATGTATGCAATTCAACGGTAAGGGTCGAGGGGGTTTACCTTATAAAAACTAAAGGAAGTATCTAGCCAATAACGAGTAAAGTACCTCAACAGTCGAGAAGAACTGGATAACCCTTTAGCGTCATATTTAAGTAATGCAACCGGAGAACACGGCGGGAATAAGTAAGTAGCTAGGTAGTCACACCTCAAGCGACGTCATACCGCTGTTGAGATGACTTTATTGCAGGGATCTCGAGGGAAGAGACGTAGGAAAAGACCGAAATAAGAAAATAAGCGGGGCAGGTCTTTGTTCTTCTAGTTGCTCAGTGTTGGAATGAACCAGACTTGACTTGCAACCGGAAAGTTGCGGGTTCAAATCCTGGTGCGGGCCTGTATCACTAAATTCGTCTTTTCGTATTTATGTACGGATTTCTCATTAATTATCACTTGCTCAGCGGTAAAGGAAAACGTCGTGATGAAACCCGCAGCATGTCTTAGAAAAGTCGTTTTCTAAATGCGCGCGGTCCACTAACCCACATTGGGCCAGTGTGGTGGGCTTTGGCTTAAAAATCCCCTTCGTGTTTCAAAGGGAGGCCCGTGCCCCTTTGCGGGGACGCATTGGGCTGATACAGAAAGAAAGATAGAAGGTATTTTCAAGGTTTGGCTAAAGAATGACCCAAGAAGGCATTACTTATCGGTATTTTGATCTCCGAGTAATAAATATTATTATTACCTACTACAGATTTAAAATCAAATCAAATTAAGAATCCTATTACTAAACTTTTCACTGAGGTCAAAGACAACCCCTAAAGCTGTATTTCTAATGATACTGACATCTAGCAAGCCGAATGAGAACAAGGATATAATGGTGAAAGGTGTTGCCATAAAAAAATTGCTTTTTAACAAGTTTACGCATCAAATAAGATAATCCATGGTATTTAACTTATTTTTCTATGTCTATGGATAATCCATATCTTGTATTCTATAGGTATTTAACAAGAGCTATGAAAAAAAGGAAATCTTATTCTACGACTCCTGAGCAAACCGCTGATTAATAAAACGTTGTTAAATATTTTAAGATCCTCATGATACTTGAATTGTCTTTTAAATTTTTTAATTGGCAACATTTCAAACTTGTTAAAAATGCCAAATTAAAAGTATAATTTCTTGATTATGATTTTCTTTTTCCGAATAATTACGTAGAATTTTGGCAAAAAAAAAACTGAAACAGTGTTAGGATGGATTCGAAGGACTCTTTGAAGGAATCATTTGTTACATTTCTTACCAGCCCATATACGTCCCCACCGAGAGGCACGGGCCTCCCTTCAAAAACACGAAGGGGATTTAGGCCATAGTCCACCACGCTGGCCCAATGCGGGTTGGTGGACCGCTTGTCTTTCGAAAATTAATTTTCTTGGGTTTCATCACAATGTTTTCTTTCACCGTTGAGCAAGTGATAATTAGAAATCTGTACATAAATTCGAAAAGAAGAATTTAGTGGTAAAGGCTCGCGACAGGATTTGAAACCGTGACCTTCGGATTACAAGTTCTTCGGATTCTGGCTCATTACCAACTGGGCTATCACCGCTTTGTTACATCTGATTTTTTTAAATCTTGTTTCTGAACGAAAACAAATTGAAGCGAAGTTGGGGGGCTACCACCTAAGCAAAGCTGACGCTGGGTGAACGAATGGAATGCTGTCTATTGCTCCTCCATAAGGAGACCTTGATTAACGACATGAACCAAACACAGCAATGTACATCATTCCATTCGTTCAATCAGCATCAACTTCGCTTAGGTGGTAGCCCCCCTGATGCTGGGTGAACGAATGGAATGTTGTCGATTGCCTCTTAATAAGGAGACCTTGATTAACGACATGAACCAAACACAGCAATGTACATCATTCCATTCATTCATCATTCGTTCTATCAGCATCTGGGGGGCTACCACCTAAGCGAAGTTGATGCTGATTGAACGAATGGAATGATGTACATTGCTGTGTTTGGTTCATATCATTAGTCAAGGTCTCCTTATAAAGAAGCAATCGACAATATTCCATTCGTTCACCCAGCGTCAACTTCGCTTAGGTGGTAGGCCCCCAGCTTCGCTTAGGTGGTAGCCCCCCGCTGCCGCGGCGTAATCGCGGCATGACGCCAAACTCATGCCCGCTCATTCAGTTGTTGATTTGAAAACTTTACGAAACTCCTATTTATTTTTTGCAAAAGTTAAGTAAATGCCGGTCGCTTTTCAAACTGTTGTAAGTATAATGGTATGTACTTCATTGTGAATGCAACTATGTGGTACGAAATACTGCTCTTTGTCTAATTTCCAGCTTTGACATTTAAACAAAGACTTGTTGTAAAAAGAAAATACTAAGTCCATGCTTGTTGTTTTGTACTTAGGTATATCTTTGCTAAATAATACTTTTTTAAATCGATAATAACTTTTTTGGTAAAAATACTGTTTTATGATGTTTTATTGAACAAACAACTATTTTTAATTTTTTCTTGCAAGTATTTTTAGCCTATTTGGGGAGATGGAAGCAAGTCGGTATTCAACCGGCGCGGTGGGACGCGATGAATGTATTTTCAAGTTTCGCCAATATGAGGTTTAAAACCATTATGTAATCTAAGTGCATACAATCAAATATACATGCAGACAAGGTTTGGACGCGCTCTGAACTTTTACATTTTGGTCTGAGTTTTTTGTCGGGAACTCAGCAAAAGTGGTTACTCAGCGCTAAGGTGGATTTAATTTTTATTATTTACATAAAAAACTTTTTAAAGTAATAGCTAATAGTGTAAACTAAATTAAAACAGTGTGGTGAAAAGAAAATCATTGAGTGCATTTAATTAGAAATACTATGATTATTACGCCGCCATAGTCCGCTCTGTAAACAAAACACTATCGTCTTACGGAGAGTGGGAGGACCTTATTTAGTTAGAATAAATACATAGAAGACATGGCTGTATGAACATAGAGTCCTCTGCCTGACCCCGAAATATATTTTTAAAAATCGGATTTGAAAATAGTGATGTCCGAATAGCAATAGTATCGCTGTCGATAAATGTCATTCAAAAACAGTCGATAGCGCGAATTCTCCGATCTATATCGACATGCTGCAATACGATCAATACTATCGATAGTGAAAAGTTGGCAATATCATTGAACTTTGTCAAAACTAGAATACTATGAATAGTATCGTTAGAATCACGTCAAAAAAGTCGATACTATTCGATACTATCAACGCGTTTCAATAGTATTTTGGTGGGCGTGGTAGTGTGAAGCACTGATAGGATGAAATCACAACTCCGTAATAATGGTAGACAACTGTATATTACACTACACATAACATACACCAATTACTTTAGCTAGGATATAAATTATCACTATTTTATATTTATAATGAAGACACCATGTGGTGCGCGCGAGAGTCACGAGAAGAAGGAAGCGTGTGTATGGGAAAGTGTAGAATGAGCGAAGAACTTAGACCATACACTCTATAGACGGAGTACTTATGACGTCACAGTACTTTTGAAAGAGATGCAAACATGTGAGTTCCAACAAGATAGTAAGAGATAAGTTACTATTAACGCCATGTCTTTCTGCGCAACCCATTTTTTGATGTCATTAATTTCAATATGTGACAAACAAAGCGTTTGATCTGTAGCTTCTGTCAGTCATTACGGTTTTTAAGGTTTTGTGCATAAAGTTTATACGTTTTTGTGGTGAATTTGTGAGAAAAGAGACTCCATTAGTTAAGTTGTTGAACAGCTTTTGTATATTGAAGTATGGTTGGGTGCAGGGAAGGGGTAAATTATTGTTATCCAAAAAGGGCACGCTCCTGGCTTCGTCTGTAGAGTGATGGACGATGGTCTAAGGCGAAGAACGAGTAAGACAGAAAGAGCGAAGGAAAAAGAACGAGATTATGCTCGTTTACATTTGTGGCATTGAATTGTGGCGCGTTTAGACGCCACAGTACCAATAGTTTTGCATAAGTAACTATCGATGTGTATTTGATGCCATTGACTAGGAATAAAAAGACACCAGTTGGTAACCTTGGGACGCAACTATAAAAATTTTTAAGGTTTAAGAAAGAATTTGCATTATTATTAATATGGGATATTTGAACCATGTAATTATCATTTAAGGAGGAATTCTAAATTTAGTTAGTAGTGTAAAAAAGTAAGTGAATGAACCATTGAAAGTAAACGATTTACCCCAAGGAACCCATATTAAATTCTTTAAAAAAATTGACTTTCCAAACAAAGGCAAACCAACTAATCGCACAGATTAAATGGAGAGGCATTTTTATTTTCATATTTCAACCTATGCGCTTTAGAGAAAACTGTTTAATTTCGTAGGCTGATTCACATTCTTAATTTATTTTCGCGTACTAATTTGGTCACCCAATATATAACTTTTATGAGCAAGCAATAGTTTCATTAAATGTTCGACTATCGATAGGAAAAAAATCTATACTAATACGGGTTTCCTGGTTTTCAAGGCCAGGAAAGTAACACAATGGTATCGATAGACTATCGCTATACGCTATTGCAGCGACACTATTTGACACTTTTGACAGTGACAGAATAACAATCTAAAAAAATCAATTTATTTTTCTAATCAAAAACTTCAAGTAGTCTGTGAAAACTTCCTTCTGTCTGTTCCTTTAGCAACCGTCATAACAGCCAACCAAATTCTAAAATATCCCAAACGAAATAAATGTATAAACCGCCATGCATCGACAATAGTCAATAATTTTTCTAAAATGACTACAATACCACCGTAATAATTCCACAATCCCTACAATAGAACATACATAATAACTTCACAACGCACGGTAAGTTTGCTTGTCATGTCATTTACACATCACACGGTCCTGGCCTTGCAGTTGTGTATGGTAAAAATAGATTCTCAGCTGGCAATTTATTCATTGAAGACCCCGCCAATTTAGGTATATACCTATTTGATTTGAGCAAATTTCGCTTCCGTACCTAACCTCCAGGTTGTCAGTCATGTTTTTTTTTCCATAGTGAGCACATACCCAACTGTTTAAATCGAAATTTTATAGAAAAAATGTATTTATAAATACATATACAACATCTAGTTGGGTTTTTAAGACATTTTAAATAAGTAAGTAGTTCAACATATAAATCATGTTATGTTTTAACGCATTGTCTCTTTGACAAACTGGTAATGATTGACCATGATTCAGGGTTTGGCAGAAAATTATAGTGGAGCCAGTGGCACCTAAGCAGTATGTCAATTTACAATGTTTCATTTTGATCATAAAACTAGGTATCTGTAACCATAGCACAAAATCTTGAATAGCTGTGAATATTAACTGTAGAGATGACATCAATTATACATACATATAGTTTATTATTATAATGGGGTAGGGACATCGCCAAGGGGGAGCAGGGAGGGGCAGCTGCCCCCCCCCCCTAGAGATAAAAAAATGCAGCCAACTGCAAAGCAAACATAGTTGGAACCGTTCTTATTCCAACCGCCAATTCACCATAGAGGCAAATACTCGCGATTCAAGTGTAAAGCTTCATGCTCTTGACTGTACCTAAGTACAATTCAATTTTTTTTCGTCCTCTATAATATTATCTTGCCCCCACCTAGGCATAGGGCTGATGACGCTCTTGTAATGGGGGTTAGATCAATAACCATTGCTTCATGTCATGATAGTACTTTTTAAATAAGAATTCCTATAAAAGCTACAAGGCTACAACAATCAAAGTTGAGCAACTTTGCTATAGAGCTGGTATTTGTATAGTTTCTAAATTCTGATATTCTAACGATACCTCCTTTAACATTTGTGCATAGACTCAAATGAAGATCATCGATAACTAGCTAAAATGTTGAGAAGAAGGCATCATTCTACTAACATAGTACATGCATATTATGTCCAAATGATTCGCTTCATAGTCCTCTTTTCACAGGTACCTGTTTAGCGATACTCTTTCCCTTTCCTTCCCCATTTAAATCGGTCTGCATTGGATTCTAACATAATTTAGCAGACATATTTGGTTTGGAAGTACCTTCTTTGGCTTAAAATCATGCTTATTAAGGTTGGTTCTTTATAATTTGCTTAGAAGTTATTTAGTAAAGAAAAAAAAAACTAAAATGTCATTTTTACAACAAAAAAGATTATTCTTGGGTAAACAATACCAACAATACCCAATATTTGGTTCAACTACTTACAAATGACAAAAAGATTGACTGTCTGATACTGGGATGTGATAAAACTTTTACCCTATTCCCCTCTGCGTCATATCATATGAGTTTACCTTGACCTATGTGCTCACATTTTCTCCTCTTTAAAACTATAACAGCCTTTGTTTGCATGTCTTATCCCTTAATATTAGCAGAATAAACAGCGTTGTGGCACTGTCACAACATTAAGCTGAGCCAAAGCCCATTCACCGGCACAGTACATGTACATATTTACTTATTGTATTTTTTCTTTTTCGTCTATCAACCGTATGAATCATATGAAGTTGTAGAAATAGTTTTTATTTTTGGTAATATTATTTTGTTAACGTAATTTTCAAAGTTAAAGTCAAAAAGTAAATACTTTATTTCATAGGACTCAAAGGTATTCAAAAACGTCAAATATATATTAGTTTTTTTAACTCTTCCTTTTTCCACACCCCATGATTTTATAAACATAAAACATGTTGATACTTTACTTAGGTAACTCATAACAAAAATGGCGAAATTGACGCCATATATCGTAAATAAATTACAGTCAACATATATAACCATCTACATTTAAAAATGTGTGTATAACAGAGAATCTTTGATTATCTCATTTCAGAGGATCACCGATTACTTCACCATGGATACCCCTGAAATCCAAATGGTTGCCAATGCAATAAGCACCATCACAATTTTATCCTGCTTTTTTCTGAAGCTCCCTCAAATCAAAACTATTATAGAAAAGAAAACTGGTGAAGGAATGTTTGTCCAAGCAATGTTATTGGAAATCACAGGGTACGATTGAATTCCATTAATTTACATTTTTAACCGACTTCAAAAAAGGAGGAGGTTCTATGTTCGACTGCATGTATTTTTTTTTTGTTTTTTTTTAATGTAAGTTTACCGATTTCTCCGCCAATTATAGACCGATTTTCAAAATTATTTTTTTTGTTCAAAAGAGTTATACTCCGGAGGTGGTCCCATATAAATTTTATTGAAAATGATTCAGCGCTTTTAAAAAAATCAACAAAACCAAAAAATACTACAAACCAGAACATCATCTAAGTAAATGAGTGATATTTTCGTTTCTGGTTATTTGGTAATAGGCATTGTAGTCTGCAAAAAATACTAGTATCTACTTTGTGCGAACTGTTGTTGGGACTGAAGTCGGTGACTCATACGTTTTTTTAAAGTGTAAAATTATTAATGGATTTGTTTCGACCACAATCTTATATCTAGATATATACTAGATTATCCTATGTACTAGGTATTTACCACCATAATATATTTACCACAATAATTACATAAGGTAACTTAGTACAACAATTATTTACAATAGTAGTACCTATATGGCATACAACAGTAGTACACTTATAAATAGTAGTAAAGACTGCTCAGCCTAAGCAGAAACAATAATAATAAATAATAATAATAAGGAATAAAGCCGCCTTAAGCTTCGTTTTCCAAGAAAATGTATGTGATTGTATGCTGCAACCCACGAACACGCTACGCACGAATACGACAAACGCCAAGTGATTGTCTACTTAGTGAACATGACATTAAGGCGCAAATTAGATTTTGATCTAAAAAAACTAAATGCGCTAAGCTAAAATGCTAAACGTAGCTAAAGTGCGCCGTTTGCCTGTGCACAGCGTGCGTAGCGGTGGGTCTGCGCCTTAATGGTGGTTACCCCACGGGCCCCTGTGAACAAGGACTCATTTGTTTTAAACCGACAGCCTCCTCTGTAATTTCTGTCTAGAAGCTGATGAAACAGTCGCCCACGTATTCCTGGAATGCGCGAGAGTGGTAGACTAACAGGTCAAACCCTATTAGAAATTGGGTCGCTCCGTGAAGCCTGCGAAAGCTTCTGATCGGAGCTTGAAGTGGCTGGAAATGCTGGAATAGCCACCGACCCACACGCATATTGGGCCATTTCTTATAGATCTGTAGCCCAGGGACATTTATATTACTAAAAAGGTTACCGTTTGTCTTTGTGAAATTATTATAGATTTCGCAATTTTATATACTAAAAGTGAGGTCTTAATGACCGTAACCCGCCGTAACCATATGTAGTGGTTTTTTTTTACATTTTTGAGTTACCGTTTCAAAGGAGAATGGGTAATTTTGTATGGCCTATGAAACTGAATAAGAAATATGAAAAAATAATCGCCTCTTCATAGGTACAACTTGTGCGATCAGGCTGACTTGCCTTTGTTGGAGAAGTCGAAAATTTGTTTCGAGTATTTCATATAGGTCCCTTGGAGAAATTTATTCAGTTTCATGAGGAGAATCAACCCCTAAGGCTTCGCTAACTAATTAAGTCATCCCCATATGGAGTGGCGAACATATTTTTTTCATATTTCGTAGTCACCCAATAATATGGAATATGCCTGTTTTTTTTTATTTTAAAAATTAATCCTCATTCATGTAATAAACAGTTTAGTAAAACTATTTTTCGAATAACTATGAAATTAGAAAAGATATAAGCCATCTTAGGCTAGTTTCCACCAAATATTTAACCAACGATTAGCAGCTAACAGAGATTTGACAATGTCATTTTCATACATTTTTTTTGACATTTTGTCTGGTTAGCTTCTAACCGCGGTTTAACCGTTGGTTATATTTTTGGTGAACACGGGCCTTAGTAAAACTATTTTTCGAATTCTCTGTCTAATCGGTGCGTAATTAATAGTTTTAAATGAGTATATCGGCCGTATTTCTTGGCCGATTTAAATTTTTTTTCACTTTTTGTCATCTCAACTACGGTATTTTCATATTTTGTTAATCAATGCGATAAAAAAAATTCATGCATATTCCCTATTGTCGACATATCAATTTAACAATTGGCCAAACTCGACATGGTAGGCATTTTATAAAATACATTATATCTAATTGACGCCATTGTAGTAAAGCTGTATCTTTGCCAGTATAGCCAAATCAAAATTATAGCATGTATTTTTTTTAATACTTGACTTTTGCATTATCCTTACTAATATAAATAATGGAAAACTGTATTTGTTTGTTCTTCCTTCACGTTGTAATTTAGCCAAAATAAAAAAAGCGTCTTGGCTTGGGAGTGACTTTTTTTTCGTATGAAAGTAAAATCTAACAAATTATAAAAAGTCTTAGCAAAAGCTGTCCTTTACCTAATCTAGTCTTGCTAGGCAACCCTATATACTTTTTTTTCGAAATATATATATAAAGAAAACTAAAAGCAATTTTCGTTAACCTTTCAGTTTTACCATCGTAACTCTGTACAACGTGAAAAACAACTACAGCCTAATGACATATATGGAATATCCAATAATACTGGTGCAAGTCTTCATCATGTTGTACTTGACATTGAAATACAGCGGAAATTTGGGTAACAAAGGTGTTCGAGTCGGGGCTGCCGCATATACCGCTCTTGTGTTAAGCTTTTTAGTCGGACTCAGCCCTAAAGGAATACTGGATAATATTGTGGTTAGTATATGTTATATACATAAATCGCGAAAGATAAGTGTGGCCAATTCGGGCAATACGGGACTGTAATCAAACTAGCTGGGTTGTAAATACATATCGTGTGTAATAGAAAATATAATCAAAAACGTGCAATTTCATCAAGGCTCTAGCACACAATGTCAAAAAGTAGAAAACAAAAGAGTAAATATCAAACATAGAAAAATAAAAACTCTAAAAAGATGTGCTATCCTGCACAATAAATAGTTACATACCTACCTGATATACGCACGCTCACACTCAGAGACGGCCATTAATATTAATGTTACTTTAAATTTCATACTTACTGTCACTATACTCGTACCTACGTCTTGATGATGTAAAACAGAAAACATATTTCTCCCGTTCTAAGGCAATTAGAAGGTTGCTAATAACTCTCAAATGTAAAGCTTTAAAAGTATCTACTTTCGAACCACATTTACCATTTATTTAAAATATGATTGGTTTCATCGGGTTTAAGACCCCTAACACACGGCGTATTTCTACGGCGCTAAAAACGCGCGTTTTACACGCGTATTACACGCGTATACGCGCTTCAAACGCGACTGGAACGCAACCTTGTAACCTCAACACACGGGGCGATCGTAAAACGCGCGTTTACAGTGCGTATACGCGCAGATACAGCGATACAAACGAGTTTCGAACGCGCTTCACACGCGCGTACGTAAAACGCGCGTTTGAATCTATGAAACGCAAAAATCGGCATCTAACGGCGCTGAAAACACGCCATACGCCGTCTGCTAGGGGTCTAATATGTGTCGCGATTGTACTACATGATTATTTTTTATATCTACATAATTCTAGGTACATATATTCAAATTTTATAAAGTATAATAGTAAAGTATACCCAAGGAGAAATTCCGTCCTTGTTAACGCCAACAAAGCGAAAAGTGACAGTATATGATATTTAAAGTAGCATTAACTTTAAAAGACGTTTCTGCAACTGAGTATTAACGCGAAAAATCTTAGAACTACTTAAAATAAGTGGCTGAGATAAGATATTTTTTTTAAATAAATTGTCGTGCTAGGGGGAAAACTACAGTCTCATAGTTCTATATCAGTCTCTTTAAATTATAGAAAAGAGCAGAAATACCTTATTTTTATGCTTTTCATGTGGAATGCTATGACCAAACTTAAATATTCATCTTCTTGTTAAATTGAAGCAAAACAATAATAAATTATGTCGTTCTACAGTTAAATTGTATTATTGACGAAAAATATAATAATTAATAGACATGAAAATTAAAACCAAAAAACAGTAAAGTACATAGTTCTATTACTGTAGGCGATAAATCTAATAATTCATAGATGTAAAATTCGTGTGCATTCGAAAAATCCACAATAGGAAATTAGAAATACTGTTCATCGTTAAAAATAAAAATAAAATAATGTTTATTTCAATTATTTCAATTAACAAATAACTTTTGTAGTCCCATAAAAAATAGTAATATGAATAATTAATAACATTAAATTCAATAAATTAAAAAATTAAATTATATTGTTCACGTTTAAAATAGCCTGGACTATTGTAGCACAACTTTTTTTTTCTATCCAAACCTCGGAAGACCATCAGAGGTCTTTCTCCACGTAGTAGTTCTGTGCGAAATTCAAGCAATCCTTCAATCTTCTTCTTACCGTGTAGGTATAGTCAAGTGTATGGCAAACTTGGCTAACCCTGGTGTCAGAGTTTTCGAACCGTACAATGGCCTCTGACTTGTTTTAACGACTGTAGTCAATCGACAACAGCCGGGACCGACGACTTAACGTACCCTCCGCAGCACGGAAACGCTCGTGATAAATTGCCACTTTGGTCACCTATCAGGTTCCCCTTTGCTCTTGAAATGGCGGTACATACAGGGTGTATAAGACAGCTTAGCAAAAACTGAAACCCTCGACTCAGACAATCATTCTGAATGATTTTCTAGTGGAATTTTTCCCCGGAAATTTTTCAGTTTTTTTAATATTTTATGCTTACATTTTTTATTATTTAATCGAATACTCTCCATTTTAAATAAAAAAAAAACAATCATAAGAACGTAAATCATGAAAACCGCACTCCGATAGCAGCGCGGCGCGGGGGGATCGCGCGCGGAACGCGGTTTCACCATACGTTGCGTAGCGCCGAAGTAGGGAAATAATGAAAACTTCTTAACATGTTAACATGTTTAACATGTTTTTCCCGGAAACGTTAGATCAGGAGGATAATAACAAAATCAGGGGATGCAGTTTTAAGTTAAAGCACGTAATCAAGTGGCAATTTGTCAAGAGCGTTTCCGTGCTTCGGAGGGCACGTTAAGCTGTCGGTCCCGGCTGTTGTCGATTGACTACAGTCGTTAAAACCAAGTCAGAGGCCATTGTGCGGTTTGAAAACTGACACCAGGGTCAGCTAAGTTCGCCACACACTTGACTATACCTACACGATAAGAAGAAGAAGATCTATGATTAAAACATACGATAGCTAAATAATCAAAGAATTGGTTACGTTGAGTGAGAATTGCGTCGAGACGTGCGTATTCAAAACACAATAAAATTAGTTGAAACATGGCTTCCACAATGTCGTAATTTTGTCAATGTCTGAGTATTTTAATAAAAGTTAAAGTATAGAATGTCGAAGTCACCAATGTCAAGTAGAGAATGAGGTAGATGACTAATCTTTTTTTATTGTTTTAACTGAAGCTTTAACTATAAATAGCCTGGAGTACATAGTTTTTTAACCCCGTCAAAAAAGAGAGGTGTTATAAGTTTAACGTGTCTGTCATCTGTCTGTGGTATAGTAGCTCCCAAACGGATGAACCGATTTTCGTTTAGTTTTTTTTGTGTCATAGATAATTTTATCCCAAGTGTTCTTAGCCATGTTTCATGAAAATCTATAATGCAGGCCGAGTACGATAGTGACAGCGCCGCGACAACACCGCGGTCCTATGTCATAATGTCAACATTGACAACGCCATAGGGCGAGCAAGCCTTTGCGAGGGACCCTCGCGCAATCAAAGTGACGTTTCAGCGTGAGCCGAGCGCGAGTTTGTCGTTATCGTGCTAGAGCTGCAGCCGTTTAAAAGTTATAAAAGCAATCGAATGTTTTTTTTTTTAATTTTAACGTTATTGAAATCTTTAGAAATAAAAAAGATGTGAACGTTTAAATCTCTCAATTCCACAGAGATAATAAACGATGACGTCACATTTGAGTACCACCATATAAATTCAATACAAAATTACGTTTAGTAAAAAAAAGAACACAAAAAGTTTGATATGCTGTAAGTTTTTTATTTTTCGACCATTTTCAAGTACGATATCTAATTCTGTTATCAAATTATGTATGTTAATATATTATCTTAATAAGAATACGATATTCAATATCAGTCATCTACCCAATTTAAGGGGGGTAGTGTGTCAGAGCCTCGGCCGTTGTTTAGCACCGCTAGCAGGTGAGAATGGCGATAATTTTATCCCGATATTGGCTACTTTTCCACGCAAACGAAGTCGCGGGCGAAACTAGTTCTTTTAATAAAACTGCCAGTTAGCACCTTTCTCATGCTTAAAATTGTCTCAAGTAATTGTTGATGCTTCCACGGAAGACCTCTGTTGCAGAAAAAATGGTACGAGACATTTTGAGTTGTTTTAATTAACGTAATGACAAATACATTAGTGACGTCATCGAATCTTCAGCTCTAGGGACGCAATGATACTTCTCTCACATGGAAGACTTCTAAATCGACACAAAGAAAATTAAACCCCATTTATAGAGACAAGTTTTCATTTCTTTTGTTTTTGAATTTGGACTTTGTTAACGTCAGTCGAGTGTAATAGAAATTAAAACTTCTGTTTTTACGTTTAAGGTTTCGTTTTCCTTAACATTAACATGTAAGATACGCTACTATCATTTAAAGCGAAATTAAGTCTTTGAAAATGTTACGAATGCAGAATTTATCTCCGTTGCCTTTGTTGTAAGCGTCGGGCATTAAATCAATAGTCAGAATAGCGTGGGCTTGACCTGGAAGCAGATGGGTCGACTCGTGTAACCTTGCCAGGCAGCAGCCTGGTAAGGGGGTGGGGGTGGTGAGGGCACAAGCTGAACTGCGCGCGACTATCGAGCGATTTATTTATAGCTCGCTCCCCGTCGTCGCCTTTACCTTTTATGGTCATAAAGGCTATTTTACTACGAACGATAGCAGGATATGACTGATATTGAATATTATATATTCATTAGGATATTAAACTAATACTTGTGGGTACATGATATTATAACGGACTATCCAACATTTGTGTTCATCTTTTTCTTACAAAACGAAATGTCGCATGGAATTTAAACTTAATTTAAATTGAATTTACATGGAATTTACCCGTACCTTAGCATTAGCAGTCGAGAAACCTTAAGAGGAGCGTCTCAGTTTGGACTAGCGTCCCAGTTGTTTTTCATGCTGTCTCGATGTCGACCACCCACCTCAGACTTGTACGAAAGGGACAATTGCAGTTTTCCGGCGAAATGCTGAGTTTTATTTCAAAAATTATGAGTTTAGGCGTCAATGAATTCCTACCCTAACAAATTAATAAAATCGTACGTTTTTAGTCTCTATCGATTTGTAAGCGTATGAACGAGGTTTGTACGTTTTGTTTTTTCCAAAACTGTTCTTGGTTTTTCAACAGTCACCTCTTAAATGTTGATAATTTTTTTGGCGAAAAATGCTGAATTTTAGTCTCAAATATCTTTTTGTCTACTAAAAATATCAAAAAAATCAAAACGTACGGACCTAGTTTTTGGTGTTCCTGACACTATACCAAAATGTCACAGGGATCCGTTGAAGTTTAGGGGATGGAATCCATTGACGCCATTTGTATGGGGAAAAAACACTGAGACGATCCTCTTAATGAACTGAAAGTAGATACCTCATTTTTTAACGTAGGCAGAACGTCATCTACGTTTTTAAACTTACGTAATACATAAGCTCGAAGCTCGGATCTCGGATGTTCGATGTTGCTTTTAACGCAAGCAAAATTATTTCATTTTATTCCGAATCATTTCATTTTAGCTTTTCCCGCGAAGACGTGAAGGAAGGACAAAGAAACAAATACACAAATACTTTCAGATTTGTAATCTTCTTATCGTGTAGGTATAGTCAAGTGTGTGGCGAACTCGGTTAACCCTGTCAGAGTTTTCAAACCGCACAATGGCCTCTGACTTGGTTAACGACTGTAGTCAATCGACAACGGCCAGAAACGACAGCTTAACGTGCCCTCTAAAGCACGGAACCGCTCGTGATAAATTTCCACTTAAATCACCCATCAGGTTTCCTGCCTCTGTGATGTTAAGCAACGGCTTAACCTCACTGATCGGTTGAGATGAGCGAGCGCCTTTGGGCTACAAGATTTTTAATAAGGATTTATGAATTCAGTTGCGAGTATTTTTCAATTTAGTTGTAGCTCAGACCAAATCTGAGAGTTGTAGAAAAAAAATAGAGGCATTGTCGTGGACTACACCAGCACCATGCCTTCATTTATTTAACGTAAATACACTACAAAAACTCTTTGATTCTTTAGCTATCGAGTAGAGTTTTGAATGTACATACATACATAAGCTCACGCCTTTGTCCCACAGATTGCCACTTGCTACGGTCCAAACACACCTCTTTTGCTTCCTCTACATTCATAATTCGCTTCATACGCGCTTTACACGGCCTTTTCTCAGTACATTACCAGTTTTTTCTAAGTACGTCGCCTAGGGCGCCCTCTTCCGACCCTTCCAAATACATACGCAGTGTATATTTCTTTCGTAATTCTCTGTTCATTCATTCTTTCCACGTGTCCAAACCAACGCAAAATTCTTATCTCTATCCTTGTCACTATATCTTCTTTCATATCACATCGCTCTCGATTCTCGCTATTTCACAGAAATGGATGTAAATAGTAGATTTATAGCTGCAACACCAATCTGTTGCCTCCGGTTTTGTTGTCATCAGTTTTCTGAATCGCGTTCCACTTTGAACGCTTTAAAGAGTTTTAGACCCGTATTAGAGAAGAAGACTCAAGTCGTAATCTAGACTTCAGTATTGATTAATACTTAACACTATCAAAATGTCAAAGACGACTGCTACTTATACCCTGTTTTTTATTCTCAGAGACTAAATTGACATATGCAAATGTCAAATTTACAAATAATGTTACCAGTTTTTTTTTAATAGTGTTGTACCTAAATTGTCGATTTTTGAATCGAAACTTTAAAAAAACGTAATAATAATAATTTTGTCTTTATTAGATGATTAGCTTCTTAGTTTTGTATGATATTAACATTTTAAAAATTATTATCAAAATGAATTTATAATAAAACCTCTTTTGATGCTTATAAACAAAAAAAGACAGTTGCCATCAGTGTTGTTCCCAACAGTAAAATCCGACAATTCACGCTCTTATTTATGACAAAATCACTAAACTTTTAAGAAATACGGCACTTATTTAAATATGACAACAGCAAACAACTTTAAAAAAAGAAAACTCTATCGGTAACTATTCTATTAGTTATTTGTGTAAGCGAAAAACACGGTAATTTCTATTTTTGATACGGCAACCCTAAAAACGATTAGGGACATTACGTTACGTTTAAGGTAAGTATTTCCTCCCTTCTCTTTAAGTAATATAAAACCGGCACTTAATTTTGATAACATCGGTTACCGTTAGTGGCACATCACTATTTAAGATTTGCAAAAAACTGGCAACCCAGGTATTGTCAATTTAGTCTCTGAGAATAAAAAACAGGGTTTAGGTAGCTATAGATCAGAGTCTTGAGTCGCATTCTGTAATACGGACCTTAGAAACGTACCAAGTGGCTTCCTGTGATCTCTGCCTACCCTAACTGGACATATGTGTCATTTAATGTATACTTCAACTGACTCAATGTGTTTTGTTATGAGAAGCGTATTCACTACCTTCGAAGTTAAAATAAGGAAAATGGTATAGCGCCATCTAGCGATGAGTAGCGGAACTACAAAATGGAATTTCCACTTTTACTAGTACCACAACCTCAAGTTTTTACCTGAATTAAATCTAGAATTCGATTTGATTTAAACAATTTAAGAGAATAATGATAACTGTGGTTTAGATTTCTCATTAAATACTCAGAGGCCGCGTTCTCGGGTACAGCGCGGTGTTAGCGGCTGTGATAGCTGTTTTATGATTTCATTGCTCTCTGCGCAGGAATATTATATTTTATTTCGAATGCGACGAGCAATGAAAACGTAAAACTACCGTTGCTACTCCGCTGATCGCTGGTGTTTAGGTCGCAGCCTGATATTAGCGAAATCTTAAAGGAAACGCCATTTAATAAAAATATAAAATAATATACTGAAATAAAAATCAATGGTTTCATTATTTTATTTGAGCTACTTAAATCCACAGACTTGATGTCCGTGCCCTTGTTTGTTTACTTTATCTTGTTATTAGGTACCTAATATTATTTATAACTAGCTTTCCGCCCGCGACTTCGTTGCCATGAAAATTGTCTCGGTGGGTTTTTATAAAAAAATATATAAACCTGGTCGTGACAATAAGGAATACAACAAAAAAAAATCATCCAAATCGGTCGAGCCGTTCTCGAGTTTTGCGCTTAGCAACATTCATTTTTATTTATATAGATAGTTATATATAATTATATAGATAGTTATATATAATTATATAGATAGTTATATATAACTATCTATATAAATAAAAATGAATGTTGCTAAGCGCAAAACTCGAGAACAGCTCGACCGATTTGGATGATTTTTTTTTTGTTGTATTCCTTATTGTCACGACCAGGTTTATATATTTTTTTATAAAAACCCACCGAGACAATTTCCATGGCAACGAAGTCGCGGGCGGAAAGCTAGTTATAAATAATATTAGGTACCTAATAACAAGATAAAGTAAACAAACAAGGGCACGGACATCAAGTCTGTGGATTTAAGTAGCTCAAATAAAATAATGAAACCATTGATTTTTATTTCAATAGATTATTTTATATTTTTATTAAATGGATCCATAGAAGGTTATAATTACTAAACTTAAAAAGAAAATCTCGCAGCGCCATCTAACTCCAAACTAAGCAAGTCTTGTGCTAAATGGGTGCTAGATAACAAATGAACTACTAAACACTTTTTTGTAAATACCTATACAGGGTGAAAAAAAAACCTCCTAGCTATATTCAAAATCCTGAACCAGTATCACTTGCAGAACACTGTTTTTTTATTTTTTTGGTAGGTTTTTTTTTCTAAACGTAGATACCACTCGGGTGCACCCCCAGAGCGCTACCCGCACCCCTCGCGTGTCTGGTGTAGGAGTAACGTCTACGTTTAGGCAAAAAATGAACTATTCCCATCGAAGAAATATAAAAAAAAATAATTTTTTTTTCATAATTGTGTTCTTTGAGTGATACTGGTTCAGAATTTTGAATATAGCTAGGAGGTTTTTTATCACCGTGTATATCATACATAAACACGAAAACTTGATGGAAATATAATTTTCAAATATTTGTGTTGGTCTCGCAACGGAATCCGCAACCTTGAGATCAGTAGGCAATTCAACTACCAATCTTTATAATGAAAAATAAAACAACTACGCTCGAATCTTCGAAACGTGCCTAGTTATTTTTTTTTTCGAAGTAAAGAAGAAAAATCCGAAAAACTATTCATCATTCAAATAACCCGTCCCTTGTCATCCATGACGCAAATTTGCCCATTTCATTTCCGCCATTCCCACATTGAATGAATAACCTAGATTTATTCATCACTAGCTTTTCGCCCGGGACTTCATTCCCGTGAGAATTATAGAGCCTTTATTTTAAGCTAAATTTGTAAAGTTTCATTAAAATCCATTCAGTAGTTTTGGCGTGAAAGAGTAACAAACATCCATACATACAAACTCTCGCGTTTATAATTTTAGTAGGGATTTATTTTTACTATTTGGATATTCCAGCCGTTTTGTACGCCTCTCAGTGGATTTGCGAAGATCACTTATATTTATGGAATGATAAAAAATAGCAATGCGGACGCCGTTTCCTTAACAACATGGGTTATATCTATTACCACCAATTTGGGTATGTCTCTTATTTAATACTAGCTTTTATGTAGGCATCCTGGGCCCCGATTCTGTAACTTCAGTTGTGTGTCGATGGAATGGTCACCATTATATCCGTTCAGGTGGCGAAATTGAGAACTATCCAAATTTCATATATCTAATGACGGTTGCTTCGACTAGTGGCGCTACAGCCAACTGAATTTTCAGTTGCTAGGTAGTTTGCAACTTTACGTTCGGTTGGCGGTAGCGCTGCTGGTCGGGATGGTTGTCAGCAAGTATGTGAAAATTAAATACTTCTCAATTTTGCCACCTGAACAAATAAAATGGCCTTCATTCCATCGACACACAACTGAAGTTACAGAATCCCTGGTGTGGCCTTAAAAAGTCGGGCCTAGAACCATCGTATGTTTCCACAAGGTTTTTGGGGTAGTTAACAATCTTTACCATCAGAGTTAGTAGTTTTGCTTTTATTTATTATGTGAAGACGAAATACAAAAATAACTTTGTGATTTGCAAGCTTTATTTAGTCACTTTGACGGCCGGTTTTGTTGCGTGGTAGTGACGCTGCCTCTTGATCGACGGGTTCTGGGTTCAATTCCCGGTCGGGGAAATTTTTATGTAAAAAACATGTTTGTCCTCTTGTCATGGGTGCTCGTGTTTGTCTTTGTGTATGTTTCAAGGGACCCCAGATATTTGTTTTATGCCAAAGTTATTTTCATCACCGAACTGACATTAACTAAGTACTAACCTGAATATTACTTCTGTCTGAATACGGTAAACTCAAAAACCACTGAACGGATTTTCGTACAGTTTTCACCAATTTGTTGATTAGTGATTAGGTACTCATTGTTTTGTGTAAATTGGTTTAAACATGAGAAAAGTGTGCGTGTCCCTAGTGCAGTATAATAGTAGCGTGTTAACGAAAGTTAAAATACCGTAGAAGTACCTAAAGTAATAACAAATCTTCAAAATCATTTCCATTTTATATCTAGGATGTCTTTTTTTTTTACCAGACCATAAATTAAATAACGAATTTTCGCCTCCATACACCTTGTGCTCTAGCACGATAATGACAAACTCGCGCTCGGCTCACTCTAACACCCATATTCTTAGAAGTTAACTTGAGATTTCCTCGACTCCACTCAACCTCTGTCAAGGATTTTGACGTTTTTATTTGACACTTCCGTCCTCGACTTTACAATTTTCCTCAGTGGAGTCGAGGATGATTTGAGTAATCAACTGTCAAAGTTAAGGTACCTCGCGACCTACCTTAAGATTTTCTTAACGCTTTATTCGATGCTTGAACTTGTTGTATGCTAATTTTTCATATGAAAAATGAATTATTTTGAAGATTTCGTGGATTATCTTTATGATAATAAATCGTTAAATATTAATATCGAATAAAGATTTACGCTATAGCTAGTGCCATCTATCGTCGAGTAGCTGTATGCCACGTTCAAGGAATCTTCAGGTGACAACTGAGAATACCAAATTCGAGGTCGTTTCGAGAATTTCCTTAGCTGAAGTTGAGTGGAGGAAGTTTCGAGTTAACTTCTTAGAATACGGGTGTGAGACTTCACTTTGATTGCGCGAGGGTCCCGCGCAAAGGCTTGCTCGCCCTATGGCGTTGTCAATGTTGATATTTTGACATAGGACTGCGGTGTTGTCGCGGAGCTGTCACTATCGTACTCGGCCTGCAGGTCTGTGGATCAGCTGATTTACCTTTGATTGGGCAGTCGACCTTTTATTTTGAGAATTTATTGTGGCAAGTTGTTCAATCTCATGGAGACAACCACCCCCTAAAGTTATGCTTGTAAAGTCCTTAAGTAGTCAAAACAATTGTTAATCCAACATTTTGAAATGGATTGAGCTTTTCACTGAATACTCTGGGTGAGCTTGCTACATCCTCGACCACATCTCCGCCTCTATGCTAGATTGTGGTCAAGAGCAAACTCATCATCTATAAAAAAAACTTTATTTTATTTTATTTACTTAGATGTAAGTATTTTCCATAACACACTTATAACTATATTTTTAAATTTCAGCTCGCCTATTTACAGTATATGTAGACTCCAGGGACAAAACCCTAATGGCGAACTTTATAATCTCTGCGGCCTTGAGTGCCGCGGTGTTATGTACCGCTTTTTACTACCAAAAGATCCATCAGAGTGATAGGCCTAGGGAAAATGAAACAGAAGTGGTGGAAGAGAGGCGTCGCAGATCTATTTCTAAAGTACGTAGACTAAGATTTTTTACCCATATATGCACAGTTGGTCATTTTTAGTATTTTTAAAACGCACCCGTGTGAGGGATATAAAAAATAATTTCCTTCCATTTTGGACTGGGAGTGAAAAAAAAACCTAGAATGGGCCATCTATCTACCTACTCTTCCCAGGTATACGTATAGTAAAAGTCTGTGAGAGGGATGCGAGGGTTTTGCTTTATAATGGGCGAAAGCCTCTCACCATTATGCAACTTGTTCCATCTGATAACCCTCAAAATTTGAGTCAAGCGTGGCATCTAGTGGCTCTGAGAACCTTTGATGGTCTGCCTACCCCGTCAGGGATTATAGACGAAGGCGTATGTATGTATGTATGTATGTATGTATGTAACTTTAGGGGAAGGACAATGTTAAAAATCGTAAGTAAGTTTCGCCCTCGTCATAATCTACTTTGGATAAGTGGTACGAGTCTGTAGTTCTCTGAACGAGACACAGATGGCGTTAACCTACACGCATGACGTAATGTGCTTATAGACTGAGATCCCAGGGCCGCCAGACCTTACTTATTTTCTCAGTAACCAAAAGTGTGGTAAAGAGTAGTGCTAATACGTACTAACTATTAACATATGAATACCTGCTAGCTTGGGCCGACGGCCAACTTTTAGTTACCAGGTTCTGAAGGTACTTTCAAAAATTACTCACTTGTCTTGAAGTCTTGTCTGCAACACATTTAATTTAACCAAGGGTCATATTCGACCTGTTTAATAAAGAACACTCCCCCTCTACCTCAATCTCTACTTAAAGTTTTCATAAGAGCCTTTCAGGTATCCATATATCTATAAATAAAAATCGCAGACCGAAATAGTTCTGGGCATATGTGGGTTTAAGCAACTGGCGTTCAATTCTTCGAAAATATTTTTTGGGAGTAACCAAAGATTTATATTCATTACGACATAGCTTAGGAGTGAGACTAATAAAATAGGGATTCATTTTAGTATGTTGTTGTTTTGAGACTCTCATGAGAGGGAAGTCATGAGAGTTGATTGCCAAGGAATACATAACCTTAAACGTTATGTATAAGGTTATGTATTCTGTATGTGTTCTGTGTTATGTATTCTGCCTTGTGTGTGTGTGTGTGTCAACTAATCTTAAGCAAAATAATACAAGTTTGTATTTATTTTGCTTAAGATTAGTTGACACACACACACAAGGACACAGTTGCCCCTCGATCGCGGTAAGTTTGAACGTGTTTACCAAAGCTAAACCGCTCACGCCTGTAATCCCTAACGGGGTAGGCAGAGCATCAGTGGTTCTAGAAAACCACTTAATGCCACGTTTGACACAAATGGTGAGGGTTATTAGATGGAACATGTTGTGTAATGGTGAGAGGTGGTCAGCCTTTCGCCCATGATACAGCAAGACCCTCAGGTCCCATTTACTGATTTTTACAGTATGCCTGGGAAGAGTAGGCAGTTCCACATTCTTAGTTTTTCTTTCACTCCCAGTCCAGCGTGGATGTCTTTTGTATTCTGCCCAATAGAAACGTCAAATAGAAACGTGAGCGATTTAGTTTTGGTAAACACGTTCAAACTTACCGCGATCGGAGGGCTGTATCTACTCGACATGAGGCAAGCGATTCAAAAATAGGGCTCCAGCTACCATTAATAACGTCGATTTCCATTGATCATTGACCTCTACCACCTACTCACACACATCCGACCTGTGACGAAACTTTTTGTTGCCGACTAAAATCCTTTTAAAATTTTATTCTATAAAAGAATATACTCTTTAAAAATACTTTATTAATTTGACATGAAGATTAATGCTTGACTTATTTAAAATTATTACTTTATTTGCTTGACATTGATCTTAAACTTAATTTATATTTTACTTATATTCTTTTTTTTTTAATATTTGACGAAATAAAAATAAATACAGTAATAAATTTCAAAACTTTAACAACCTAATGTTAAAAATTAATGCAGTTAAATAAAAAAATTAACAATTTAAATTGATGCTTAATAATAAACTAATTTGAAAATAACAAATACAAAAATTATACCTACATGTTAAGAAACACTATAATCATTAATATTCCCAATTATCACATATTCCTTATAATCATTATTTATCATGTAATATTAGTTTTTTTTTAAATTAGAGATCAAGTTTGTGGATGCAAAAAAAAATTGATAAAAAAAGTTTTTATTGTCATCTGTTCCGGCCCGCAGTCCAACAACCCGCTTTGGGCCAGCGTGGTAGACTAGGGCCTAACCCTTTCTTAATAGAACAAAGCATTTTTATATGGTTTGTTAGTAATTGGTAAATAAAAGACCAATTTAAATGGTTTAGTACAGGGGTCCAAATCATTTTCAGTCCGCGGCGCACTTATAACATCTGAATTTAGTCTCGGCGCCCTAACCCAGCTAGACAGTCAAAATAGATAGGTAAAATGATGCTTGTTAGGTAGATAGGCGCAAAAATTTAAACATCGACAGTATGAAGTTGAGTTTTTTTATCGATTTATTAGAATACTCTATTAAAACAAAAACAGCTACCTAGTCAGTGTGATAGGTTGATTTTTGCGATCTCCACACGTTTTTCAATGCGTTGTATTGTTTAATTTGTACCCACCAATCTTTAAGTTCTGCACTGTTCTGTCTACGGCGCACCAGAGCGCCGCGGCGCACAGTTTGGGAACCTCTGGTTTAGTAAATAAAACACCAATTTAGTAATGTGATAATAAACATTCGTCCGGCACCCACTGTGAACTAGGCCATCACCGCGCATTTTCAGCTGGTCCACTATATAAATCTACAATTAGAAATTTTCAAGCTAATTACATAATGTTTGCGTGCGTGTATGCGTGTATGTTTGGCCGAATGTACATATATGTGTTGTGTATATGTAATTTCTTTTTCTACACTCATTTCGTAAATGTATTCAAATTTTGATCTTAGATACACAAAAACGAGCTCCAAAATTACCTTTGTAGTCATATCATATCATACTAAGTATATTATAAAATAAAGTCCCCAGCCCCGTTTGGCTGAACGCGATAAAATCAGAAACTAAACGGATTTTCATACGGCTTTTACCAATGAACGGAGTGATACAAAAGGAAGGTATATGTGTATAATTCATTCACAAAATTCCCACGGGAACGAAGTTAACTTTTTTTCTATCTCTAAAAAAGATGTTTTCCAGCAAAGCCAACTAGTATACAAGATGTTTTAAAAAAAAACAAAAGAAAAGAAATTTAATTTTAAAAGTGAAATATTAGCAACTCTAGTAATCAGTTGCACGGTTTAACATCTTTCAAAATGAAAGTTTCATATAATTAATATGACATACTTGTCATATTTGTAGTAGAGCTGCGCAATAAGCTAAATTTTAATTAATTTTGAATTATCTTTTTTTTGTTTTTTTTTTAAACACCTTGTATAAATATGTTTATGAGATTATGCCGGTCAACAGGTCCTAATACGACTTGTGATGTGAATAAGTCTTTTAAAAAAATAAAGTCCCTCCCTAAAAGGCAATCAGCTTTTCGCAACTTTTTTTTTGTGAATTTTTCAAAGATCACTTTAGTGGACTCATTCGCATCCATAGTCTTATCTAATGATTTACTTACTTCTTTCTTCAATAATGAAAGTTAAGTAATATGGATCGTAGGTCTGAAAATAAACGATTTTTTTTCTTAATATATATTTTTTGTACATTTCAGGGTGCGGCCCACCACCAACATGCAGGCTACGGCCAGCAACCGGCGCAAACCGGCAAAAGCCGGCGCAAACCGGCGTGATATATCTCCAGTATCATTTAAAAAAATTAAAAGAATTACCACCATAGCGTGAAGAAAAGACAATATGATTTAAGATAAACACCTTTATTATGTGACATCCAATAATTGTCATAAGGTCAGTTTTCCGGTATTCATTGCAAACTAATCTTCGAACACCAATCTATGTTAAGGACAAAATATTTTCTGCCAATGAGTACTATCTCTGTCACGACGAAACCAATCTAAATGGAATTCTACTTATACTTTTTACAATTTGTTTATGATACACCACAAAAATCAATATAACTCCAATGACCCCGTATGCTGGATATGGTTAAAAAGCGTACTCTCATTTCCAAAACAGAATATGGGTAACTAGTCATTAATTGTAACATGTTAATTAATTTTAATGTCAATTTAATTTTGCTCATGAATTTTGTCTCAAACAGTATTTAATTGCCAAAAATCCGTGAAAACTGAACCTTGCATATATATGTACAGAGTCGTATGGTTCATTATAAAGTACCAATAACGTTTTTTGATTCCTAAATATTAAGTCCACTTAGAAAATATTTATTCTTTTAAGTAAGTGTATGCATATACAGGATTTTAAATAATTTTATTTTTCTGACTGAAAATGTTTGTTATGATTAATTTATTATTGTGCCATATATCAACTTAAAGTTAAACATAAAGTACCTTAGATGAAATTATATATTGTACAGAGACCAGCGGATTTTTGTAATAAAATAATTATTGTCCAATTAGAGCATTGTAACTAAAAATTTAAATTATTGTGACACTTAATAAAATTATCTGTAGTCAAAAGGCAGTATACTCGAACGACACTGCTTTGTTTTCTATATTTCTGTTTAGCAAATAGGAACAGTACCTACACTATAAAGAGCATTTGAAGTTAGCACTTTGTTTCGACGAGGATACACAATATTTAAAAATACATATATATATTTCACAATTTAACCTCTCATATACTTACAGAGGAGTCAAATCACATATCTCACGAAAAAAAATAAGAATCGAATTATTTTAATATATTATTCCATTCTATCGGTTTTGTATCTAATATGAAACACGTAGGTTTGACAGTGCATCTCGAAATAGTTACAAACAAAACGAGACTGAGGAGTGCACGACACGTATTGCGATAAGCTTGATTTAGCAATTAAAATGGTAACCGCTTGCCTCTGTACAAACGAAAATTTAATGTGTCAGATGAAGCTGCCACGTGTCGAAAAGCTTCGTAACTACTACATAATAAAATAGTTTTACCAATGTACACAATTCCACAACTGATGTTGCGAGTTTAGTGAATCTCGTTCAAATGTAGATATAACATATACGTTATGGCTAAAGGCAGGTGTCGACAAACTTAAGATTAGCCAGCTAGGTTGGGCATAGGTGTTGGAGCCGGGTGGGTCCTCCCCTGAAAAATAACCAATGAGGTTGGGTTATATTAAGTTTAGCCGGCTAATCTCAAGTTTATGTTTAAACGTATCTTTAGCCGTAACATGTACGTAGATTAGTCAAATTAGATTGCGAATAGTGACTTTTACGCTAAAAATTATAGATAAAGGCTATATTATATACCTAGTAGGTATTCAGTCATTTTATAAAATTCTATATAATAATTTAAAATTATAACTTGATATATATATAATTTTTAAATATAATATATAATATATAATTTTTAAATAGTGAAATTTAAATGTATAAGTAGTTAATAATTCATAATCATAATACGCAAACAATAAAATCGATAATAAAAATCGCTGCTTAGTATTTTGCTCAAGGCCATTGTAACACTCACAAAATGAATACTTAATCTATTTATCTATTAGAGTGTAAAACCTACAATCTCGCCTTTTTATTTACCTATTGCCCTTTAGTAGGTAGTTTGATATGGATGGGTATGGAGACGTATTTTTGAATCAATAGAATTTGTGAATTGCATGCGAATCTTGTCAATTCGTATGCGAATTGGAATTCTATTGTTTCAAAAATACGTCTCATGTACTAAAGGAATCGTGAATTATATGTAATGTTTTTTTATCATTAATATGTCTTTGTTAAAGTTCTATAACAATATTAGTCATTGATAATTAGTCCGTCAAATATAGTTAGTAATATAAAGTACTAGCATTTCGCCTGGGTCTTCGTTCCGGTGTAAATTCGGAAAAATTATGTAGCCTATGCCCATCGGGGATAATGTAGCTTTCTAATGGCGAATGAATTTTTCAAATCGGTCCAGTAGCCGTTTCGCAGCCTATTCAATGCAAGCAAACAGTTCCTCTTTATAATATTAAGTATAGATAAAGGTGTATTAACCTTTTCACCGCCAAACTCCGATATATCAGACGTTTAAGTTTCGTGCCCTCGCCACCAAAATCTGATATATCAGACAAATAAAATTACTAATTTAACTGTATTTTTTCTAATTATTGAACGCCACGACATCAATAATTTCTGACTTGTAGCTGGGATTAATAATAATTTTTCTTTTGAATTGATTTGTGTCTTGTGTTTGGTACCCCTAAGTTCTCTCCTCTTAGCAGTTTTTTTTTGGAACGTGTCTGTGACTTTCCCCATCGTGCATTTTCTCTCTACAACGTGAAGTTGGCGGAATTGCTATCACGCAGATTGCCATAATACAAGATTCTATTCAATAATTATTTTTTAATGTCGTGGCGTGTGGTGAACGTTTATGACGAAAACTCTTGGCGCTAAAAAGGTTAAAAATGTTGTCCTTGCATATGCATGTTATTGACGAAAATTTGCTGACATATTTATGACTGATTATTTGTACCTATATGTTACAGTTAAAACGGTTTCAGCTGATAAGTAGCGTTTTCCCTAGTTAATACTGGCTGCCTTTGTTAAAACTAGTATTTCCTACTTAAAACTAGATTTGTGTCGATCTTGACAGATGCAACTGCGACAAGAAGGTTTGTTAGTAGGTTTGGTTAGGTTAGAACTGTGTCCCCCAATCGACTGTGGTTGCGTTAAGCGGTTGTCGCAGTCCCAAACATAACTTACTTCTATATCTTTACTGTTGATGACATCAATTCTAAACATTCTAGTTGTAACAAAGGCGATGTAACTAAAAACGGGTTTTAACTGTACCTAATTACATTCCTTTGTTCGCACAAGGACTGATTCTCAAAAGGACGGATTCTCTTAGGGACAGATTTATAAAAACGAAGAATTTATAAAAACCGTTTTTAGTAACATTTGTTTGAAAACTCTGACACCAGGGTTAGCCAAGTTCGCCGCACACTTGACTATACCTACACGATAAGAAGAAGATTAGGTAATTAACATATAGGTATTTATGAAATGATTCTTTGAATACATATTTTTACACTAAGTGAGTGTAAAGTCAAGTCTTGAACTGTACCCTATTGTTGAATCCCTCTATCACCGATGGGGTTAAAACCGTTTTTTTTTACTTACACCCTATAACACCCGTATTCTAAGAAGTTAACTTGAAACTTCCCCCACTCAACTTCAGCTAAGGAAATCCTCGAAACGACCTCAAAGGTATTGTAACCTCAAGATTCCTTGAACGTGGCATACAGCTACTCGACGATGGATGGCACTAGCTAGCGTAAATCTTTATTCGATATTAATCTTTAAAGATATAATATCATAAAGATAATCCACAACATCTTCAAAATAATTCATTTTTCATATGAAAAAAGTAGCATACAACAAGTTAAAGTATCGAATAAAGCGTTAAGAAAATCTTAAGGTAGGTCGCGAGGTACCTTAACTTTGACAATTGATTACTCAAGTCATCCTCGACTCCACTGAGGAAAATTGTAAAGTCGAGGACGGAAGTGTCAAATAAAAACGTCAAAATCCTTGACAGAGCTTGAGTGGAGTCGAGGAAATCTCGAGTTAACTTCTAACACCCGTATTCTAAGAAGTTAACTCGAAACTTCCTCCACTCAACTTCAGCTAAGGAAATCCTCGAAACGACCTCGAATTTGGTATTCTAACCTCAAGATTCCTTGAACGTGGCATACAGCTACTCGACGATAGATGGCACTACCTAGCGTAAATCTTTATTCGATATTAACCTTTAACGATTTATTATAATAAAGATAAAGATAATCCACGAAATCTTCAAAATAATTCATTTTTCATATGAAAAAAGTAGCATACAACAAGTTCAAGCATCGAATAAAGCGTTAAGAAAATCATACGGTAGGTCGCGAGGTACCTTAACTTTGACAGTTGATTACTCAAATCATCCTCGACTCCACTGAGGAAAATTGTAAAGTCGAGGACGGAAGTGTCAAATAAAAACGTCAAAATCCTTGACAGAGCTTGAGTGGAGTCGAGGAAATCTCGAGTTAACTTCTAACACCCGTATTCTAAGAAGTTAACTCGAAACTTCCTCCACTCAACTTCAGCTAAGGAAATCCTCGAAACGACCTCGAATTTGGTATTCTAACCTCAAGATTCCTTGAACGTGGCATACAGCTACTCGACGATAGATGGCACTACCTAGCGTAAATCTTTATTCGATATTAACCTTTAACGATTTATTATAATAAAGATAAAGATAATCCACGAAATCTTCAAAATAATTCATTTTTCATATGAAAAAAGTAGCATACAACAAGTTCAAGCATCGAATAAAGCGTTAAGAAAATCATACGGTAGGTCGCGAGGTACCTTAACTTTGACAGTTGATTACTCAAATCATCCTCGACTCCACTGAGGAAAATTGTAAAGTCGAGGACGGAAGTGTCAAATAAAAACGTCAAAATCCTTGACAGAGCTTGAGTGGAGTCGAGGAAATCTCGAGTTAACTTCTAACACCCGTATTCTAAGAAGTTAACTCGAAACTTCCTCCACTCAACTTCAGCTAAGGAAATCCTCGAAACGACCTCGAATTTGGTATTCTAACCTCAAGATTCCTTGAACGTGGCATACAGCTACTCGACGATAGATGGCACTACCTAGCGTAAATCTTTATTCGATATTAACCTTTAACGATTTATTATAATAAAGATAAAGATAATCCACGAAATCTTCAAAATAATTCATTTTTCATATGAAAAAAGTAGCATACAACAAGTTCAAGCATCGAATAAAGCGTTAAGAAAATCATACGGTAGGTCGCGAGGTACCTTAACTTTGACAGTTGATTACTCAAATCATCCTCGACTCCACTGAGGAAAATTGTAAAGTCGAGGACGGAAGTGTCAAATAAAAACGTCAAAATCCTTGACAGAGCTTGAGTGGAGTCGAGGAAATCTCGAGTTAACTTCTAAGAATATGGGTGTTAGAGTATACATTTTTAATGTTACACCGCTTGGCACTTCCAAAAGAGTGAAGGGAAATTTTACTTTACCGTGACAATACTGGTAGTGCTACGGGTAAAAGTACAGAGGTCAGCGCATCAGACTACCCCATTACCATTGCAGAGTGTGCGCGTGTGGTAACCTGATGTGTGGCCTTCTGTACATTTCCTGTGCTATCACACCGTTACCAGTAGTTAACAAGGAAGGCACTGGCACTTGAGATGAAGTTGATGAGTACATAATTTTCCACGTTAAAAAACTTATTGAGTCACCGACTTCAAACCCAACAACAGTTCGCACAAAGATATTTTTCTGCAGACTACAATGCCTATTAGCAGGTAACCACAAACGAAAATGTCACTCATTTATTAAGATGATGTTCTGGTGTGTAGTTTTTTTTTTCGTTGAGTTTTTTAAAAGCGCTGAATCATTATTGATAAAATTTATATGGGACCACCTCTGGAGTATACTCTTTCGAAAAAAAATAATTTTGATGATCGGTCCATAATTGGCGGAGAAATCGGTGAACATACCTACTTACATTAAAAAAAAACAGTCGAACATAGAACTTCCTCCTTTTTTTAAGTCTGTTGAAAATGACGATGTCAATGTATGTGATTTTATTTTATAACACCTCCAATCCTAAGTCTCGAGCAAAAATTTATTAATTTTTTTAAAATGTTTGGAGCAAATAAATATTTTGTTTATACTTATTACTTTTTATGTCAAACGTGGCATCAAGTGGTTTCCGAACCACTGATGCTCTGCCTACCCCGTATGGGATTACAGGCGTGAGCGTATGTAAGTAATGTATGATATACTTTTATTAGTAGCGCCATTGGGAATGAGGTGATCCAAGGGATAGAGTAAGTTTAATCCGCCAATAAGGCGTCACGGGAAAATAAAATTTTCCTTGACTACTGGTGCCTAAGTAAAAAAACGGTTAAAACGGTGATGGATAGATAGAAACTCTTTTTTCAATCTGGGAATGATTAGACACTTTGCCTAATTCACTACATTTGGAGTGAATGTTCCCTACTGATCAAGATCGGCGACGAGGAGCCCGGAGGAGCTGTACGAAAAAAAGTTAATTCAACTCCTATAATTCGACTCGTACGGTAGACCATATCCACACAGTAAGGCAGATTATGCAGAAGTGCGAAGAGTATAACCAGCCACTGTGTCTAGCTTTTGTGGACTACGAGAAACCCTTCGACTCAGTCGAGACCTGGGCCGTTCTGGAGTCCTTGCAGCGTTGCCAAGTCGATTAGCGATACGTGGAGGTGCTGAGAAGCCTATATAATATGGCAACGATGACAGCCCAAGTACAAAACCACCGTACAAGACCAATCCAATTGCTCAGAGGTGTTAGACAGGGGGATGTCATATCCCCGAAACTGTTTACCAATGCTCTAGAGGACGTCTAGACGCTAGATTGGAATGGACTGGGCATCAATGTCAACGGCTTTCTATCGCACCTCCGCTTCGCAGACGACATAATAATATTGGCAGAAATACCACAAGTCCTGCAAGAAATGCTGCACAGCCTTAACGCTGCCTCAAGACTTGTCGGCCTTGGTATGAACTTGGACAAAACCAAGGTCATGTTCAATGATCATGTCGTACCCAGGCCGATCTCTGTTGACGGTGTTACGCTCGATGTTGTTCAGGAATACGATGCTGTTCAGGAATACATAGCAGTTAGGTAGAGACAACTTCGAGCGGGAAATCACCAGAAGAGTGCAGCTTGGCTGGGCAGCATTTGGGAAGCCGCGTCATATCTGTTCGTCGCCACTCCCGCAGTGTCTAAAGACCAAGGTCTTTAATCAATGCGTCCTACCAGTCATGACCTACGGAGCCGAAACGTGGAACATGACAGTGAGGTTGGCCCACCGATTGCACGTCGCTCAGCGAGCAATGGAACGCTCCATACTCGGGATCTCGCTAAGGGATAGAATCCGAAACGAGGTCATCCGACAGAAAACCGGAGTGATGGATATTATCCAAAAGTGTAGCAAGCTGAAGTGGCAGTGGGCTGGCCATGTCTGTCGCAGAACCGACGAGCGTTGGAGTAGATAGGTTCTCGAATGGAGACCACGTCTTGGCAAACGTAGTGTAGGATGCCCCCCAGCCAGATGGTCAGATGACCTAAAGAAGATAGCGGGTAGTGGCTGGATGAAAACAGCGGAGGATATGTTCAAGAGTGGACTGCAATAGGCTGATATGAATTCGACTCGTTAGAGCCACTTAGAACTTATAAAATTATATATGGTGACCCTAATCAATTAGGATGCCCACCAAACTGAACAACTTTCCCCATGGAACGCAAGGAAATAAGAAAAAATGTTTTCACCTCCTTCGAATTGTGCCATTACCTGATTTGTCAGTTTTACATGGGAAGTTACAAATATTTTTTGGAAATTTCACATAGGATCCGAGTGAAAGTTGTTCAGTTTCATTATTTCCCCTTATTTCGCTAATCTGAGGTAACCCCATAGATAGACTAGTGGAATTACAATCTTCGGTCAGCCTCCGATGATGCTCACTAACACCATCTATTAGTACATGTGAATAATGGAACAGCGGTCTAGTCGCGTCGCTGACGAGGCTACTAGCATAAAGAGTTGGCTAGCTCTATCTGTTTAAAAATAATAGAACTAGTACTAACTCGAGGTTGTCACATAGACATAAAAAGCGCCATTGGCGTGGAGTAGTGGAACTACAATTAGACCAAGATCCCAGGGCCGCCAGACCTTACTTATTTTCTCATAAACCAAATGTGTGGGAAATAGTAGTGCTAGTACGTACTAGTTATGTATGAATACCAGCTATCCTGGGCCGACGGCCAATTTTCAGCTACCAGGTTCTGAAGATACTTCCAAAAATTGCTCACTTGTCTTGAAGTCTGGGTGCTATAAAAAGTATTGTTATAGTTCCCTGAATATCATATACAAAAATCACGGCTCAGATTGTAGGTATAATCGCATAATTTACTTGCGAACTGTAAAGCGTCTGGCAGAAAAGAGTGTCTGGCGGTGTTGAACATTAATTTTTATATTTAATTAATTATATTCTATAAGACATCAGCAGCCAGACTTCAAAACAAGTGAGTAATTTTTTGAAGTACCTTCAGAACCTGATAGCTGAAAATTGGCCGCCGGCCCAGGTTAGCTGGTATTCATACATTACTAGTAGTGCTAGTACTACTATTTCCCACACATTTGGTTTATGAGAAAATAAGTAAGGTCTGGCGCCCCTGCGATCTTGTCTAAATCTTTGCTCTGCTGCCGATGCCCAGTGACGCCATCTATTTTAATACATGTGAATAATGGAACAGCATCAAGACGGGTCGCTGACGAGGCAAGCTCCTTCTGTTTTAAAATAATAGAACTAACTAGGTGTATCAGCGAGGAGGTCCACACGAAGGTTTCATGGTATTTAACCAAATTTTAAAAAATCTGTTAAGTAAAAATGCTCGTCTTTTTAAGACCATTCCTTAGCAGATTCGTCAATAATTTGAGTGAATATTCGCGAATGTCAGCATTTCACCCCTCTTAAGGCCTTCATAGTTTGTTTTTTTAATGTTTATTAAACGCACATTGTCAAGGGCAGATTTTTTCTGAAAAGACAAAATCCTGCGCTAAGTGTGCGGTCTAATGGAATTCCTTTCATATAATTTTGGTATACGTTGTCTCCTATCGTCATTGCTGTGCTGATTTTTTCCATGTATTCATTATTAAGATCAGGTGCGCGCGTTAAGAGTGACCAAGGCATTTCACAGTCCCGTGCTTTTCGAGAGACCATATTAATTTTACTGCTGTTGACTTCATGAAGTCTTCGACAAAGAATACATTTTAATTTCTTGAGGTTGTTCTCATAATATAATTGATTTGGCCTAGTTTTTAATTCGTTGATCAGTTTCTTATTCGATATTACCCCTTTAGTTTTGTGTTCAAGATACTCTTCATATTTCGTGTCATTTCTCAATAGCTCGTGTAAGTACCGTGCTAAGAGCTCCGGCGTGGCAAAATCCTCTATAAGGATAGCAGATTTCGGGTTTGGTAGAAAGTCACGTACTGTCGGAGAGCCAAAATAGATTGGTACCACCCCCTGTTCGATGGGTCTCCACAACTTTTCTGATATATAATCTGCACACACTCCACTTTCTATTGCTATTTGAAACTTGTATCTGGCAGTGTAATGCAGAAATTTACATCTCTGCGTTATAAATACTCTTTCGTTTTTTGCACCACCCTGAAATTCTTTTGGTAGTTCTTTATTGTTAATTCTATCCCCGTAAGAGTCTATACTTATGTACTCCATCAGTTTCAGAACATATTTGTCTCTGTCAATAAAAGAATGAGGATTGCTTTGTAAGTACATTATTGGTGCAATTTCTTTCAAGTAGTAGTTCTTCACTGTCGTATTTACAAAGTATTTTTTACTGGTTATTTGTTTAATAAAGGGTTCTTTTTCTTTTTGATCTTTGTAAGCTTGTAAATACCATAGAGGAAATGGAACATCACTGTATCTGCTGTATGTTGCTGAAAAATTAAAGAGTTCCAAAAATTTATCATTCATGAACAGAATATTGGCTCTAGGTGCCTCGTTATATATCAGCCCCCAGAGAATGTTAGAATTCCTGTACTGCGGAAACCTTCCAAACATATTGCCATGCATGATGTAGGCACCTATTGCTGTTAAATTTTCCTCGTGGTGATAAAAATTACATGCAACAATCTTACGTTCGGTAGTTGGGCAGAAAAAAGGTGTTTTGACACGACCTCCTGGCACTTCCAAACCCTCTTCGGGGATATACCACAGTATATTTGGAATTACCGTCTCACTCAATTTACTGTTCTTATGCAACTTTTCTTTTCGAAAACTGTTAATTAAAAAAAAAGTACGAATTATTAGCAACACCAAAACACTGATGCCCAGAAATTCGGAATAATATTTTTTAACCATCTTATATAAACAATAATATTCTCTTTGTTTTTCTATGTCTATCTAGTGTTTATATTCTCTTTGATGTCTATGAATTCAATACAAAAAAACTTTAGACCCCTAGCACACGGCGTATTTTAAACGCTCAGACACGCGCAGATGACGCGTATATAAGCGCTTTAAGGCGACTACAGCACCTAAATTACGATTTTATGATGCGTAGATAAGCATGACGCACTGCATTAAATCGAAGAAAAAAAATACTACCGTAATGTTCAGGACATAAAATAGATAAGTAGTTTGCTGAAAACATGATTCAACACTTTTGGTCCGATAGAAAAAGCTCACAAAGTCACCTCTAAATATCAATATTCTGTATCTTTTAAGCTGTAAAAACGATAGTAAAATGCACACAGGAACTTGAATTTGCTATCAAAATGTTCGTGATTGAACACTCTCGATAAGTATGATGGCACTATTCCTATGTGTGCTGCCTTTATCGGGTGCTGTAGTCGCCTTAAACGAGATTTGAACGCAACCTTGTAACCTCAGCACACGGGGCCATCGTGAATCGCGCGTCTACTGTGCGTATACGCGCAGATACAGCGATACAAACGCGCTGTAGGGGCCCCTCAGGAAACGCGCGTTCATGAAACGCGCGTCGTCCGCGCGTTTAAAATACGCCATGTGCTAGGGGCCTTATTTATTTCTAGCATTGTATCCTAGTTTGTGGTCCAGTCCAGCCATAGACAGAAAAAATAAGTTAAATACATATGTATGTTTTGTATGTCAGTTATTCTAGCAAAGAGAATTTAAACACTAGCTTTTTATATTCCAATTATATTCTAGAAAAAAAGGAGAATTGGCGGGTCCGTCCCCAGTTTGTAGAAACGGAGGCTCAAAAAATTATTGATGGGATGAATTTATAATTTATTTTTTATTTAACCTCACAGTAGGTGTTTAAAGTAGCTTTTGGGGATAAAGTGTCTAATGTTAAAAAAATAGTTTTGATGTAATTTTTGCACCTGTGTTCTGACTGATCATAGTATATCTGCGATCCGCCCCAGCTTCACACGGACGCAATCTGACCTTCCCTATATTTTCATAACAAACTTTGTCTTCACAAATAACGAACACTTCTTTCTTCAATAATAAAAGTTAAGTAATATGGATCATGGGTCTGAAAAGAAACGATTTTTTTCTTTAAATATATTTTTTGTATATTTCAGGGTGCGGCCCACCACCAACATGCAGGCTACGGCCAGCAACCGGCGCAAACCGGCGTGATATAATATCTCCCAGACACATTAAACAAAACTAAAAGAAATACCTCCATAGCGTGAACAAAAGACAATATGATTTAAGAAAGACACCTTTGAGGTGAGGTCAAGAGTTAACCCATCTTATAATAATAATTAAAAAACCTTTATTATATGACATCCAATAATTGACATAAGGTCAGTTTTCCGGTATTCATTGTAAACTAATCTTCGAACACCAATCTATGTTAAGAACAAAATATTTTCTGCCAATGAGTACTATCGCTGTCACGACAAAACCAATCTAAATAGAATTCTACTTATCCTTTTTACGATTTGTTTATAATACACCACAAAAATCAATATAACTCCAATGACCCCGTATGCTGGACATAGTCAAACAGCGTACTCTCATTTTCAAAACAGAATATTGATAACTAGTCATTAATTGTAACATGTTAATTAATTTTAATGTCAATTTAATTTTGCTCATAAATTTAATTGCCAAAAATCCGTGAAAATTGAACCTTGCATATGTATGTATAGAGTCGTATGGCTCATTTTAAAGTACCATTAACGTTTTTTAATTCCTGTATATTAAGTCCACTTAGAAAATATTTATTCTTTTAAGTAAGTGCATGAATATACAGGAATAATTTTATAAATAATTTTATTTTTCTGACTGAAAATGTTAGTTAAATATTTAATTTATCATGTTGTGCCATATATGAACTTAAAGTTAAATATAAAGTACCTTAGATGAAATTGTATATTGTACAGATACCAGCGGATTTTTGTAATAAAATAATTATTATAAAACTGTAATTTTTAGCTTTCGTGGTTATTGCATATAACTTTCAATTAGAGCATTTTAACTAAAAATGTAAATGATTGTGACACTTAATAAAATTATCTGTAGTCAAAAGGCAGTAGGTATACTCGAACGACACTGCTTTGTTTTCTATATTTCTGTTTAGCAAAAAGGAACAGTACCTACACTATAAAGAGCATTTGAAATTAGCACTTTGTTTCAACGAGGATACACAATATTTAAAAATATATATATTTCACAATTTAACCTCTCATATACTTACAGAGGAGACAAATCACAGATCTCACGAAAAAAAAAATCTAATCATTTTAATATATTATTCCATTTTATCGTTTTTGTATCTAATATGAAACATGTGGGTTTGACAAGGCATCTCGAAATTGTTACAAACAAAACGAGACTGAGGAGTGTACGACACGTATTGCAATAAGCTTGATTTAGCAATTAAAATGGTAACCGCTTGCTTCTGTACAAACGAAAATTTAATGTGTCAGATGAAGCTGCCACGTGTCGAAAAGCTTCATAAAATAGTTTTACTAATGTACATAATTCCACAACTGATGTTGCGAGTTCAGTGAATCTCGTTCAAACTTAGATATGGTATATGTGATGGCTGAAGACAGATGTCGACAAACTTACGAGTAGCCAGCTAGGTTGGAGCCGGGTGGGTCCTCTCCTGAAAAATAACCTAAGACACACCAATGAGGTTGGGTTATATTAAGTTTAGCCGGCTAATCTCAAGTTTATGTTTAAACGTATCTTTAGCCGTAACATGTAGGTACGTAAATTAGTCAAATTAGATTGCGAATGGTAATTTTTACGCTAAAAATAGTAAATAAAGGCTATATTATATATCTAGTAGGTATTCAGTCAATTTATAAAATTCTATATAATAATTTAAAATTATATTTTACAAAATAATTAAAAGACTCTCCATCGCGATTCAACGCGGGGACGCTGCGAGCGTGATGGGGACCTTTGATCTTGATGTAAACTTTTTGTTTTAAATTTCATTTTAGTCGTTTTTTAGTTTTGACATGTTATTTAATTATACAAAAAATTATATAATTTTTAAATAATGAAATTTAAATTAATAAGTAGTTGATAATTCATAATACGCAAACAATAAAATCGATACTGAAAATCACTGCTTAGTATTTTTTGTAACACTCGCAAAATGAATAGTTAATCTATTTATCTATTAGAGTGTAAAATCTACAATCTCGCCTTTTTTACCTATTACCCTTTAGTAGGTAGCTAGTTTTATCTCGTGAAGATAAGAGGTACAGTCAACTGTAAAAATAGGTTTTGACCCAACAGTACAGATATGGAGACGTATTTTTGAACGAATAGAATTTGTGAATTGCATGCGAATCTTGTCAATTCGTATGCGAATTGGAATTCTATTGTTTTAAAAAGAAGTCTCATGTACTAAAGGAATCGTGAATTATATGTAATGTTTTTTTCATCATTAGTATGTCTTTGTTAAAGTTCTATAACAATATTTACAACCTAGTTAATAATTAGTCCGGTCTAATATAGTTAGTAATATAAAGTAATAGCATTCCGCCCGGGTCTTCGTTTCAGTGGGAATTTGGAAAAATTATGTAGCCTATGTCCATCAGGGATAGCTTTCTAATGGTGAAAGAATTTTTCAAATCGGTCCAGTAGTTTCGGAGCCTATTCAATGCAAACAAACAAAAATCTTTCCTCTTTATTATATTAAGTGTAGATAAAGGTGTATTAAAAATGTTGTTCTTGCATATGCATGTTATTGACGAAAATTTACTGACATATTTATGACTGATTATTTGTATATGTTGCAATTACAACCGGTTTCAGCTAACAGCGTTTTCTCTAGTTAAAATAGTTTTCACTGGCTGCCTTTGTTAAAACTAGTATTTCCTACTTAAAACTGGATTGACAGATGCAACTGCGACAAGTAGGTTTGTTAGTAGGTTTGGTTAGGTTAGAACTGTGTCCCCCAATTGTGGTTGCGTTAAGCGGTTGTCGCAGTCCCAAACATAATTTACTTCTTTATCTTCACTGTTGATGACATCATATTTAAACATTCTAGTTGTAACAAAGGCCTTTAGTTAAAACTAGTTTTAACTAAAAAGGGGTTTTAAATGTTATTACATTCCTTTGTTCGCACAAGGACAGATTCTCAAAAGGACGGATTCTTAGGGACAGATTTATAAAAAGAAGATTTTATAAAAACCGTTTTCAGTAACATTTGTTTGAAAACTTTGTCACCAGGGTTAGCCAAGTTCGCCGCACACTTGACTATACCTACACGATAAGAAGAAGAAGTAGGTAATTAACATATTATTTATGAAATGATTCTTTGAATACATATTTTTACATTAAGTGACTAAGTGTAAAGTCAAGTCTTGAACTGTACCTATTGTTGAATCCCACTATCACCGATGGGGTTAAAACCGTTTTTTTTTACTTACACCGCTTGGCACTATCAATAGAGTGAAGAGAAATTTTACTTTACCGTGACATTACTGGTAGTGCTACGGGTAAAAGTACAGAGGTCAGCGCATCAGACTACCCCATTTTCATTGCAGAGTGTACGAGTGTGGTAACCTGATGTGTGGCCTTCTGTACATTTCCTGTGCTATCACACCGTTACCAGTAGTTGACAAGGAAGGCACTGGCACTTGAGATGAAGTTGATGAGTATATAATTTTCCACGTTAAAAAACTTATTGAGTCACCGGCTTCAAACCCAACAACAGTTCGCACAAAGATATTTTTTGCAGACTACAATGCCTATTAGCAGGTAACCGAAAACGAAAATGTCACTCATTTATTTAGATGATGTTCTGGTTTGTAGTATTTTTTGTTTTTGTTTTTGTTTTCGTTGAGTTTTTGTTTAAAACTCAACTTAATTTTTTTTGATAAAATGTATATCGGATTACGCCTGGCGTATACTCTTTTGAACAAAAAAATAATTTTGATGATCGGTCCATATTTGGCGGAGAAATCGGTGAACATACTTACATAAAAAAAATACAGTCGAATATAGAACCTTCTCATTTTTAAAGTCTGTTCTGTTGAAAATGACGATGTCATTGTATGTGATTGTATTTTATAACACCTCCAATCCTAAGTCTTGTGCAAAAATGTATTACTTACTTAATTTTTTTAAATGTTTGTAGCAAAAAAAAAATTGTTTATCGTACTTTTTATGTCAAACGTGGCATCAAGTGGTTCTGAACCAGTGATGCTCTGCCTACCCCGTGTGGGATTACAGGCGTGAGCGTATGTAAGTAACGTATGATATACTTGTATTATTAGTGCCATTGGTGATCCAAGGGACAGGGTACGTTTAATCCGCCAATAAGGCGTCACGAGAAAATAAAATTTTCCTTGACTCTACTAGTAGTGCCAAGCAGTAGGTAGTGCCTAAGTAAAAAAACGGTTAAAACGGTGATGGATGGATAGAAACTCTTTTTTTCAATCCGGGAATGATTAGACACTTTGCCTAATTCACTACATTTGGAATGAATGTTCCCTACTGATCAGGATCGGCGACGAGGAGCCCGGAGGAGCTGTACGAAAAAAAGTTAATTCAATTCGTATAATACGACTCGTTAGAGTCTCTTAGAACATATAAGTGTGATGGTGATGAATTTTAATTTGTATAAAACTTTTAAGACTACCCGCCACCTTTTTGCATGCTTATTTTATACTAGCTTCCCGCGCGGGACTTCGTTCCCGTGGGAATTCGGGAAAATCATGTAACCTATGTCCATCCCGGATAATGTAGGATTCTAATACTTAGTGAAAGAATTTTTCAAATCGGTTCTGTAGTTTCGGAGCCTATTCGATGCAAACAAACAAACAAACCGACAATCAAATCTTTCCTCTTTATAATATGTATAAATATAGATAGATAAGCAAAACATGATGAACTTAACTACCTTATTGTCATCTAAAATACCATGTTTTAGGCAAATAAAAATAGAAAAAATAAGTTAAATACCACAGTGAGGTCTCACTCAAAGAGAATATAAACACTAGCGTCTCACTGCTGGCTTCTCTGCTTCTCTGGAGTCAGTCGGAAGGAATCACAGACTAGGTAGATGATGGAAGAAATTTAAATCACAGTAGTCGTTCTACAAATATTTCGTAAAATAACGAAACTTCCGTGTTGAACTGGCATTGAACAAGCATTGAACGAAAAATTTTGAATTTGCCAGCTGCCAACTCTTTGGTATATTGAAGAAGCCAATAAGTGGAACGCGAGGGTAATGATGTATTTAGCTAAAAGCTGACAGCGTATCAATACTCATAATCCATCTTTTGACTCTCAGAATGTTCGTCAAATGTGAAGTCATATGACTGTAGAATAAATGTTCTGATGTCTATCCCTACTGGGATTATTGATTAGAGGCGTGAGGATTTTAACTTACAGGTTTAACAAATCGCTACTATTTGTATATCTTTATATCTCCATACTAATTAAACAAATGCGAAAATAACTCTTTCTGAACCGATTTTGATGAAATTTGGCACAGAGAAAGAGTAGACCTTGAGAAAGGACATAGGCTACATTTTATTCCCCAGCTGGGCACGATATAGCCTTAAGTCCACGCAGGTGGAGCAGCGTGTGGAAAGCTAGTAAACTTAATATACTTACAGGGCTTTAGGTATCTCTCTTTCAACCTCTCGGGTGGTTAATCAGTCCATGAAACTCAACAACTTTCCCAAGGAACTTAGGCCAATGTATGTTTAGCCGAGCTCCAGTGCATCTCTTCGCTTTTTCTTTCAGTGCACTTTTTTTCTTTCTGATATCCATCTCTTACTTTTGATAAACTTTGCATACGGATCTAATATTTGGTCTGTACTGAAGAGATGCAGTTCGGCTTGATTCACCTACCTACGTAAAAATAATAATGCATGGCGTGCATTGGTTGCTTACATGCGGTATCTAGTAGAGGGTATTCTATGTCTTTAATATCCATGCGGTTTTAACCGTGTGGTGATCGGTTGAGAATAACACCACCTCATTTCTTTCTGTGGGTGTCGTAAGAGGCGACTAAGGAAACACAAATGAGACCTGCCTCCTAGTAATCTATCCCAGGCAACGACACTTCATTTTTTTCTGAATCTAAGGTGTCGTCCTATGGTCTCATGCGGTGTGGTAGGCTCTGTAGAAGGGTGGTCGCGAACCAGACGGCCCTTGTCTGGTTCGCGACCACCCTTCTACCAAAGTTCGATGCCAAACAGCTTGCTGTGTTCCGTCGGTGCGTGGAAGTACCAGTGCAGTGCAGTCTTCCTCAGGAGAAGAATATGAAAGAAACTCCGAGGGTCGCTCTTTTAAACTCAATCATATAAATTTCCTTATTTTTGTAGTATACCTCCTTTTAAGGCAAAGGTCGAATTTCTATCAACCTGTATAAGGGCTGAAGAGATGGTGGAAGGGTTCATCTTTGTAATCGATGAACATTAGGTACTTAGTAGATTTTACAAGCTTTTAAAAATACTGTCAATTCAAGTTAAACGTCGTTCCCTTATTAAGTCAAGCAATCATTTTGCCAATAATTTGTCGTCGTCAGCAGATAATCCAGTATTTTTATACATCAGCGCTTGCATCAAATCCGGTAGTTCTGATTTTTTGCAGACTTGTTCATGGTGTTAGCCCAATGAATAATCCAAGTTTGTGACCTCGTGCGCCGAACGCAACTTTGTCAAAAATCGAAAAAAACCGCGAAAATTTCGGATCTTTTTCGTATTTTAGCGATTATAACCCTAAAGGACTAGTTTTTAATGAAACTTTTTCAAGACGTTTTTAAAGTAGACTGAATTCGCTACAATATGACACTAGAATTGTCTCTGTAGACCATAGACATAGAAAAAATAAGCTATACACCCAATACTTTCCGAGATTAAGCCTTTTAAAGTTTAAAATAATTTTTTCGAACTTCGCAATTTTTTGCAATATTTTAAAATTCACCTTGTATTCAATATTTCAACCTGTAACCTTAATGAGAAGCAAGTTTGTAGTAGTGGCCTCGAAGCTTATCGTTTGGTGCTATAGCTGACAGATACATATAGTACACTAGCTTTCCGCCCGCGTGGACTACAGGTTATATCGTGCCCAACTGTGGGATAAAATGTAGCCTATGTCCTTTCTCAGGCTCTAATCTCTCTGCACCAAATTTCATCAAAATTGGTTCAGTAGTTTAGGCGTGAAAGACGGACAGACAGAACACTGACGACTGACAGACTGACGAGATGGCAGCAGCAGGAGAGCGAGTCATAATTGCTCTATACGGAGGAAACCCAACACCCATAACCTTGATGGGCTGCGGTACCAACTATTCGCCAGGGCTGCGGTGAAAACCAGCTTCAATCTGGCCAGGTTGCCTCCTACACGAGACTGCTCGATTTCACTCCTTGCGGACATACCATCTTTCACGCCTAAACTATTGACACGATTTTGATGAAATTTGGTACAGAGATAGATTACAGCCTGGGAAAGGACATAGGCTACATTTTATCTCGCAGTTGGGCATGATATAACCTCTAGTCCACGCGGGCGGAAAGCTAGTGTACTATATGTATCTGTCAACTATAGCACCAAAGGATGAGCTTCGAGGCGACATAACTATGTGAGTAGATGCCCTCCATCCACTACTACAAACTTGCTTCTCATTTAAGGTTACAGGTTGAAATATTGAATACAAGATAGATTTTAAAATATTGCAAAAAATTGCGAAGTTCAAAAAAATTATAAACTTAAAGTATTGGGTCTACAGAGACAATTCTAGTGTCATATTGTAGCGAATTTAGTCTACTTTAAAAACGTCCCGGAAAAGTATCATCATAAACTAGTCCTGAAGGTTTATGACCGCTAAGATATGAAAAAGATCCGAAATATTCGCGGTTTTATCGATTTTTGACAAAGTTGCGTTCGGCGCACGAGGTCACAAACTTGGATAATTCATTGGGCCAACATCATGAACAAGTCTGCAAAAAAACAGATTTACCGGATTTGACGCATACGAACCCCATACTTTCAAACAACAGAATTACTGGATTAAGAGCTTTACTAAAAAATATTTTCATACAAACAAAAATTATTTGAATCCGTTTCCCATAATAAATGAATGAAGGTCATCTGTAACCTATTAGTAGCCAGTCATCCGGTGTGATGCGAGAGATGCGAGTTGGCTCTGAAACCTTTGAAAAGCGCTTGTTTTTATTCGCTTGAACGCACCACGCATGCTTAGAACCACTACGCCCGGTACATTACAATGACCAACACGGTTGCCGCGCTAAGCTTTTACAACGGACGGAAAAATTAAAAAGTTAAAGTTTCACGTTTGAATTGTGCCCGCTAATGTGTGCCAGGTAAGTTTTTTTTAAATTTCTTAGTTGGATATTCGGGAGCATTTTCACCAACTGTTGTTTTTGAATTAGGAAGCTGATATTTAACTTTATAAGAAAAAAAACATGACATGTGAAATGTAAAAAAAATGTTTTTTAATTCAATTATGTGGTAATTTTCCTGAAACTCGTTAGTATAAATTGCGTAGTTTATAATTTTAAAGCATATTTTTTACTACGTAAAAATGTTTTTTTTTTCATATTTATTTTGATAAGATGACGATCATGTAAGAGCAGATGTATCTTAACTTAAAACGATGGGTGTATATACGTAGTTGGTAGCCAAGTAAGCTAAAATAACGTATGATCTAAAAAGTGCTGGGTACGCATGCGTCACAAATGGCTTCGGTATCATGAAAGTTGATGAAATGATGACTCATCCGCCACGATTATTACTAATTGGTTTGTCTTTTGGCAATTAATAGTTACTTACATATATACATATGAGGCGACTTTCAATTAGCGAAACTTTATAGGGTTGAATATGATTATACACAACTAGCATTCCGCTCGGGACTTCGTTCCCGTGGAAATATGGGAAAATAATGTACACTATGTCCGTCACGGATAATGTAGGATTGTAATGGTGAAAGAATTTTTCAAATTTCTCCAGTAGTTCCGGAGCCTATTCAATGCAAACAAACAATCAAATCTTTCCTCTTTATAATATTAGTATAGATATAGATAAGAATCGTAGGTTGATCAATTTTCGAGGTAGTTTATAAACTATCGGAAAATCATAAACGGCAGTTGAAATGTATTATTTAATGCAATAAATGTTAGCTAATGGATCAACTTACGCTGTTTCGCTGTAAGTTTATAAACTAACGATTTTGCCACACGTCAAATCATACACGAATGGACCAATCGCTGCTCAGTATACATTTTTAAGTTAAACTGACATCCGTTCTCCGATTAGACAATGCGACAATCGCTTCACGCAAACACCGTTTAATGCAACCACAGTAGTTTCGGGAACTTCGCCGGCCGCTGCCGCGGCACGCTCGCTTCGCTCGCTCGGCTCGTGCGTTGGGGTCGCAGTTTAAACCTAACTTAACCCACTTGTCGCAGTTCGAAGTGAGACATTCAACCAATCAGCGTACACCTCGCGTTCGTCGGATCATTTTACCGCGAAACACTGTAAATTGATTAATTACCGGAAATGTATACTTTAAATAATACATTTCAATTGCCACTTATTATTTTCCGATAGTTTATAAACTAATCACGAAAGTTGATCAACTTACGATTCTTATTATTTTCCGGTAACGTATACAAGGTGTAAGGAACAGCTTAGCAAATACTTAAATATTGGAATCTACCCATTACTATGATCGACTACAAGTAAACATTTTTTCGTTTATTACCTACTTTGGCGCTACGCAATGTAACGCGAAACCGCGTAGGTCGGATTGCGAGGTACATTGCTGGTTTTCATGTCTTACGCTGTTGTTATTGTTGTTTATTAGAAAATGGACTGTATTAGGATAAAATATCATTTATTTTAAAGCAGAAAATATTCAAAAACACGAAAAAAATTCCACAAAAAATACAGGGATACCTAATCTCTCTTTCAACCTCTCGGGTGGTTAATTAGTCCACGAAACTAAACAACTTCCCCAAGGAACATAGGTCAAAGTATGAAAAAAAAAATGTTGATCTCCCATGCAGAATGCGCTATTATGAAGTTTGTATGGGAACCCAAAATTTTTTGTTCGTATTTTGACCTATGTTCCTTGGGAAAAATTTTCAGTTTCATGGACTTATTAACCACCTGAGAGGTTGAAAGAGAGAAACCTAAAGCTCTGTATATTCAGAATGATAGTCTGAAGTCAGGGTTTTAGTTTATTTGTTTAATACCTTACATCTTCACCCTTCCATCCTGTATTTAATTTATTTACAAATAAATTTTACGGAAAGGTAGTGCTGCATTGAATAGAGAGATGAAACTTGTTTGGCCGATTTTGTTCAATTAAGTAAGCTAATATACATACTAATAATACATTTGTACTTTATGAACAGTACTGGTTATGTTCACATGGCCACTAGAAAAGTAGTGTGCTAGCCAGACTTGTAATCCGAAGGTCGCGGGTTCAAAGCCTGGTGCGCGCCTGTACCACTAAATTCGTCTTTTCGGATGTACGGATATCACTTGCTCAACGGTGAAGGAAAAAAAACGTGATGAAACCCGCCTGCCCAAGAATTTTTGAAAGACGAGCGGTTCACCAACCCGCATTGGGCCAGCGTGTAGGACTACGGCCTAAATCCCCTTCGTGTTACGAAGGGAGGCCTGTGCCCCTCGGCGGGGACGTATATGGGCTAGTAAGAAGAAGTATGGTAATACTGTTCCATAGCCATAGTTATAGACGCTATACATCTAAAGGTCCCTCATTAAGGTTTTCCTTTGTGTCGTAGGTTCCTTGGGACATACACAAAGACAGACAAGAACACCAATGTTCCGAAAACGAATAGATGCTTTTTATGGAAATGTTTGCCCCAACTGGGAATCGAACCCAGGACCGGCCGATCAAGTGCTACTACTCTACCAATTATAGTTAAATTCTAGTAAATTCTGGTTTGGTTTAGGTCCAAGAGGTTCAACTAGTGATAATCCTCTAAGGCTCACATTTTTGTTTTTTGTCTTTGTGTCGTGGGTCGTTGAAACGTACACAGAGATAGACACTAACAACCATGACCCGAGAACAAACATAAATATTTGTCCCGTCTGTGAATTGATCTAGAGGCACCACTCAATAAAATTTTCTAGGAATCGTACACACTTGCACAGTTTTCTAAACAATAAAGTCGTTTAATACCTAATAGGTTTCCTGTACATTAATTTGTTTGAAAATGTTCATAATAATATGCATTTCTCACTTTTATTAAGCCGTTGAAAGTGAGAGCCCAGTAAATTAGGTCATTCTATCAGTACATTGACCAGTACCTTCTGAAATCTTTTATCTAATAACAAATCTAAACAGTACCTATTCAAAACAACTAGATGGCGTTGGTTTTACCAACAAGGTTAAAAGTGCGGTTTCGATCGGCCATCCAACTCTCCACATCGATCGCTGTAATATCTTATATATTTATAAATAAAACGTAAGATAAATAAATAATTAAACATATATTTCACTTGCATTTGTATGTACAAAAATCCCTAACAAAACCCTTCCAATAACAAAAGACAATCCCCTTCTATTTACAAAAATCGCACCACACACTTCTTAATATTAATTCCCTAGATTATGTAAAATGTAAAGTTACCATCAATTCTCTACAATACAATCGCTGCGGTATTATTGACAAGCGGTATGCGGATATCCTCTCGGAGATTACGGATCCTCTATAGAAACACCAACTCAGTGTCAATTGAAGCGCTCGTAGCCCAGTGGCAGTCTCTGATTTCATCTGATTAGTGAGGTTAAGCAACATATACAGAGGCAGGGAACCTGATGGGTGACCAAAGTGGCAATTTATCACGAGCGTTTCCGTGCTTCGGAGAGCACGTTAAGCTGTTGGTCCCGGCTATTGTCGATTGACTACAGTCGTTAAAACCAAGTCAGAGGCCATTTTGCGGTTTGAAAACTCTGACACCAGGTTTAGCCAAGCTAGCCACATACATGACTATACCTACATGATAAGAGGAAGAAAAAGTGAGAGAAATGAAAATAAAATAATTATAGTTCGTGTTTTTATGTAAACAGGGTTTAAAGGACAGCTTAGTTAATAGTTTAAAAAAAAACTAGGAAACGACAACTTAATTAAGGAGTTTTCATTATTTACCTACTTTGGCGATACGTATGTGCCGCCTTAGATTACGATATACATTGCTGGTTCTCGTGATTTATTATTTTTTCATTGGGAAAATTTTAAAGCAGAAAATGTATAAAACATAAAAAAAAATCCTGAGGAAATTTCCTCTGGAAAATCATTTAGAATGGTGGTCTGAGTTCAGGGTTTTAGTTTTTAATAATCTGTCCCTTACACCTTGTATTAGGTGACTTAAATTAGTTCCAGTTGTAGGGAGAATTACTATTAAGCCTTATTAAGAAAAAGCGGTGATAGCCCAGTTGGTAATGAGCCAGACTTGTAATCGGAAGGTTGCGGGTTCAAGTCCTGGTGCGGGCCTGTACCACTAAATTCGTCTTTTCGAATTTTTGTACGGATTTCTAATGATCACTTGCTTAAAGGTGAAGGAAAAAATCGTGATGAAACCCACCTGTCCAAGAAAATTCATTTTCGGAAAACGAGCGGTCCACCAACCCGCATTGGGCCAGCGTGGTGGTTTATGGCCTAAATCCCCTTCGAGTTTCAAAGGGAGGCCCGTGCCCCTCGGTGGGGACGTACTAGTAAAAAAAATAGCAGCTTTTACACGAATGTAGAGCTTAACAGATCGGAAGACTACTGAATTTATTTTCTTCTTGCCTCTATTTTGAAGTTAGATTATTTTTTTACTTTGTTAGTGGTCTTCTAAATTTTCATGGCATAGATAGAGAGTGATAATATGTCTGATCGATTACTTAGCTAATTTACTTAGAAACGTGTCTGGCGGGCTACCACCTCAGCGAAGCTGATGCTGGGTAAATGAATGGAATATTGTATTTAGATTTTTAAATTAATATTTAATGTTATAAAAAAAATTGAGTCGCATACTTTGTTTGGCGGCGACGCGGCGGCACCGAAACTCTCGCGCGAAACCGTATTTTCATCTTTACATTAAAATCATTAATAATAGAGCTACAACTCCGAGAGTCGAGATTTATTTTTATAAAACTTTCTCCTCTTTTAGGATCTTTTTTGAAATTAAAGCTATCTCTAATTATTTCTTAGTTATCGCTAAAAAACGGAGACCCCCTTTTTTCTCTTCGTTTTTTGTTTATACAATAGCAATTTTTAATTCCAGAAAAAAAAAACTTCTTTCTCAGAATTTAATTCTGAATTCAATGCAACAAGAGCCATATTTTTAAGAGACTTGAAAATATTTTTGGCAGAAAACTCACTTCTCGACTAGATAGTTATTATCAGTTTTCTAGATTGCCACTATGAAAGAAAGTTTAGTCACCTCAAAAAACTTAAATTAGCTAAACAAATCCAAGCCGTAATTTTATGTTTGCCAAAAGTAGGCTTACAGTAATCTCAGCATAATAATTACGTACCTACCTTCCACAATAAAAGAGATAGTCAGTAACCAAATACCTACTACATCTCTAGCCACACGAAATACTTATCTGAGGTGATATAATAAAAATATTTAACATTAATTCATCAGTATTCACTGGGTTTCTAAATAACACACATGCATTTTTCTAAATTAACATAATGGATTCAGAATCAAACGATGTCAGGAACGGAAAACAAGAAAATATAGAAGAACCCAGAGAAAGTGTGAATTACGATCAACTTCTTTCGTCTGCTGGTGAATTTGGACTTTACCAAATTCTTCTCTTCATATCATCCTGCCCTTTCTACTTTTTTGGAGTCTACTCCTACTTTTCACAGCAGTTTATGACAGAAGTTTCTCAAAATCACTGGTGCTGGATACCAGAATTAGCAAATTTGACTATAGAAGAACGCAGAAATCTAGCAATTCCAAACGACACTAAGGCACGGTTTGGATATGATCAGTGCTATTCTTACGTGGCCAACTGGAGTGAAGTTCTCGCAACAGGCGTGAAGCATGATCCATCATGGAAGACTGAACCGTGCCGAAATGGCTGGGAGTTTGACAGAACAGAAATTCCCTATCCGACAATTTCAAGCGAACTAGGGTGGGTCTGCGAGCGAAGCAGCTATCAAGCTACAGCACAGGCGATTTTCTTCATTGGCTCTATTGTCGGAGGATTTCTCGTCGGATGGGTGGCAGATCGCTACGGCAGACTATACGGAGCCGCACTCAGCAATCTCATCGGTTGTGTCGCTGGCATCGCAAGTATTTTCGTCTCTAACTTTACTGAATTCGCCATTTGCCGGTTTGTCATGGGAATGTCTTACGACAGCTGCATGACGATGGTATACCTTCTTCTACTAGAGTACGTCGCTCCTAAGTATAGAGCATTTGCCGCGAATGCACCTTTTGCTGTTTTTTTAACGATGGGCCTATGTAGTCTGCCATGGATAGCTCTCGCATGCGGGGACTGGAAAGTTTTGTCCTTAGCTACCAGTATACCGATGGGACTAGCTGTCCTAGCACCACTTTTAATGCCCGAGAGTCCACGATGGCTTCTCAACCAAGGAAGAATTGATGAAACTGTGAATAAAATTGTTACAATAGCGAAAGTAAATAGAAAACAAATTTCACCAGACCTAATTAAACAATTCAAGTTCCGAGCAAAAAATAATAAAGAAGAACGTGGAAATATTGTTGATCTTTTGAAAAGAACTCCTTTACGGATTATGATTGTATGCATTTGTGTAGTTTACATGTGTGAAATGACGGTTTTTGATGCTTTAGTTAGAAGTGTGGGTCATCTGGGTTCTGATTTCTTTTTGTCATTTACTTTAGTGTCTCTTACTGGGTGTCCTTCTTTGTTGATCGTTTCTTTCTTCCTTGACAAGACGGGAAGGAAGCTGATGTCATTAGTTTCTTTAGTGGTAGCTGGGGTATTCAGTATTTTAATAGCTTGCGTAGCGACTGGATTGCCTTCGGTGCTGTGCGCTGTTGTGGCGAGATTTTTTGTGAACATGGCATGTAACACTGCGATGCAATGGGCTGCTGAGATGCTGCCCACACCAGTACGAGGCGTGGGTGTTTCAATAGTCCATACTTTTGCGTTTGTAGGTACTGTTATATCACCGTATATAGCTTATTTAGACACTTTTGTTTTATGGCTTCCCTCAGTGATCACAGGTGTTATTGCTTTTGTCGGTGCTGCGGTACTTCTCGCTCTGCCAGAAACGGCGGGGAAAGAAATGCCTCAGACTTTTGACGAAGCTGAGGATATGGTGAGAAATAGGAATACGTTAAGATTCCGTTTTGCAAAAAATGATTTGAATAAAAATAAACCTGGGATTGAAAATGTTTCATTTGAAATGTAAACAAGTTTGTTACATAATAAGTCTACAATTATAGATATACATATAATGAGTTGTTTAAGTTATGGCGTCAACTTACCAGTGAAGCTAATGAATGGAGGTAATAAAAGCAGCTTTATTTCACGGAGATAATTTGTAATTTTTCGTTAGAATACTAATAATTAATTAATTAAGTGCCTATTTCCGTGCTACAGCTATGATCACTTGTGACATTATTTATTAAGTACTAGTCCTTATTTTCTCTTTGATTTATTAGGTGTTCATTCAACAAGAGCAAGGCAAAGCCTTCTTTAAAAATGTTCTTCTTTAGTCAAGCCATTTTTATAACACACGAAGAGAATATAAACACGAACGTTTTATAATTGTATATTGTATTGTATTGTATTGTATTGTATAATTAATAACTATTTATAACACATATGGTGCTTAAGATATTTCACCTCATTTTAACTTGTCTTTGCACCTTATATACAACTGGTAAAACCATGGATCTAATACATTAAAGGCCACCAGGGTACCCTAGTTGGATCCCCCAGTGGACTCGGTGAAAATGTAATCACTAAAACGAAAACATTTAACTTATTTTTTCTATTTCTATGCTCCTAATGCAACGTCATTAGTTCTCTCATTCTAACTTCGTTTGTCTGGAAAAGGAGCTAACTAGAATCAGCAGCTTGAGCACGATAGCGACAAACTTTCGCGGCGCGCTACTCGGCTGACGGTGAAACTTCACTTTGATTGCGCAAGGGCCCCGCGCATAGACATAGAAAAAATAAGTTAAATGCCCCGCGCAAAGGCTTGATATTTTGACATAAGACCGCGGCGCATTGTGCAAGCTATCACCATCACACTCGATCTGCTAACCATCGTAAGTTGTCCACGAGAAACGGCGGCAGATTAAAAAATTCGTCCTCTGAAAACTGTTTTCGTACCTAACAAAAGCAAAAAAAACAACGGGTTGCACTTCGGGAGTGCCAGCAGAAGTGAAATTAATGTTGTGCATTAATATTTAATTTAATTTTTTCTATGCTTACACCGGATGACATATTGACTTTTGCAGTTTTAATTTCCTATATTTATTAAACACACTTCCGTCTTTGATCTCTGTGACCAACTGTCAAAGAGAATATAAACACTAGCCAACTGTGACATACATCACTAGTGCTGTGAAACTTACGACATACCTAGTCGATACTTCTTGTCGATAAAACTCTTTTAAAACCGTGATCTACCAGGATTTAAATAAAAATGTTTTTATTTATTCCAAGGAGAACATCCCGAGGTCATCCTCACTACCATCAGTTAAGTTGGAGTCGCTGGAGCAGACTTGCAGGTTAATTATGAAGGCTTTATCACAGATCGTGTCATATTTGCAATCACGCTCCCAATCCTCTTGAATGTTTTTTCTTGTTTTCATGATAATATTTTTCCAGTCGTCCGGTGTCACATGATCACAGGCATCATATAATAATGTGAGCATCTTATTTGCTGTAGAATGCAATATCCGGTAGGTATCATATATTCTTGTTTGAATTTTTTAAATAAAAGTTATCGATTAACGTTTATCGATTGTCAACCCTAGTCACGTGACAGTCACGTGTCCTGACGCGAGTTTAACATTTTTTACAAGTTTTTTACCCATACTTCAAAGTGCCCAACGCCGCTAAAGAAGTTTCCACTTCAAAAATTAAATCAAAGTAGAAAACAAAATAGTATTAACTTCCTTTTATATTCAGTGTATACTCAGTGTTTTCGGAGGCCGAATTTTTAAATCTACCGCTGTTTCTCGTGGACAGCTTTTAATGGCCCCCTGTGCAAATAATCTTGTCGTTGCACATTTTTGATGAATGTTAGTAGTAAGAATAAGGACTCACAGATATGTTACAAAATATAACAAACCAATAATTTGATTGTGTCCAACAATAGTATTACTGTGTTTTATTTATTATCATTGATTGTGGTTATTTTATTTTAATTGGTTAATAATTTGGCTGTAAGATCTCACTGTTGCCGTGTCGTGTCAGTAACACTTTTTTGTTGTTTAAAATCAAAACAAACTCAAAATAGTTTTTGTGTTGTGGCTTAGTTTCGTTCTTAATCAAAAGTTTCATTATTTTAACCATCTATCTCCGTTTTATAGTACAATATAAAACACAAACAACCACAAATAAGATTGAATTATTATTATTCCCTAACATGACCCTGTGACTGAATATTGTAAAAATACATAGACAGTTTAAAAATCAATTTATATGAATTTACTTACAATTTGAATCCTTTATGAATAAGAAAAATCAAAGTGAAGAACCTTGCAGCTGCCTTAATGACTTGCGCAACGACAAAGTTGCTACAGAATATGCTGAATCCAGTAAGAAATTGTCTAAAAAGAAAGGGAGGCTACAATTGAATGTTGACAAGAAAAAGATAACGAAAAGTGAGGAAAAAGATAACGTCAGTTATGATGCCCTTTTATCTGCTGCTGGTGACTTTGGACTGTACCAAGCCAGGTTACTTCTTTTCACAGGACCATTTTACCTTTTTGGAGCTTTCTCGAATTATGCACAAATGTTCATGACAGTTACTTCTTCAAACCATTGGTGTTGGATCCCTGAACTCGCTTCGATGAACCCTTTAGAACGAAGGAAACTGGCCATTCCCCACGAAAACAATGCGTTTGGTTACTCTCGGTGTAACTCCTATAAGGTGGACGACTGGGGCTTAATTCACGATAAAGGTCAGAATCCTGAACAGTATTGGGGCACACAGCCATGTCAAAACGGGTGGGAATTCAATAAATCTGAAATACCATACCCTACAATTTCGAGTGAGCTGGGCTGGGTCTGTAACAAGAACAGTTACTCAGCCATTGCGCAGTCAATTTCGTTTCTCGGTTCCGTTGTTGGGGGTATCACAATAGGATGGGTGGCAGATCATTACGGCAGACGTTCAGGGATTATATTAAGCAACATTATGGGGTGTATTGCAGGCATAGCCACCGTCTTCACTAATAGTTTTGTTACTTTTTCCGTGACACGTTTCTTCGCGGGATGGGCGTATGATAATTGTATGATGATGCCCTATATCCTAGTTTTAGAATACATTGGACCGAAATACAGAGCGATCATGGCAATCACACCTTTTGCCATATTTTACTGCGCAGGTACGCTTTCTTTACCATGGATTGCTCTTAGATGTGGTCACTGGAAATACTTTTGTTTAGCTACAAGTATACCAATGGCCATAGCCGTATTTACTCCATTTATTTTACCTGAAAGCCCAGAATGGTATCTCAGCAAAGGACGCATTGATGAAGCTGTACACCAAATTACAGAAATAGCTCGTGTCAATAAATACGTTATTCCAACGAAACTAATCGATCAATTTAAAGAAAGTGCTAAAGAAGAGAAACTCACTGAAAACTTTCTGAAGCTTCTTAAACGTCCTGTTCTTAGAATGATGTTCATAAAAATATGTCTCAGTTATTCAAGTGGGTCTTTGGTTGACGATGCTATATTAAGGAACGTTTCGAATATAAACTATGACTTTTTTATATCGTTTACCATAACGAGCGCAGCAGATTTTCCTGCTTTTTTGTTGATTTCTTTTGTATTGGATTGGACGGGTAACAAGATTTTAGCATTGGTTTGTTATATTGTATGTGGAGTGTTTCTTTTTGTGACGTGTTTTGTTAATGATGGATGGCCAACAATTGTTTGCGTGGGCATTGCAAAGTTTGCTGTAGATATGGCGTATAACACATCTGTGCATTGGGCTGCTGAGCTTCTTCCAACATCAGTCCGAGGTTCGGGTTCTGCTTTTGTCCACGTTACAGGTTACGCTGCTCTAACGATTTCTCCTTTAATTGCGTATTTGGACAAAGAAGGGCACTGGCTACCGTTTGCTATTATCAGTATTGTTTCTTTCACTGGAGCCGGGTTTTCTCTCGTTCTCCCAGACACCCGCAAGAAGAGTTTACCTAGAACGTTGTCCGAAGCTGAAGTTATAGTTACTGGAATAAGAAAATGAGTTTTTGTAATGATATTTAATCAGTTTAAACGTACAGAGGCCGCACATCAGGTTGCGATAAGAACGCGGTTGCAATGAAAATGTGGTCACCTGATGCGCTTGCCTCTGTACACCAGACAGTTTTTATCTTATAATTAAACTTCATTTAAGCCTTTAATAATAGCCAAAATTGTTTTAATTAGTACATCATAAGTTTTGAATATTTTCCATTAAGTACTTTGAAAATCTACTGTGAATATATTTTAGATAGAAGAGAGAAGATAGAAAATGCTTTATTTCGGCGTACAACACAGACATCACAATATAGAAAAACAGAAGAAACACAAAAGACACTTAACAGACACAAAGACAAAAACAAATTAAAGGCAAATTAAAGAAATAACTAAAAAACATTTACAAACATAAAACAAAGTGCTGCACTGTGCTGCCTGTGTCGCACAGACGAAGTCGGCGCTGGCTCAGCTTAAGACCATGTGAGACCAATAAAACCTGTATATGTGTAAGATTCATTGTGCGAGTACGGTACACTCAAGAGCACGTCAAGCTTGACGCTTTGGACTTTGGACCGGCCCTGCATTGTATGGCGCGCAGTATAAATCAGAGCTCAGCTTAAACTGGTAGTGTAAAGCGTGACCTGCTCTTGACTGTACACTCCGTATCATCTCAGTGTTTGGTCGATGGCCGGTCTTGGCGTTGCCTTTTGCCCCGACCGGGAATCGAACAGGTCCTGGGAGGAACATAGGTTGAATTCATACAACTTGAGCGACTCGTCGATTTCCTCAATAAGAGAAGTCGAAAAAACTGAAGATTTTACGTGCCCTTCGAAGTCCACCAACCCGCATTGGGCCAGCGTGGTGGACTGGTCTAGATCCCCTACGTGTTTCAAAGGGAGGCCCGTGCCTCTCGGTGGGGACGTATATGGGCTGATAAAATAATAAAAAAATACGTTCCCTCCGAGGCGCACGTGCTTCCCCTTTAGGCCATAGGGTTGGTTAACCGCTCTCATCTTTCGCAAATGAATTTTCTTGGAAGGGCGGGTTTCATCACGATGTTTACCTTCACCGTTGAGCACATGATAATTAGAAATCCGTACATCAATCCGAAAAGACGAATTTAGTGGTACAGGCCCGCACCAGGATTTGAACCCGCAAACTTCCGATTATAAGTCTGGCTCATTACCAACTGGGCTACCAACCTTCGGGGGGAACGTATATGGACTGGTAAAAAAATTCACAGATTTCGTGCCTCACACGACTATCGAGCACATATCGTTCTGACTTTTTTCAAATAGGTTAGGCTACAGGGAAAACCCTTAACCCGATCGTCTTTGTTTTAGGCTCAAATTGTATGTGACTAAATTGTCCAAAGGATTTTTTTCACTATTTCGGCCATATTTTTTTTAGTGTTTGACTTTCTCGAATAATTCTTTTTCCGTAAATACGCGTCTTTTGAATATCATATCTTCACAACTCTCTGAGATATAGGGGGATCGCACTTTTTCGTGAAATCAGCATTGGAAATCGGAGCCTATACAGGAGCGAACGAAAAGACATTTCCAATATCAAAAGACACATAAGATTTATTTGAAAAAAATTTATGGAATAAATCTGTGCAACACAATATTTCTGAAAGCCGTTTTATCATTTTTTATTATTAGCCGTGATATGATTTACTAACATAATTACATTTTACAACGTTAGATAGTAACCGTAAAATGTTACATGGGAACAAACAAAGTGTTATCTGCTTTATTATCATCTCGAAATTGATCCGCGGCAGAGATTATGTTCACGTTGACACACGCTTATACATACATACATATGCTCACACCATAGAATCCCTGCTGGGGTAGGCAGATCGTCATGTAGTTTTGGAACCACTCAATAAAAGGGTTTTTAGATGGGACATGAGTATCTGTCAACACTAATATTATAAAGGGGAAAGATTTGTATTTATGTATGTAACGAATAAACTTGAAAACTACTGGACCGATTTCAAAAATTGTTTCACCATTATAATGCTACATCATCCCTGAGTAACATAGATAACATAATTTTCCCGGATTCCTACGGAAACGAAGTCCCGAGCGGAATGCTAGTCTATACTAATATTATAAAGAGGAAACATTTGATTGTTACTTTGTTTGTTTGCACTACTGGACCGATTTAAAAAAAATCACCATTAGAAAGCCACATTACCCCCGATGGAAATAGGCTACATAATTTTCCCGAATTCCCACGGGAACGAAGTCCCGAGCGAAATGCTAGTATTATATATAAGTTGTCAGCGTTTCGCCTACAATTCAGTATTGATAAATTATTGTGCAATGATGTATTCATTCATTCATTCAATTTACAAAAACTCTCGCGTACCACTTGTTGGTTTCTTCAATATGTCTGTTATATAGGAAGACTAAATTAGGTAGCGAAACTTCTTCTTATAGTGTAGTGTGTGGCGAACTTGGTTAACCCTGGTGTCAGAGTTTGCAAACTGCACAATGGCCTCTGACTTGGTTTTAACGACTGTAGTCAACCGACAACAGCCGGGACCGACAGCTTAACGTACCCTTTGAAGCATGGAAACGCTCGTGATAAATTTCCACTTTGGCCACCCATCAGGTTCCCTGCCTCTGTGTACATTGTTAAAAACGTAAGAATCAACCGACTTCAATCCCAACAATATCAGCTGAAGTGAAGCACAAACCAAAACTGTTTGTGAAGGGAAACACAAAACAAAACAATCCGAAATATATTTTTTTTACCAGCCCATATACGTGTCCCCACCGAGGGGCACGAGCCTCCCTTCGAAAGACGAAGGGGATTTAGGCCATAGCCCACCACGCTGGCCCAATGCGGGTTGGTGAACCGTTCGTCTTTCGAAAATTTTCTTGGATGGGCGTGTTTCATCACGGTGTTTTTCATCACCGTTGAGCTGATAATTAAAAATCCGTACATAAATCTAAAAAGACGAATTTTGTGGTACAGGCCCGCACCAGGATTTGAACCCACGACCTTCGGATTACAAGTCTGGCTCATTACCAACTGGGCTATCACCGCTTAATGATATAAATGATTATTTAATTTAATTTAATATATTTAAAAAAATAGCGTCAGCTGGCCACGTGAGTGAAAGTGCGTACTGAAGCCAGTAAGATATGAACACGTGACTATTAGAAACACCTTTAGATCACCAGTTATCCGTCAATCATAAAATTATCCATTTAGCAACAATTGGCGTCGTCGGTGACTAATTTGAGTGCTGCCCACTGCTATCCAGGCCATCTCTAATCACTTAATGGAACCACGCCTGTATATATCGTCATAGCGTAAGTAAATAGCTTTGAACTTGTAAGTTTGATAGTTCATTGTTTTCTGCGTGTTTTTAGAGACTTGGAAATCAATTTTTAACCGACTTCTAAAAAAAGGAGGTTTTCAGTTTGACTTGTTTGTCCGCGATTATCTTGCGTTTCGCTGAACCGATTTTGATGCGGTTTTCAGAAAAGGGAGAAGGTTTTAGTGCCAAGAAAATTAATTTTGATAGGCCCCGTCCCGTCTTCGCACCGAATTCAAACAGTTCAGTAGGTAGGTATGCAATAAAATATTGAGTACATAGCACATCAAAATGATATTGTACTAGCTTTCCGCCCACGGCTCCGCTCGCGTGGACTACAGGTTATATCGTGCCCAGCTGTGGGATAAAATTTAACTTAAAGCATTTCTCAAGGTCTAATCTATCTTTATACAAAATTTCATCAAAATCTTTTCAGTATATCTATACTATTATAAAGAGGAAAGATTTGTATTTTTGTATGTGACGACTAGGCTCCGAAACTACTGGACTGATTTCAAAAATTCTTTCACCATTAGTATGCTACATTATCCCTGAGTAACATAGGCTACATAATTTTCCTGAATTCCCACGAAAACGAAGTCCCGAGCGGGGTGCTAGTATGATGCATAAAGCAGCTTCTTTAAATTGCAATTTGCGTGATAGAATTAAAAAAAAAACGCATCACACTCAAAGGCCCATATTAAGGTTTTCCCTTGTGTCGTGGGTCCCTCGGAACACACAAAGACAGACACAAACACCCATGACCCGAGAACAAACATCTGCTTTTTACACAAATATTTGCCCCGACTGGGAATCGAACCCAGGACCTGCCGATCGAGAGGCAGCGTCACTACCACTCGACCAAACCGGCCGTCAAATTGAAGTGATGCGACGAGGGCATAGCTTGGCATACGTGGCCCCAATATCGGCACGGTGAACAGCATCTTGGCCCTTCCAGAGTCTGGTTGGGCCAAGAAATTATTGAAAGGATAGTGATTAATTTTTAGCACCCCTCTTTATATGTCGATAGTTAAAAATACATCGCAGTATACTCCCAGATTAATAATGGTAGACTGACTGTTAAATAAATATTAGTTACTCGTTCCCGTGGAAATTGTCCCGGTGTTGTTATTTTATTATATTAGGAACACAACAAAAAAGAATCATCCAAATCGGTCCAGCCGTTCTCGAGTTTAGCGCTTAGCAACATTCATTTTTATTTATCTATATACACTGGGCGTCAAAAATAAGTAGTACAGTTTTAAAATTGCGATTTCTCCCAAACTATAAAACTTAGACCTTTGAAACAAAAAAGGTTAAAAAGAAAATTTAATCTTATTCAATAAAAACTTCATGCATTATAAGAACTTATAATGCTTGACTTTAAAAAAAACGAATAAATAAAAACACTTTTTTTAAACTGTTGAAAGGTGTTGTCTTACTTAGGATTTTTGTGTTTGACACATTCGCTGCTGATAAAGCAATTGTAATTGAAAAGCATAGGTATCTTCAGAGAGTAAATTTGACTAATCATGCCTCTTTCACCAGAAGAATGTGCAAGAATCTTAGCTTTTCTCGAAGTGGGCATCAGTATGCGTCGTACTGCAAGGAGGGTGGGTGTAACTTTAAGAACGGTTCAGCGAGTAAAGCAAAGGTACGAAGAGACTGGAAACCATCTAAGGAGACGAGGTAATGGCAGACCCAGGTGCACAAGTACCCGAGAAGATCGCTTTATTGTTTCCACTGTGTTAAGAAATCGACACCTTAATGCAGTTGAGGTTCAGCAACAGCTTCTTCGGACCCGAACAGACTACATCAGTGAGAGTACAGTGAGAAGAAGACTTGCTGAAGCTAACCTGAAGCCTCTAAGACCAGCAAATGGCCCCAAACTTGAGACAGAGCATCGCGTAGCAAGACTACGCTACGCCCGTCAACACGTACAATGGGGCGAAGAAGAATGGGCTAGAGTTTTATTCACAGATGAGTCTCGATTCTCTTTATACACTTCAGATGGACGGCGGAGAGTCTACAGACGACCCGGTGAGCGATACATTCAAGCTTGTATCTCGGAAAGAGTCCAATATGGCGGGGGCTCTGTACACGTATGGGCTGGTATCTCTTCAGAGAGTCGCACAGAGCTTGTGGTAATAGAAAATGGGACTTTGACTGGTGAAAGATATGCCTCGGAGATCCTCAACGAGTATGCAGGGCCATATTTAATAAATATGGGTGATGGAGCCATCCTAATGCATGATAACGCCTGGCCACACACTGCTCACCACGTACAAGAGTACATTCAGGAGGTTGGCATCAACTTGATGGCTTGGCCATCGAGAAGCCCAGATCTCAACCCGATTGAACACGCCTGGGATGAGCTTGGGAGGCTAGTCAGAAGGCGCAGTCCACCTCCTGCCACACTCAGGGCTCTAAAACATGCGCTGATAGAAGAATGGGAAAATATTCCCCAACACCGCCTCCGAAACTTAGTGTTCAGCATGCCAAACCGGATCCAAGCTGTAATTAGAGCCCGAGGCGGCAACACAAGTTATTAAATTGTGAAAAAGTTCCAAAACGTGAAAATTAAGTGGTTGACATATCGTTAAAAATTGATACTTTTTAGTATTTATCTTAATTTTAAGTTTGAAACTTTATTCATGCCAAATAAAATATAACTTTAATAAACTTCGTTAAGTTTACTATAAACTGCTTTTTATTTCATAAGTGTAACTACTATAGTTTAGGAGTAATTGCAATTTGAAAAGTGTACTACTTATTTTTGACGCCCAGTGTAGATAAAATATAATTTAATATTCTTGAATATCGGGGCTAGATAACTGATATACTAAGTGTAAGTACTCTTTTTTGTAAATATACATATGCATACTAAATATACAATAATTGTTATAATCATATTATATTTTTCCCGCGGCTTCGCTCGCGCAAAAAACTTTTTAGTCACCCATTTCATTCTTGACCCCTTAGGGGATGATTTTCTAAAAATTACGTGTCCGTTTAATTGCTTCAAGATATATCCTGACGAAGTTTTGAGTCAAAATGTCCAAAGAAATTGTTTTCTCCATACAAACTTTGAAAGGGTGGTCCCCCATTTCACCCCCTTAGGAGCAGAATTTCGAAAAATCCTTTCTTAGTGCTTGCTTACGTCATAAAAGACACCCTTTTGACAAATTTCAGCTTTCTAGGTTTGAGGGTCCAGCGTTGATGAATGTACCAGTGAATCAGGACCTCCAATCCTTACTAATATTATAAATGCGAAAGTAACTCTGTCTGTCTGTCACGTCTTTCACACCTAGACTATTGAACCGATTTTGATGAAATTTGGTACAGAGATAAATGTAGCCTATGTCCCTACATTTTATCCCACAGTTGGGCACGATATAACCTGTAGTCCACGCGGGAGGAGCCGCGGGCGGAAAGCTAGTTTTATATATAAGAAGATGATGTAATGACAACAAACCAAATGGTTTGATTGAGTTTTATGTTAGTATCGAAATCAAGTCAAGTCAGTCATAATAATTAACCATTCCATTAACCATATAATTTGGCTTCGGCGAACTAAACGGCGAACTTACCCAACACTAGTTATAAGCTTAAAATTAATTAATTATATCAACAATTGCTTACTTAGAAATCAAATCACATGGCAAGGCATGAGTTGCTCTCTGATTCTGTGTTTTCCAGCGAAATGCGTAGGAAGGAAGCACTAGAAAGTCTTTACAGGTAGGTAATTAAAGGAAGAAATTTATAAAAAGAAAGAAAATACATGCACGAGGAGCGATGGGCACGTATTGGTTTAATTAAGCATTTTTTATATAGCGTGAGGCTATTTACAAATATGTTTAGGAAAAGAAAAATTCGGTGCGTACGGGAACCCACGATCCCAGGCTTACACGCACGACGTAATTTTTTTTATTTATTTATTATAAGATGGGTTAACTCTTGACCTCAATCTTGACCATAAGGTCAAAGATGAAGTCGACGATGGAGCGAGTTAACCCAGAAAATGCCTATAAAGGCACTGGTACTCCCACGCACCGACGGAACACAGCAAGCTGTTTGGCGTCGGACTTCGGTAGGAGGGTGGTCGCGAACCAGACGGCCCTTTACAGAGCCTACCACACCGCATGAGACCATAGGACGACACCTCAGATTCAGAAAAAAAAAAGTGTCGTTGCCTGGGATAGATTACTAGGAGGCAGGTCTCATTTGTGTTTCCTTAGTCGCCTCTTACGAAACCCACGGAAAGAGATGGGGTGGTGTTATTCTCATCCGATCACCACACGGTTAAAATGAGCTTAGTAAAGGAATGAGATACACCGCTTGTCTTGAAGGTACGATATCTCAGTTGGCTTCTTCTTCTTCTTCTTCTTATCGTGTAGATATAGTCAAGTGTGTGGCTAGAGCACCAGGAGATCTAACCCTGGGATTGTGGGTTCAAGTCCAGTTTTGACTGTTGTCTGCCCCATGGGTGTTTTAGGTTAAAATTTTCTCTGCGGAAGACTGCTCCTCTGCGAATAAGTCCAAAGTTAAGAATCCTAATGTACTTAATTCAATAATTTGCCTTATTTTAAATAACACACTGAATGATCTTTTTTTGTTAAAAATGGATTCGTTCTTGATCACAATCTAGCTCAGGGCAAAGATGCAGTCGAGGATGAAGCGAGCTCACCCAGAAGAAGCCTATTCACTCGTACTTTAAAGATATTCGGGTTCTATGAGCTCGGAAATACAGACACCGGCAGAGAATTCCACTCCTTGGCAGTGTGCACTAGAAATCGAAATATATAAAACAAAGTCGTGTTAGTTACACCACTTATAACTCAAGATCGGCTGGACCGATGTCCATGGTTTTTGATTTGTTGTATTTCTCTCCGTCCCGAATAGCAGAATAACTATTAAAAACATTGGAAAATTGACAAAAAAATTCCCACGGGAACGAAGTCCCGGGCGAAAAGCTAGTCTGAAATAAAGCTACTTTCGACTTAGACTTAGAATCATGCATGAGACCACCGCAAGTGAAGTTATAATGACAGCCGGTTTGGTCGAGTGGTAGTGGCGCTGCCTGTTGATTAAAGGGTCCTGGTTCGATCCCCAGTTGGGGCAAACATTTGTGTAAAAGCAGACGTTTGTTCTGGGATGTTGGGTGTTTGTATCTGTTTTTATGTATGTTCCAAGGGACCCACGACACAACGGGAGTTTGGGCCTTTGAGTGTGTGGCGTTTATTTATTTATTTAATTTGTTTCAGTCAGTGATGCCAGTCATGTGGCTGTTCCAGTCAAGGTCTCGAGCACCCCCACAGGGGCCCCGAGTAGCCATCCTCGAAGCAGGTTTGGCGCCCCCTGGTCAGCCTGGTCACAGCTACCCTGCGCCACAGAAAAGAACACTGATCGTAAGTTGCTTTGTTATTATTTTTCCAGAGAAGGAATGTGTTTTACTTTCAATGTCAAAGAATACCTTTTTCTTTCTACTGTCAATAGAGTTTGTAGAAACCGCGTAAAAATATCTACGAGGACAGTGGAAGGTAGTGGGTACCAAATCTTGTGGGTGACTACGAATATACTCATATTAGGCAAGGAACAAGTTCATTAATATAGACATCAACCCGGTCTAGGGATATTGCACGATTTTTCATACAAAAGAGGTCTGTTTGAGAAGCTATAAAAGCATACTCGAGATACATGGAGCGCTATAAGTTTCAGACGAGCAAGTGCTAAACTTGAAATTTTAATTCTAGTCAATAAATTTTGTTTTACTTTAAATTTGTGAAAACGTGACGAAATCGAAAATGAAAATGTACTTTTTTCCTGCTTTTTGTGTGAAAATGGTCGAATTTACGCAATTTATTTTTCATTTTCGTCACGTTTTCACAAATTTCAAGTTAAACAAAATTTATTGACTATAATTAAAAATTCAGGTTTAGCACTTGCTCGTTTGAAAATTATAGCGTACCAGCTTCTCAAACAAACCTCTTTTGTATGAAAAATCGTGCAATATTCCTAGGTTGATTTGTATAGTTTCGAGGGGATGAAGTTGGCACATTACCGGATAGATTGGCGCCACAGAGAAGCCTATACTATTTTTTATTTAAAACTGGAAGATGCACTTGCCTACGTCATAAAACGAACCTTTGTACCAAATTTCAGCTTTTTACAGTTAATAACAGTAAATAACTGTAAACGCCATCAATTGGTATAGAGATAGATTAAACCTTGAGAAATTATTATCCTACATTTACATTTTATCCCACAGCTGGGCACGATATAACCTCTAGTCCACGCGGGCGGAGCCGCGGGCGGAAAGCTATCTAAATATATAAAATTGGAGGTCCTGACTCAATGACTCATCAACGCCCAGCCCAAACCTTAGACCTAGAAGGCTGAGATTTGGCAAAAAGGTGTCTTTTACAACGTAGGCAAGCACTCAGAAATTCCCACGGGAACGACGTCCCAAGCATCCTCTAGTATTACATAAAAACACACAGGCTATTCAATTTTAGGAATTTCCCATGGAAAATAAATCACGGGCGGCAATCTAGTAATAACATAAGGTCAGGTGTATAAAGTGCACTTATCAAACATGCATGCAGCACCTTCGTCGTTCCGTCTCTTGCATTTATATGTGTCACTCACTCCCGGAATTGACACTACTTTATAAGGATGTGTACTAAAAAGAACGATTCCTGAATAACCCCTCTGTGACTGTATCCAAGTTGTAAAACAGAGCACTTTGGGTGTCAATAAGGTTGAAAATTCATATTGCTGACTCCTCGCTTGTTAGGAAATGTCGATTGGTACTCATTTAATTCTTAAATGTCCCTTACCTCGTTATGAAAACATAACTCTTAATCCTTTGCGCGATTTTTGCACGCCTATGTGTGCAAGATTTGTATAGCACACGCCGTAAACAAGGGAGCGACGGGATTTCATTCACGGTATTTAGGGTTACCATGGGAATTTTGGATAGTAATCCTTTCGTTTCTAGGAGCCAGTGGTTTCGGCTGTGCGTGGATCGATCAGTTAGTCACAGATATTTTTGCGACATCAATTATTGATGCGTAAATAATATTTTACATTTATTGGACTTATTTTTAACACCTGGTTTCTAATTTTCGAAGTAAATAATGATGTGGGCCTATTTTACTAAACAATGGCGTCTCCATGACGGTGGAATGATAATGGTGACCACTTTATCCGTTTAGGTTGCGAAATTAAGAACTGTCTAAGCCTGTTAAGTGGCTCGGTAGTTAGTAATTTAACGTACAGTTGGCGGTGGCGCTGCTGGTCGGGGCAATTGTCATCAAGACTAAGAGGTTTCGATACTTCTGAATATTGCTACCTGAACGGATAAAATAATCACCATCGTCATTCAATCGCCATCCAGACTCCAATGATTAGTGGAATAGATGCCCTGGTCATTATGTTTCCTAAGCTTGACGGTTTGGTCGAGTGGTAGTAGCGCTGCCTCAAATCCCAGTCGGCAAATATTTTTGTACGAAGCAGATATTTGTTCTCAGGTCGTGGGTGTTTATGTCTGTCTTGAATTTTTTGAAGGTTGGAAATTAATGTAGGTTGATTGATTAATAATTACTTTCGTAAAGGTTCTTCTCCTTTCCTTTGCTTTAAACACGAAAGTAAACTGAGAAATATATGATTGAGGTAACTTTAACAGTACTGTATCCTGATGGGTCCATTCGAGGTGCCTAGAGGACAATCAGTGACACCTTTTCGGTGTAATGGTTCAGAATTGGAATGAACCTGTAAATACAGTAGTCCATAAAGAACTGTGATAAAAGAAAGAAAATCTCAAAATCGTACATACATACATACACTCACGCCCATGATCCCTAACGGGGTTGGCAGAGCATGGGTGGTTCTAGAACCACTAGATGACACGTTTGACACAAATTGTGCCCTCTTTGACACAATTTAGCTATCATGCGTTATAATATGGAACAAGTTGTTTAATGGTGAGAGGTGGTCAGCATTTACACAGCAAAACCCTCGCATCCGTCTTACAGACTGTATGTTACCTGGGAAGAATAGGTAGCTGGCACATTCTAAGTTTTTCTTTCACTTCAAGTCCAGCATGGAAGCTCAAAATCTTACAGTATGTTAACCCACAACAAAAAGTTACAAATCATGGTCTGAAAACACCTTTTACTCGTTGTACACTTAACCAATCCCCTTTGAGGGGTCCACCCACCCATCCAGGTGGCCCAACGCGGACCTGCATACGTAAAGCTATAAGGAACATTGACTGGTAGTTCAAAATAAGAAGTTCCTCGAAGGAAATTCATTCAAATTCAAATGGGGAGTAATTTTTAAGGCTCATACGTGACTTAGGGGACAATTTTCTTGAAACAGACGCGTAAAGAGTAACGATATTGCGGGTGCGAACGTGACACGTGACTTGTGTTTCTTAACTGCTTTTGAAACCATTTGGTAGCTTTGACAAGACACGAGACAAACGTCTCTAGTCAGAAAAACGAAAATACAAATAGAAAAAACTTTCAATAACCCAGGACATTATTGACATACTAGCTTTCCGCAAGGGACTTCATTTCCTTGGAAATTTTGGACAATAATGTAGTTTATGTGTTAATCAAGGACGTAGCTATAGCTTTCAGATGGGGGGGTCCAATCTTAGGTAGGGTCGAGAGGTTATTAAAGAAAATGTATGTGTACGTTAGTCATTTATTTAAAAAATAGTAAGTACACTTTAGGTAAACTCGAACTTGAAACTAGCATATTTTTTTTTTGATACGATATATTTTAAATTTTTATATTAAGTCTCTTGCGTTTTGAAATTAACTTACATACTACGCGTTAGGATCTGTCTTTAAGGCGAGCTCCCGGTGTACGCTCTTGAGAGCAAGACCACTAAGTCTCTCGTCTCCCATTTTATTTCTTATGTAGATCTTCAATCGTTTGAGGTGGAGAAACTTCTCTCAGCGGTCGCCGTAGATACCGGGAGCTTCGCTAAATTCTGCAATATTTTTTGAATTCCTCCATGACGAACGACGAAAGTGTTCCTAGAGTTGAATTAAATTTTTACAGACTGACGCAATAGACATAAAGGCTTCGTTATTTTTTTACCATTTATTTATTTATTAAACCTCTTGGCCCTAAAGAGGGGGTCCGGACCCCCCCTTATATACGTCCTTGGTGTTAATTCAGGGTGTCAGCTACCTCCATACCAAATTGTATCGAAATTGGTCAAGCTGTGTTGAGCGTGAAATAGAATATTAGTAAATTATATTATATTAGTAATATAAAATAAAGCTACAATACCACTGACTAGCCCGAAGCGTCACCAAGCATCTTACCGGCCGACCGCCATGAAATTTTCGGGCATAACGACATGTGTGTCGTTTAATAGGTTTTCGGGGGTGCTTATTCCGAAAATGACATACGTTTTGAAATCCAAGATGGCGGATATAAATCTTTTGCTAAATATCGTCATGGGTGTCGTTTTATGGGTATTCAGGGTTGCTGTTTAAGAAAATAACATCAATTTTTAAATCCAAGATGGCGGCCGAAAAAAAACAAAAAAAAATTAAAAACTTTTTTAAATTTATAAAAAAAGTCACAACCGCCTCGCGACCTGCTTTAGCAGGTCGCGCACCACGCGAAACCTAGTTATATTAGTAAGGATATTTTTTTTATCGGCCCATACCACCGAGGAGCACGGGCCTCTTCGAGACACGAAGGGCATTTTAGGCCGTAGTCCACCACATTGAACCAATGAGGGTTGGTGGACTGCGCACCTTTCGAAAACGATTTTTCATAAACGTGCACGCCTGCATCAGGATTTGAACCCGCAACCTTCCGATTACAAGTCTGGCTCATTATCAATCACTGCTTTTTTATCAATGTTTATAAGCCCATATATGTCCCCACCGAGGGGCACGGGCCTCCTTTCGAAAAACGAAGGGGGTTTAGGCCATTTTCTGCTTTAAAATGAATAATTCACTAAAATACACTCAATTTTGCAGTAATAGTCGCGTAAAACACGAAAACCAGCAATGTACACACGATAGCACGTCAGGTTATACATTTTGACCTTGAGCTCACCTTTACTGCGCTCGTAATAGTGACCGTTTTCGTAGTGAAACTGATTAACCTGATGTGCTGTTGTGTGTACATTGCATTAACCCGTCGGGCGCTAGTTTACAATGCGTGCGATACCCATATTGCACACACGGGTGTGCAAGAATCGCGTGAAGTTTTGATTACGCCAAAGTAGGTAAATAACAAATTACTTTTAGCCGATCATAGTGATGAGTAGACTTCACCATTTCAGTATTTTCTGAGCAGTTTTTGTTTTACCAGCCCAAATACGTCCCCACCGAGGGGAACGGGCCTCCCTTCGAAACACGAAGGGTATTTAGGCCATAGTCCACCACGGTGGCCCAATGCGGATTGGTGGATTTTCTGAGCAGTATAGTACTTATAGTAATATTACGTCCAAGTTTCACTTCAACTTCATGAATATTCTTCAATAAAAGGCATTTCAAAAACGTTGCAAGAGCAAATTTAATCAGTCATGAGAGAATCTGACTACTACAATAATATGATGAAAGTGCTTATGGAAGTATACTGGATAAAGTAGAGAAGATAATACATTATCTTAACTCTTGCATTATCGTGTTCGTAGATAAAAGCCCTGCTACATTATTCCTAATAGGCAGATTATAGATAATGCTTTATTTTCGCTTAAAATGTTATATAACTGAATCAAGGGTCATATGCTCTGTTTATTGTGAGTTCATGTTAATAGCGCGGAAACAGCATCAGGATATTTCTGTCGCAGGGATATTATCAAACCCGTGGTATTATAATTTCACTAAAGATATTCCAATTGCATGGAATATTGCCAAAAGTGCCTTCATTTCACTTGGCGTTGCGTGTATTCGCTGTATTTGTCCAAATATTCGTACGTAGTCTAAACAGCACAAACACGACGTCTTCACTTGGGATGCCACCAGCAAATAACACAGGCAAATAAGGTCTAAAATGGTCTAATAATCATATTGCGTCCTTTGATGTGTGACCAAAGACCGACAAGCGAATTTGTGTTTGTTATAATTGTGCAAATATGGAAAATATAGACGAATAAATCCTCCACACATGGTATTATTTGGCCGAATACAGCAAATACGCGAATACGCAACGCTTAGTGAAGTGCCTCCTTTACACTTTGACAGACTTTCTAATATTTTTATTGTATATGAACCTATTTAGGTTCTATTTATGCCAACTCAATCTAATTTAATGGAGGTTGTTGACAAAGTTTCGTACAATGTCAATTTGATTCAGCTGTTTAAAGGTTTTTTTAAATCGTAGATTATGAATCACTTTACAGATGAAATGACATGAGAATAGTAGTGATAATAAGTTGTCAGCCTTTATCCCACAATACAGCTGGGCCCCGATTCTGTAACTTCAGTTGTGTCGATGGAAGGTCGCCATTTTATCCGTTCAAGTGGCAAAATTAAGAACAATCGAAATTTCATACATCCAATGACCGCTGCTTTGACTGGTGGCGCCACCGCCAACTGGATTTTTAGTTGCAGGTAGTTTGCAACTTTACGTTCAGTTGGCGTTGGCGCGGCTGGTCGGTGTGGTTGTTATCAAGTATATGAAAATTCAATAGTTCTCAATTTCGCCACCTGAACAGATAAAATGGCCTTCATTCCATCGACACACAATTGAAGCTACAGAATCGGGCCCCTGTTCTCGCGTCGCATTTTCTGTTTTCTACAGCAATGTTTTTTCTCATTTTTCATGACACGACCAGTAAGAAAAAATATTTCGCGACCCCCCGACCCTTCGCTTTTTTTCGTGTATGTTATACAATATTTTAATGCGTTTTCAAAATTAAGAGGATATAAATACATAAGCCTCGAAGTTATGATTCCATTTGCCACCTCTTATTTGTGTAGAATATATGTAGATAATTGGAAAAACTAAGATTTTTGTGACGTCTTTTTAACCCCTGACGAAAAAAGAGGAGTGTTATAAGTTTGACGGTATATCTGTGTGTCTATCTGTGGCATCGTAGTTCTTAAACGAATAGACCGATTTTAATGTGATTTTTGTTTGAAAGTTGACTTAATCGATATGGTTTTTAGCTTTATTTTATAAAAATTGGATCAGCCATGCAAAGGTTATAATTAGAATGTCGAGTGATGCAAAACTTATTAATTTTAGAGTTATCATTATTAATTAATGACTGACGGCCGGTTTGGTTGAGTGGTAGTGGCGCAGCCACTTGGCAAGTACTGGGTTCGATTTCCAGTCGGGGCAAATATTTGTGTAAAAAGCAGATGTTCGTTCTCGGGTCATGGGTGTTTGTGTTTGTCTTTATGTATGTTGCGAGAGACCCACGACACAAGGGATAACCTTAGTGTGGGCCTTAGAGTGTGTAGCGTTTATTTATTTATTTATCAATAATAACGATTACTTAATCCTAAACAATAAATAAGTGTCTCGCGGACACATTTTTGCGTTTGTATCCTAATAAAAAGTGATTATTTCTATGAATTAACGTGTCATCAATTCTATTAAAAATATTTCACAAATCAGAATGTGCAATGAAATTTGTTATTTTGATTTTTCATTATGAGATGGGTTACCTCTTGACCTCAATCTTGAAAGAGGCCAAAGGTGAGGTCGACGTTGGAGCAAGTTAACCCAGAAAATGCAGTTAAGGCACGGGTACTCCGACGCACGTCAGACTTCGGTAGGAGGGTGGTCGCGAACCAGACGGCCTTTTACAGAGCCTACCACACCGCATGAGACCATAGGACGACACCTCAGATTCAAAAAAAATTGAGGTGTCGTTGCCTAAGATAGATTGATAGGAGGCAGGTCTCATTAGTGTTTCCTTAGTCGCCTCTTACGTCGCCCACGGATAGAGATAGGGTGGTGTTATTCTTAACCGTTTCCAATGCTGGATGAGAGATGAAATCGTCATAAATCTATATATATAAAAGAAAGTCGTGTTTGTTACAACACTTATAACTCGAGAACGGCTGGACCGATTTCCATGGTTTTTGATTTGTTGTATTTCTCTCCGTCCCGAATAGCAGAATAACTATTAAAAACATTGGAAAATTGACGGGGAAATTCCCACGGGAACGAAGTCCCGGGCGAAAAGCTAGTACCTAATAAACAGAAAATCCAAAATTAAATTCAAGAGTGAAATAGTCCAACTTTACTCTAGTGACCAGTCGCACGACTCCCATCTTTTAAAATATTTCAAATAATCACGTGCATGTTTGACATATTTGAAATATAGCCGGTTTGGTCGAGTGGGTTGTGGGTCGAGTCTTGATCGACGCGTCCTGGGTTCGATTCACAGTCGGGGAAAATATTTTTGTCAAAAGCAGGTGTTTGTTCTCGGGCATAGACATAGAAAAAATAAGTTAAATTCTCGGGTCATAGTTGTTCGTGTCTGTCTATGTATGTATATAGGGTGTAAAGGTGTAAAGGACAGCTTAGCAAATATTTATATGGTGGAACCTATCCATTACTATGATACTTCAAGGAATTATTTTTTCCCGGAAACGTCAAGTTAAGGAGTTTTCGTTAATTATCTACTTACCGCGAACAGGCGCCCAGTGTTGGGATATAACAGAAATAAATCTGTCTCACTTCATCTTGTTGTATAATAGTATTTCTCTTTCTTACACACGTAAGTAAACACTACAGTCGACCCTTTCTGTAACTCCCTCCTAACGCACTCGCACTAAAATTGTGATTAGAAGCACCCTTAACCTAGTTTAAAAAATATTATTGAATAACGCGATGAAGACTTTTAATCTTTCTTCATAACCCAATACCCCGCGCACAATCCCTCCATGCTACGCTGTTAGAATGGGATGTACATTGCTGGTTTTTATGTTTTACGATGTTACTGTTGTTTTTTTATTGCAAAATGGTGTGTATTCGAATAAATAATTTAACAATAAAGCAGAAACTGTTAGAAAACATTAAGAAAAAACGAAGATTTTCCCATTGAGGTTATATTACTAGCGTATAAAGAGGACACCGCAAATCGCTAATTTGTAACACGCGTTGTGGTGCGCGCACCAAGTCATTTATTCTGTGCAGGACGCTGGCCGCGGCGTGACGTGTTTTGTAATTATATTTAATCCCAAAAATGCCTTCTGGTGGATTGAGATACTTTACAAAAAACTCTAGAAAATTTAATAAAAGTCATGAGTAACGTTTCATCAGTAAAATTATTGTATGGTGCGTAAAACGGGCATTAAATCGTATTAAAAAACCTGTAATTTTTACCCACTCGCCGCACGTCCAGCCATATTTCATAGATCACAATCTATGAAATCTATGCAGAAGAGACTACTAATCTACCTACTCTACTCTATTCATGAAACTTCGGACGTGCACGTTATAACAGTTAATTACATAGATATATTGCAGTGAAAATTTTTAATTAGATAATGCGTTTACATAACTGTTATAACTGTAGTAAAAATTCCCTTTGTAAAATTTCTTATAGTCAAATGCCATGTTAATTGCGGTATCTTGGTGTTTGAAGTAATAAGATTTATTTTTCGTTTGAAAGTTGGGTATTTCTATCGATCCCCAAAGTAATTTGTGATCTGTGTTTATTAGTTTTTCCTTTTCTCCTACAATGTAGTTGAAAAATACAGGTTTCTAAACACTTGTTAGAATATGATCAATTTGCGAATGTTGGTTTCCACGAAACCAAGTAGTCCAGCACGAGGGCTGGTTTCGTGGAAAAAAGTAATACCAAGTATTATAAATCGTGCTGTTGTAAAAAGCTTAGAAGCAAATAACCGTTTAAATTGCTGGTTTGGTGAAAGAGGTTGTATCGTAAATGCCTATGTGTGCGTTAAAGTGTCCCATTATAATTGGATAGGCTTTTTCGGTCTCTAATGTAGTAAAGTAGCAATGTGGGATAGACATCTGCTTGATAATGTTGGGACGTGAAAAGTGACGATAAAAGTTCTATTGGATTGTTAATAGTAGCATTTTGTATTTTTAGGTGAATTGCTAAATGTGTTACATCCTTTTTGGTATGTTGAGATTGCTTCAATTTGTTTATAAGAAACGCGATGCCTTTTTCTTTTGGATATTTACCGCCGCTTAAGATACAATTGTAAATATTTGTTTCAAAATTTCCTGTGGTGTGGTGAGTTTCTTGCAGCCCTACCACTATTATCTGTTGATTGGATAGTTCTTGGTCGATGTGATGCCTGTCCTTTATTTTGGAGCAGCGTCTTACGTTCCAGGTGCCGGTTTTTAAGTTGGTACAAGGAATAACTGTTGTGTTGTTATTAGTATGGAGTGATAACCTTATTAATGGTAACCAGTGGAGTCTGTGAAGGCGTCTTTGTGGTACTTTTCCGTTTGTGTTACCGGTGATAGTGTGGTCTGTAACTATTAGACTATTGAAGTGACTGTTTTTGTAGTGTAAGTAGATGTTTCCAGGTACAGTAGGTGAGTCTTGAGGTTTATAAATCAGCGACTCTAGGAAGACATCGCTGTAAACATGGACGTTAACCCTGTAGAACTCAGAAGTAGCTAGTCAAATGTCTTCAACTCCCCAGAAACCGTTATGGAATTGATTTTTGATGTATTGATCTATACTGAGTGTCGTATCCATAGATTGTTCAAAAGCGTTAGTTTTATGTTTGGATCGTGCCGGTTTTCTGATACGACGGTGGCTAGGTCCTTTCTTACCATCTTGTGGTTGAACATAAGGTGTTGTTGTTTATTTGATTACAAACAGTTGCCGTCTTTTTCAATAGGTTGTACCAACGTTTTGTTACTTTGGCTTGCCATAGCTTCGATGGTTTATTGCCAACCAGATGTTTAAAGATGGGCTGGGGTCTGTTTTTGTTTGATAATTTGAAAGCGTGGCTATTATTGTGAGCAACAAACTGAGAATCAACAAAATTTAACTTTATTGGCTTTCGTTTCCCAGGAATAGAATAGAATACAATAGAATAGAAAAATCTTTATTTTATAGGACATTCAGGATGTCACTTAAAACAAGTCAAGATTACAATGAAATACATACAAACATACATTAAACGATTTAAATACATACATACGCATTCGTTCCTCTGATCCTACTGACTCCGAGGTCCGAGTTAATGTCGTTTTTCTATTTCAATAGACGAGTTGCACGTGTAACACTTTTTTAAAGTAAACGATATTGTTTTATTGGTGTTTAAGAGAACATTTAGATAAAAGTTTTGCAAAAAAAGGGCTCGGTATTGTTTTCCAGATTGGTACGGGGAAGTACTAAAGCGTAATGGTTTGAATAGTTTTTGTATTGTTTTAAATTGGTATATTAATTAATATCCGTCAGATTAATTTTTAAATATGTAACAGGGAATAAGCCTAGAGTCTAGTATTTGACGCACGTTAAATGGGGTTTACTGATTTAAGATAAGCGCGAGATCGAGCTGTATTACCGAGGATGCAAAAAATGGTTCTGCGGCAATTTTAACCACTTAAATTCTAAACCGTAATAATTAGAAGTATTTTTTTAAGAAGGGTTACAAAACTCATATGAATCGTTCTATTTTCGGTGATTTAAAGGTATCTCTTGAAATGGTCAAGGTAGCTTGAAATAGTTACTGACACCTAAGTACTTCAGGTAGTCGTTTCGTAACTCTTGCGTTCCAGTGGGAGCGGGGTGACACGTCTAGTGTTGTTGAGATACCTGTAAAGCTAGATTGGAGCACTGATCTGTATTCTGCATATACTCTACTCTAGATGTTCTTTACTCTAGATGTTCTGGCGGCTGGGCTGAGGCTCGGGGTGTTGATGCTGGAAAAAGTTTTGTAATGGAACGGGCTCACCAAATTTTCCAGGTTTTTTCAGGCTTCACGTGAGTATGCCGCTGGGTTTTTAGCTCGTATGTCTCGTTTGGTTCTGCTTCCCTTCTCGATGCCCTAAGCTGCAGGTGTGGATTCAGGTACACGCGCATCACCACGATTTATAATATCACAGGTGTGATCGATGTACGCTACTCGAGTAGGTATTCAAGCACTAACACGACACGGGTAGGTACACAACACGAGTGCGTGTGTAAGCATGTATGTCACGCGAGCAGAGGTGGAAACGCGTTTTTCGCGTTTTCACCGCGATTTCACATTACACGACTGTAATCCTTTACGGGGTAGGCAGAGCATCAGTGGTTTTACAAAAACACTTAATGCCACGTTTAACACAAATGATGAGGGTTATTAGATGGAACATGTTGTGGAATGGTGAGAGGTGGTCAGCCTTTCGCCTATGATACAGCAAGACCCTCACGTCCCTTACTGACTTTTACAGTATGCCTGGGAAGAGTAGGCAGCTGGCACATTATAAGTTTTTCTTTCACTCCCAGTCGAGCGTGGAAGCATAGTAAAAGGAGTGGTGGAAGGTTTGAAAGTCACATATATATATATACAATACATACGAGTTAAGAATGAATAAGTTAGCTCGAGTAGTAAAAAAAGTGATAGCGGACTCTAAATTTAAAGGAGTTGCGACTAGGAACCTTTCTAATTTCTTCCGGGAGAGAATTCAATTGTAACACCATCTGCACAGTTAAAGATTGATGGTTAAATCTCGTGTGGTGAAGAAGGCATTGTAGTAAACTGAAAACGCACCTTGATATAGGGTGGTGTTATTCTCACTCAGTCACTACTCGGAAAAGTTTGTAACATTTTAGCAGTTTTTGATAAACAACTATAGTATTAACTAAGTAATAAATATAGTCCTTCCACGCTGGACTGGGCGTGAAAGAAAAACTTATAATGTGCCAGCTGCCTACTCTTCCCAGGCATACTGTAAAAGTCAGTAAGGGACGTGAGGGTCTTGCTGTATCATAGGCGAAAGGCTGACCACCTCTCACCATTCCACAACATGTTCCATCTAATAACCCTCACCATTTGTGTCAAACGTGGCATTAAGTGGTTTTCTAGTACCACTGATGCTCTGCCTATCCCGTTAGGGATTACAGGCGTGAGCGTATGTATGTATGTGTATGTATTAACTTAGTAATGACTCATCAACCCACAAGTGCCTAGTATAGGGGTTCCCAATCTTTTTTAGTCCTCAGCGCACTTATAACTTCAGAATTTGGTCTCGGCGCGTGGGCGCCCTAACCTAGCTAGACAGTCAAAATCGTATACAGTTGAAAGAAATAGGCAGGTTCAATGATGCTTGTTAGGTAGATAGGCACAAAAATTTAAACATCTACAATGTCAAGTTTAGTGTTTTATTTATTCATTGGTACTCAATTAAAACAAAAACAGCTACTTAGTCAATGTGATAGGTTGAGTTTTGTGATCTCCACACGTTTTTCAAAGCGTTGGAGTGTTTATTTGCACCAGGGCGCCCGCGGCGCACAGTTTGGGGAACCTCTGGCCTAGTAGACACAAAGCATTTTGTTTTACTCTACAAAGTATGACGGTAGATTGTTTATTTATATTAAATCACAACTATTTCGTATCAGGTAGGCAAGAGCAACTCCCAGGCCTTTGTTTATGTTACAATAGAACTCTTTATAGGCACTCATATTTATAATCAATTCTTAGAAAGTTTCGCCAAAAAGCATTCGTGATAGAGTTTATTTATGTTCTGAGAAATTATTACGAGTCATCTGTATTGCAAAAACAATGTACTATATCCTACTTTAAAGTTTCGCGATTTGAACACATATTAAAATTCTAAAACGGGTCTAAATCTAAATATATAAAAGGAGAAACTGACTGACTGACTGACATATCAACGCACAGCCTAAACGGCTAAACGTAGGTACTTGAAATTTGGAAGGGACGTAGCTTAGGTACCGTAGAGGTGCACTAAGAAAGGAATTCCCAAAATTCCCACGGGAACGGGAATTAGCGGGAAAATCCTTTTGTATGAAAAATCTAAACCGCTTAAGTTAGACGCTTGAAATTTGGCATGCAGGTACCTTAGTAAATTTAAAGCTTAGTTGCAACAGGATATTGCAAAATTCCCACGGGAACGGGAGTTAGCGGGAAAAAACTTTTGTATGTAAAAATCTAAATCACGTAAGATAGATGTTTTCAATCTGTGTACTGTGTACAAAAAAAAATTAACACGCAAACGAAGTTGCAGGTAAGGCTAGTTCGCGTATATATGATTATTTACAGTCTACCCGTGACCACGGCAACCGCGGCTAAATAGGTCGGGAAATAGATAAATAATCATATACACGAGTTAAGACCAGTTTTAAAATTTAATTATATCCTACTTGAATCAATGGAAAAAGAATAAACTTAAAAAAAATGAAAAACCGGCCAAGTGCGAGATGGACTCTCGCACGAAGGGTTCCGTAGCAGCATGGTTCAAATACGTAGCTGGCTTCTTAAACGAGCCCACAAAGGAAGATGGTAAAACTAAAGGAGTTATAAATAATAAAAGGATTAAACGAACTTTTATATACCTGAATAGAAGTTCAATCCTGATTATATGAAGTACTTAGTCCGAGATAACTGATGTAGTACTTGCCTTTCCACACTCTTTATACGCGAATTTAAAAGCAAAAGCAGGAAACAAAAATCTCCGCCTGGCAACACTAGACGTCATTGTCAATATTTCAGAGCCCCCAAAGAGGGAAAATTAATTTAATTACGGAAAATTAAATTAATTGAGGGAGGGCGGAATGTTCTATCTCGGACTAAGTACTTCATATAATCAGGATTGAACTTCACTTCAGGTAAATTCTTTTAATCCTATTATTATATTCGTACTTAGTCCGAGATAACTGATGTAGATGTTCAGAGAAGAACATAACACTAAAATTATAAAACATTTATTTTTCTCAAGATAAAACAATTTAAAAAAGAGCAACTTATACAACTTATAAAATTATACACTTTAATATTCATAAAGAGACTTAGAACTAAAATCAGTTTGAATTATTGAGTACCGCTCTAGCAAACAACACTTGGTTATAGTGGGCGCCCCACGCATTTTTTTTTTAAAACCGCAAATCGATGTACAGTTTAGCCGTTTGGCACACGCATACTAGAGGTCAAAACAAAATTTTTGATCCGCGGTCCCTACATAAGTTTCCCTTAGGAGAGGTGTGCTGAGTCATCATTTTTTTGTATAGGAATTTTTTTTTTTCTGAAATTTATTTTGTGTGGTATCAAATGAAAGGGCTTTTAGAGGCGGTTCTAAAAATATACCACATATACACCTTATACCTTTTAGCCAGTTTTGTTTTAAAAAAAATCAAAACATATCAAGTTTGGGGACCTACAGATACGATAATATGGCTTTTTTTTTTCATAAAATATACCTTAAATGATAGGTAATATTCTCATGTACAACCTCTAGGAAGCAATTTTGAAAATAATATGTTTTGATTTTTTTTTAAAACAAGATTTTACTCTACAGTTCTTTTGGCGTGATTAGTATGTATGACCATGCCAAATTTCTCTGTGATACCAAGGGTTTCTTAGGAAACTCGCGGACAGTCGGACATGGCGAAACTATAAGGGTTCGTAGCATCAACCCAATCTATACTCGTATATTATGTTATAAATTAAGTGAAATAAATATTTTTCATTTTCATTTTCATTACTACGGAACCCTAAAAAATGGCAAAAATCCCCATTGAAAAGATGAATTACCCCCGGTATTCATAACTTAAAACTCTTAAACGGCTGAACCAATTTTGATTCAATATATCTAATATACCTAAAAATTACGTCAGCATTCAAACAAAAAAGGCATCGAAATCAGTCCATTCGTTAAGCAGCTAAGTACGATGCCACAACAGACATACCGATACTCACGTCAAACTCATATCACCCCTTTTCTTTTGTCGGTGGTTAACAATGGAACGAGTAAGGAGGATTATTAACAGTCCAAGTGCGAGTCAGACTCACGCACGAAGGGTTCCGTACCATTATCTATAAAAACGAGCAAAAAATCACGTTTGTTGTATAAGGGCAGCCCCCTAAAATATTTATTTTATTCTGTTTTTAGTATTTGTTATAGCGGCAACAGAAATACATCATCTGTAAAAAGGTTAACTGTCTAACTATCACGGTTCATGAGATACAGCCTGGTGACGGACGGACAGACAGACAGACGGACGAACGGACAGCGAAGTCTTACTAATAGGGTCCCGTTATACTATTTGGGTACGGAACCCTAAAAATGAGGGTCAATATAGACAAAGTGTTTCATAAATACTTACCCAATAAATAGAAAATCTAAAATTAAATTCAATACTTTACTCTTGTGATCAGTTGCACGGTTTGGCGTCTTTCAAAGTGTTTTTAACTCCCGACGACGCAAAAAGAGAGGGGTGTTATAAGTTTAACGTGACTGTCTGTGTATCTGTGTATCTGTCTGTGGTATCGTAGCTCTCAAACGGATGAAACGATTTCCGTAAATTTATCCCAAGATTTCATAAAAATCTGTTCAGCCGTTTAAAAGTTATAAGCAATCGAATGTCGGTGGTAATTTTTAATTTTAGTGTCATTCAATAATCACGTGCATGATTGACATATTTGAAATATAGCCGGTTTGGTCGAGTGGGCGTGGTGCTGCCTCTTGATCGGCGGGTTCTGGGTTTGATTTCCAGTCGGAGAAAATATTTGTGTCAAGAGCAGGTGTTTTTTTTCGAGTCATAGTTGTTCGTGTCTGTTTATGTATAGGGTGTAAGAAACAAATACAGGTTGAAAAAGAACCTCCTAGCTTTATTGAAAATCCTGAACCAGTATCACTTACTGAACACTTTTTTTTTTGGGGGGGCGGGGGATTTTTTTTTTCCTAAACGTAGACACCACTTGGGCGTAGTAGTAATGTCTACGTTTAGGCAAAAAATGAATTATTCCCATGGAAAAAATATTTTTTTTTTACATAAATGTTCTTTGAGTGATACTGATTCAGGATTTTGAATATAGCTAGGAGGTTTGTTTTCACCCAGTATTTATATGGTGGAACCTATCCATTATTATGAACAGCTTCAAGGAATTATTTTTTTCCGGAAACATTAAGTTACGGAGTTTTCGTAAATTATTTACTGGGGCGCTACGCAATGCACTGCGAACACGCGCCCCGCGCAAAATCCCTCCATGCCACGCTGTTAGAATGGGATGTACATTATTGTACATTGCTGGTTTTCATGTTTTACGATGTTACTGTTGTTTTTTTTTGTTGCAATATTGTGTGTATTCGAATAAATAATTTAACAATAAATAAGAAACTATTAGAAAACATTAAGAAAAAAACGAAGATTTTCCTAAAGATTTCACTGGAAAATCATTTAAGTAGAATGATTGTCCAAATTCTGTCCTTCCCTGTCCCTTACACTCTGTACGTTCCAAGGGACCCACGAACAACACAAGGAAAAAAATTGGTGTGGGCCTTTGAGTGTGTAGCGGTTATTTATTAAATTTATTTAGAACTGCGCATTTCATTTCAAAAATAGTAAAAAAAAAGGAAAGTATAATGTAAGGAATAAGGGAGTAATGAAATATTCAAAATCATGGTATGAATTTGATTTCAGTTTTTGTTTAGTTGTCCCTACATCCTATATTTAGAATGATGTGATGCCTCTTTGAGATCTTGTCTCTGGCTATAAATAGTAGAAAATTTTTAGACTTTTCAAATTTGACGTTTATCAAAAAACTGGCACTCAGAAAAAAGACAAGCAAATATTAGCCCTGGTAGTGCCAAACTGGTACTTATTTTCTATTCAATGGGCACTTGAGTGGCATTATTTTCTATAAAACTGCTTTAGTTTTCTATCAAATTATTATTATCATTAACGATTTCTTGTTTTAAGCCTTTTTTAAGACGTAACGTTAATTTTGTATTGAGTATACATTTGATATAATAATTACACGTAACTAATATTTTAATTGTATACTAAATTTAATTTTTATGAATATTAATTTAGACAAGAATTTCTTAACATATTTAAGCAGGTAAGTAATCGTAATCATGTCGTTTTCTGCATCCGTTGAAGCTGAAGAAGAAGTCGATGTTATTTTTGAGAATATAGTGGAAGAAGAGGAATCCGTTGAGGATCCGGAAGCAGAATGGTCTTCTATCCTGTGTTACGCAACAGGACCAAAGCTTACGCAAAAACAAAAGCTTTTCGAAGAGGGTCTATACACGCCTCCCGAAAAAGAAGTATGTACCAAATATGTTACTATGTCCACCAGCTCTGTACTTCGTCATCCATATTACAAATACCCAGCTGTATTAGATCCCGGTATTGAAGACGCTTTGTTTGAAGTGGAGGAACCATTTCAATATCCTGATGACGGCAGGCAAATCTATCTTGATAGCTGCGAAGAGATGGGTGAATGCCCGGTGAGACTATTCTATAGGAATTTACTAAACGACACAATGGATCTGAAATATTATGGCATATCCCCTTATGGCTTTCGAGCGATGGCTTTGGCCCTAAAAAAAAATACTTATATAAAAAGTTTAGACTTCACTGATAATTTTATTAGTTTGGACGGTTGTTTTCATTTAGGAGATATGCTTGCGACAAATAGAACTATCAAAGAGATTAACTTAGATGGCTGCCGAATGGGTGCGGAAGGATGCAGAATTTTTGTAGACAAACTGTGTTTCAACTCTACACTCAAAAAATTAAACCTTGCCCGGAATAAATTAAGTGACCAAGGTATGTTTCATGTGGCAAATCTTATATCAAACGGCACTTGTATAGAAGAATTTAATTTTCGTCAGAATAACCTGACTTCACTAACTGCAAATTACCTCACGGAGGCTTTTGAATGTAACAATTCAATAAAGCGACTGGATTTATCGTGGAATAGTTTCCAGGTGCCAAGGCCAGTAGAAAATATGTGCAAATTTCTTCAAGTTAATGCAAATTTACTCGAAGTGAATTTGTCTTGGAACAGTTTGAATTATAGACATTCTAGAATAATTACTTACATTTTGGGGGCCCCCAATCTGGAAACTTTGTATTTGAACAACAACAGACTATCTGGTAGTGTTATTCCTGAAATATCCACCAGTTTAGCTGGAGCGAAGAATCTCGTAACATTAGATCTATCATTCAATCCTCTGACACCGGATGAAGCACGCTTACTCTTGATGAGAATGAGAAGAAAAACTAGTCGTTTGAATAACTTGTTACTTGATGGGGTAATAGTGACGCAAACGTTTGTAAACTTGAAGAACAGAATATTAAATTTGCCGTACCGAAAAGATGGAACAGTCGTCCATGGCTACGTCAAACCTATGATTAAGCCAAAAGAATCAGATTTGAGGGAGATAGTATTTAATAGAGCGGACTACCTTTGCAGGAAACCAAAGAAGAAGCCTATCGACATAGCAGTAGTAATTCTTCAGTTGCAGAAGTTAGTTGATAATCAACCAATTAATATTGAAGAAGATTTGCCTCGTTTGATTCAGTCACTAGGAGCGGTCCAATTAAGTAAAGACTTTATAAAACAGATGGGTTTCCTTTTCCTTACTCCTCCTCCAAAAAAATCCAAAAAGAAGTTTTGTAGTGTGGCAGCTATGGCTGAATATGTGAAAATTAAATGGCCTGATGCTAAACTGCCGCCGCCTACCCCACCGCCGCCCCCGCCACCACCTCCCCCCCCACCTCCACCCAAAAAACAAAAAAAGGAAAAGGATAAAAAGAAAAAAAAGTAACCAATTGAAAATTATTAGAATTCATCGTCCATAAATACGACTAAACGATGGCATGAAATGCTTCAAAAAGGTCAGGGAACGACAGGAAAACCATTTCAATTTACCTGCAATTCAAATATTTGTTATTTATGACTTTAATTTTATAATGTTATGTATAACTTAGTTATTTATATATTTTGTTAGATAATGTAATTTAGAAATAAACCTAAGCTGATTTTGAAAGTGTTTTTTGGAAAAAGGAAATTCCGATGGAAGTTGAACTTCTTCATCAGCCCATATACGTCCCCACTGCTGGGGCACGGGCCTCCCTCAATAACATGAGGGGTAAATGCCATATTCACGGGTTGGCGAGGGTTTTGATATAATTGCAGAGTTTTTCTTCTCTGTGCAGATGAACTTGCTTGCATATTTACTTTAGTCGCCTTGTGCGACACCTCGGTAAGAAAGAGGGTGGTCCTATTCTACTCTGCCTGGTACTCAAGTTGAACAACTTCGTTTAACTTTTTTTCTTATTTAATCTTTATTTATATAGTAGTGAAAACCCAAGTATACGTATTGTAAAGGCTTATGCATGCATGTATGTTATTATGTACAAATAACCCTGGATATGAGTATAAAGGGTATCCCACGTATTTCACACGGAGGGAAAGTAATTTAAATATTGTACAAAAAAAGAAAATAGTACTAAAAGAAGACTAGATCGCCTGTCTAAACCAATACTCGAACCCGCCAAATATGGTCTTACACATTTAGCGAAAAAATAAATAAAGTATGTGTTTTATGATGTCGATTGAAAGGGTTCATTTGAATGCACCAATTTTTTCTTAAATAACATAGCATCTATAAGCGGATAACCACCCAAAATGAGGCTTAACTTATGATTGAGGCAATGTGACGTGTAGACTACATTCGTATATTTAAACTACAATCAATCGCTTACTTCAAATCCTACTATCACTTTAACTTATTTTTTCTATGTCTATGTATCACACACATCACACTAATATTATAAAGGCGAAAGTTTGAGAGTGTGTGTGTCTGTATGTTTGTTTCTTCTTCACGCTCAAACGGCTGAACCAATTTTGATAAGGATTAACACATTGGCTCACTGATATATTCAACTAATTTTTATGTCTGTGCATGGGCTACAACATTTTCCTGAATTCTGATGGGAATTAACGGGCGGAAGGCTAGTAATATTATAAATTCGAATGTTTGCGACATATGGATGGATGAAGATGTTTTTTACTCCTTCATGCAAAAACTTCTTGTCTGACGTCTTATTAGAATCTTTTTTGGCAGGTTGCAGGACAAAAGATGTCAAAAATTTTTGAAATTTGATAATATTATTGAAACATTCTCCTTGATACTTGTTTGACACGATATACCTCTGTCCAGCCTCTGTCAAGGTCAGGTTAAGAATTGAATTGATAAACTGGACTAAACTTATTGATCATAAATCATAATTAATTCTAAGAAAAAGTAATTTATTGATGTGGGCTTTGGGCTGGGCGATTATTTTAATAAAAATCGATGCATTGAAATAAACATCAAAAAAAGTACGCACAATCATATTTGTTACATTTTAAACAATAATCATGTCAGATATATTTTCAAGCAGCGAGAAAATAATCGAAGTGATTTTTGAACATGAAAGCGCAATTGAAGAGCTGGAATCAGAGGAAGATCCAAAAGAAGAATGGTCTTCTATTTTGTGCTTCAGAGCAGGACCACAACTCACAGAAAAGCAAGTTCTTTACGAAAAGGGTTTGTACGAGCCTCCCGCTAAAGAATTATGTGCCAAATACGTTACTATGTCCACCAGCTCTGTACTCCGTCACCCATACTACTTATATCCAGCTGTCACCGATCCTGGCATTAAAGAGACTTTGTATGAAGCACCTAAACCTCATGTTTATGACGATAATGGGCAAGAATTATATCTTAAAATCTGCGAAAAAATGGGTCAATGTCCTGTTCGACTTTTCCACGAATGTTTATTACGTGATGAGATAAATTTGAAATATTATGGCATATCCCCAATGGGCTTTCGGCCAATGGCTATTGCGCTTGAGAGAAATTCCTACGTCAAAAAGCTAGATTTAACTGATAATTTTATAAATAGAGATGCATGTTATCATTTAGGTAGAATGTTTATGAAAAACGACACTATTGAAGAGTTAAACCTGAGTGGATGCCGAATGGGTCCTGAAGGCTGTAGAATATTTCTTGACAAAATGTATCGTAACTTTACTCTTAAAAAGTTAAACCTAGCTCGGAATCAATTATCAGATGAAGGGATGACTCATGTGGCAGCTCTTATCCAAACGGGTACTTTTATAGAAGACTTTAATTTTAGTTTCAACAAGCTGACTTCGACTACAGCTGTAAATTTATCACAAGCTTTTGAAATCAACAACGCTGTTAAGAGGCTGGACTTTTCTTGGAACAGTTTTCACATGCCCAGACAGTTAGAACGGATGTGTAAAATGTTTCCATTGAATAATAATTTAGTTGAAGTAAATTTCGCATGGAACAGTCTTAATTTTCGACATTCTAGTGCAATTGAGCACATTTTGAAAGCACCTAATCTTGAAGCCTTATACTTGGATCACAACAGATTAACTGGTATTGTTATTGATAACATTATCGTCTGTTTAAGTAAAGCAAAAAGACTCATAACGTTGGATATGTCTTACAATCCTTTAACAAAAGAAGAAGCATACGCATTGTTGTATAAGATGAGATTGAGGTCCCTTAAGTTGACTAACTTGATCCTGGAAGGGGTGACCGTGACGCAGAACTTTGTAAACATCATGAATAGAATTTTAAAACTTAAGCATCGTAAAGGTGCGTCTATAATTCATGGTTATGTAATACCTGTCCATAACATAGTTTTGAAAGATTTAAGGGACATAGTGTTTACGAGAGCACAGTACCTTTGCAGCAAACCGAAGAAGATGGCTGTGGACATAGGACTTATAATTCTCAAGTTGAAGAAGTTGGTCAACGGTGAGCCAATCGGTGTTCCAGATGAATTGCCGTCCCTGATCCACCAACTGGGAGTAAGTCAACTAAGTTCTGAATTTATAAGACAGATGGGTTCTCTTTTCCCATGTCCACCTCCAAAGGGCGCTAAAAAGAGATATTGTAATGTAACAGCTATGGCTAATTACGTAAAAATGAAGTGGCCTGATCTTAAATCACCACCACCTACCCCACCACCACCTGCCCCACCACCACCTGCCCCACGTCCTGTTGCCGTCAAAAATCTATCGAAAAAGAAAACAAACGAAAAAAAGAAAAAGAAGTAGCACCATAGAGTGAACATAATAACATTATTTTGATTGAGCTTTTAAATGGGCAATCTAAAAAAACAGGTAGTATTAGATACTTTATTAATTAATTTACTCTTAAGTAGGTATTTTTATTTTATAGATAATTATAGTATTAATTTAGAGTAACTTAAGGCGCTTATTATAATGTTAATTATACTTAAGAAATTTCTTAAAAGTTTTAAGTTTTATAAAAAATATTTTTTGAATAGCTTGTTATTCATTAAGAAATAAACATTGCTTTCAAAGGTGTTCATTTTTATTGTTGTTTGCATTAAACAAAACAAAATTAAATAATGCGAAGAAACAAAATAATGTAAATCTGAACTGTATTTACCACATTTAAGCGAAAAAGAAATTTGATTTGATTTAAAAGTTATATTATCTTGTAAATGGTTAAAATCCCTTGGGAGCATTATGTACAAAACTGGCCTAAGGGCTTTTTTTATTGTCATGCGTGTTAGCGCCCGCAACCTGTCATTTCATACATGTTTTTATTGTAAGGCGCACCACACGCATGCGGGAAAAGAAAAACATGTTATGAAACAATAGGTTCTGGGTGGCACGCATGCGGGCCTGCCCCGCACGCGGGCGTAAACACGCACGACACTAAAAGAGCCCTAAGGCCTCATTCACGGTGACGATGACCCGTGAGGCGGACTTGAGACCAAGAGGTAGCGATTAGATAGCAAAGGAGAATAGGCCAAAATTTATGGAGCTGGGTCTAGTTTTATGCATCAATCGGAAGTCTCAGGACTAAGCATTTCTAGAAACGCATTAATATGCAGAATTATTAATAAAACGGGCAAGTGCGAGTTGGACTCGCGCACGAAGGGTTCCGTACCATTACCCATAAAACTGGCCAAGTGCAAGTCGGACTCTATAAAAACCATTATCTCTAAAAAAACGGCAAAAAATTCATGTTTGTTGTATAGGACCTCCATTAAATACTTAATTTATTCTACTTTTTAGTATTTGTTGTTATAACAGCAACCAAAATCATCATCTGTGAAAATTTCAACTGTCTAACTATTACGGTTCATGAGATACAGCCTCGGACAGACTTATCTATAAAAACGAGCAAAAAAATCACGTTTTTTGTACGGGAGCCCCCTTAAATATTTATTTTATTCTGGTTTTTAGTATTTGTTGTTATAGGACATATAGAAATACATCATCTGCGAAACTGTCTATCACGGTTCATGAGATACAGCCTAGTGACAGACGGACGGACGGACGGACGGACAGCGGAGCCTTAGTAATAGGGTCCCGATTTTTCCCCTTGGGTACGGAACCCTAAAAAATTGTGTCAATACACCGGTTAGTTTCGGCAATAAAGAATATTTTATTTTTTACTTTAATGAAAATGCACTTTTATCACAAAAACTAATGATGTTGACTGTGAATAACAACAGTTTTAGTTAAATATGGGTTCACACTTATAAAATACATATCACGTTTTTTTTAATGCATATTTCTAACCACGATCGAGTTGGCTTCCATACAAAAAGTTTCTTATTATGAGTCTAACTTTGGTATTCTAAGGGTACTTGAGACTGCCGCTCACTTTTTTAATTTATTCTCACATTTATTTTATTTTCTCAGACTGTATAGGACCTATACTATAAGGACCTATACTCGCGCGTTACGCTACTCCAATCACTTTAATTGCGAGAGGACACCGTGCAAAAGCTTGCTCACCCTCTAGATTTTTTTTTACATTTTACTTCCTCGTTTTCACGTTTTGCCTGAGCTGCTGATCGCTATGGAGAGGCGAATTTTTTCTAAGATTTTTCGACCAATTTTCCTTTAAAAAGTTGTTTAATTTAGGAGGCTAATTAATTCACATAATTTATTTTTGTTCACTCATTCAAAATCACCCAATTGGTATTTTTATAATTCGAACGGCACGGCACGGCACTTCAAAATTTGAATTACCATTGCTCCCTATATTCTCAGATTCTAGTATTACTGTTACATGGGAGGCAAGGTAATACAATTTTGCCGTGCCGTTTTCGAATTATAAAAAGGCCGATTATCTTTTCTAAGGTATTTACGGACACAAAAAATAAACTATGTTTCCCTGCCTGGATGTAAGGTATTTAAAAGCCTCTGAATAAAAGTAAGATAAAAAAAATAAACTCTAAAAACTAACAAATAATATTTTAAACCTATTATAATTATTATCGTCACATATACACACATCAACGCGGTCTAGGGATATTGCACGATTTTTCATACAAAAGAGGTATGTTTGAGAAGCCACAATAGCATACTCGAGATACATGGAGGGCTATAATTTTCAGACGAGCAAGTGCTAAACTTGAATTTTCAATTCTAGTCAATAAATTTGTTTTACTTGAAATTTGTGAAAACATGATGGAAACGAAAACGAAAATGCACTATTTGCCTGCTTTTTGTATGAAAATGGCCAAATTTACGCCATATTTTTATTCATTTTCGTCACGTTTTCACAAATTTCAAGTAAAACAAAATTTATTGATTAGAATTGAAAATCCAGGATTAGCACTTGCTTGTCTGAAAATTATAGCCCTCCATGTATCTTGAGTATGCTATTGTGGCTTCTCAAACATACCTCTTTTGTATGAAAAATCGTGCAATATCCCTAGACCGCGTTGATGTGTGTATATGTGACGATAATAATTATAATAGGTTTAAAATATTATTTGTTAGTTTTTAGAGTTTATTTTTTTATCTTACTTTTATTCAGAGGCTTTTAAATACCTTACATCCAGGCAGGGAAACAGAGGTTAATCACAACCTCAAATTGGCGGCCAAAAGTCGGAGGCTTAACAATAAGTAAAGGATAGATGGACAAGACTTTAATTTGATGGCTGGCCGGTTCGGTCGAGTGGTAGTGACCCTGCCTCTTGATCGACGGGTCCTGGGTTCGATTCCTGGTCGAGAAATATATTTGTATAAAAAGCAGATGTTTGTTCTCGGGTCATGAGTGTTTGTGTCTGTCTGTATGTATGTTCGAAGGGACCCACAATACAAGGGTAAACCTTAGTGAGGGCTTTTGAGTGTGTAGCGTTTAAAAATTAGGCAGAGAGGGAATTCAAGTAACAACACATGCACACAAAAAGTATCAGGTTAGCACAGCTAAGTAAAAACTGAAACTCTGAATTTGGACAAATATTCTGAATGATTTTCTTTGGAATTTTCAACAGAAGACAATTTAGCAAAACGAAAACCAGCAATGCATAGCGCAAAAGTGGGTAAATAACGAAAACTCCATACCCAGATATTTCCGGGAAAAATTACTTGTGGCCGACCATGGTTATGGGTAGATTATAGATTATACTGTTTAAGAATTTGGTAAGCTGTCCCTTACACCAGGATAAATATGTATCATACATATTATACCGGGTGTTCGGCTCATGAACCGCAATTTTTTTCGGTACTGGTAAAATCGTTAATTTGCTACCTTTTTAACCTTGGGGCCAAGGCACGAAGAGTCACAGTTATGAAGATGAGAACCTGATGGGTGACCAAAGTGGCAATTCATCACGAGTGTTTCTGTGCTTCGGAGGGCACGTTAAGCTGTCGATCCCGGCTGTTGTCGTTTGACTACAGTCGTTAAAACCAAGTCAGAGGCCATGGAGGCCATTTGGCGGTTTGAAAACTCTGAAACCAGGATTAGTCAAGTTCGCCACGCACTTGACTAAACCTACACTAAAAGAAGAAGAAAGAACAAGACTTAATTAAAAAATAATATCTTTATAACTTCTTCTTCTTATCGTGTTGGTACGAGTATAGTTAAGTGTGTGACGAACTTGGCTAATCCTGATGTTAGAGTTTTCAAACCGCCAAATGGCCTCCATTTTGGATTTAACGACTGTAGTCGGGCAACAACAGCCTGGACCGCCGGCCAGCTTAACGTTTCCTCCGAAGCACGGAAATGTTTGGTCACCCATTAGATTATCTGCCTCTGTGTGAGTTGCTTAACCTCAGTGATTGGCTGAGATCAGCGAGCGCCACTGGGCTACGAGTCTGTGGATGTAAATAATGATATATTAAAAAAAAATGTACCTAACAACATACCGACGCTATACGAGGGAGTTAAGGGCGACGTCAAGGTTAAAATGTATAGTTTAATGTGCTGCCGAGTGTACACACCTAAACTAGGAATCCCTAGCAATCAGTCATTACTATTTCATTCTATGCGATTTTAATTAAATGGACTAATTAATTCCGGTTAAGTAAAGCCGTAATAGAGTCAGACTTTTTTCAATGGGTTCCCTACATCTAGAATAACAAAAATGTTACTTACAAGCGCAGTTTACGATGGCGAGCTTTTTCCTGTAAATACGTAGTCTAGCTCATTTAAATAATCGTTTGTCATGCAAATATATTAAGTTAAATAAAATAAATAAAGTTCGTACTATGGTCCCATGCGGCTCGAAAATCCATTCAGTGGATCCGGGTTCCGAGGTTTAAACCTAATAGATCTGTAGCTCGGGGAACATTTATATTAATAAACAGGTTACTGTTTGTCTTTGTGAAACTAAAGTGAGGTCTTAATGACCGTAAACCGCCGTACGGACAGACGGATGGAAGGACGGACGGACGGACGGACGGACGGATGGACAGTGGAGCCTTAGTAATAGGGTCCGTTTTTTCCCTTTGGGAACGGAACCCTAAAAATTGAAACGGATTGCTACTTTCTACAGTACTATTCTGGTTTCCACGTGCTTATAGAAGAATCTAGACTAGCCATTTAGTTATATTGGTACTAGTAGTATAACAGGGAAGGATTTTAATTAGCTTATGTTGACCTTTGTTTTTCAAATTCATAATTGAAATGAAGAAAAATAGGTTTCATGGTAAAAGAAAATAGTTTTTTTTATTTTCTATGGTTTTGTTTGCTATGAATTATATTTTGTATGAATATTACGATAGTTTCATATCATATTCTTCTTCTTATCGTGTAGGTATAGTCAAGTTTGTGGCGAGCTTGACTAACCCTGGTGTCAGAGTTTTCAAACCGCACAATGGCCTCTGACTTGGTTTAACGACTGTAGTCAATTGACAACAGCCGGGACCGACAGCTTAACGTGCCCTCCGAAACACGGAAACGCTCGTGATAAAGTGCCACTTTGGTCACCCATCAGGCTCCCTGCCTCTGTGTACGTTGCTTAACCTCACTGATCGGTTGAGATCAGCGAGAGCCACTGGGCTACGAGCGCTTCTCATATCATATTCATTTATTGCTTTAATGATTGGACCTTTATGTACTTTAATAAGGTCATTTTATCAAAGGCCCTGGGGCAAAACATAAACTAGGACCCCAACTAAACTATTTAAAATCGTTTGTTCCTTATTCGTCGTGTTCCGATTTTGACGTTATCCAGATTCGACATTCTCCACAGTCGAAATAAGTAGCCATTATCAAAGTCACGTTTCTGGAATCTGGTTCATTATTCCAAATTAGAAAGAAATGTTCACTAGTTCAATTTATAGTATCCGACGGCCGGTTTGGTCGAGTGGTCGTAAGAGGCGACTAAGGAAACTCAAATGAGACCTGCCTCCTAGTAATCCATCCCAGGCAACGACACTTCATTTTTTCTGAATCTGAGGTGTCGTCCTATGGTCTCATGCGGTGTGGTAGGCTCTGTAAAGGGCTGTCTGGTTCGCGACCACCCTCCTTCCGAAGTCCGACGCCAAACAGCTTGCTGTGTTCCGTCGGTGCGTGGGAGTACCAGTGCCTTTTCTGGGTTAACTAGCTCCATCGTCGACCTCATCTTTGACCTTATGGTCATGATTGATGTCAAGAGTTAACCCATCTTATAATAATAAAGTGGTAGTGACGCTGCCTCTTGATCGGCGGGTCCTAGGTTCGATCCCCAGTCGGGGCAAACATTTGTGTAAAAAGTAGATGTTTGTTCTCGGGTCATGAAAATGAAAATGAAAATGAAAATGAAAATATTTATTGCTTCAACAAACATATTAGATTTTGTATAGTTGCTGTGACCTTCTTTTAAGTGTGAGAACACCTGTGCCAGAAGGCCACGCTCCTCCATAACCAAGTACAGTATCATTTGTCGAAGACAATGGATTTGCAACATGCAGAATAATAAAAACATTGAGAGAAGAAGAAGTCATGCAGAATGTTAGTGAGTGGTTGCGTGTGTGACTCAGTGTGCATGTGTGTGCATGTGTGTGCATGTGTGTGCATGTGTGTGCATGTGTGTCATGGGTGTATGTGTCTGTCTTTGTGTGTTCCAAGGGACCCACGACACAAGGGATAACCTTAGTGTGGGCCTTTGAGTGTGTAGCGTTTATTTTATTAGCGTTTTTTATAGTTTGTAAGTCGGAGTCCGAGGGGCCCCTGAGCTTGGGGGCAGTGCCCGTCAAGCCCTCTGGTAGCTACACTACTGATTTTAGCTTAGTGTGGATCAACCCTTATAATCTCTAAGTGAAATGCGATGATATGACGGTTTTGTATAGGTAACCTACTTTCTTACTAATAAATGTGAAAGTTTGTAAAGATAATAAATAAATAAATAATAAATAAAACGCTACACACTCAAAAACCCACACTAAGGTTTTCCCTTGTGTCGTAGGTACCATGGAACACATACAAAGACACACGAACAATCATGACCCGGGAACAAAAATCTGCTTGTTACACAAATATTTACCCAGACCGGGAATCGAACCCGGGAACCGTCGATCAAGATACAACGCCACCACCACTAGACCAAACTGGCCGTAAAAGTCAAAGTTAATTCCCAAGGGAACAAAGTCCAGGGAGGAAAGCTAGTTAAATATTAATATAGAACTTTATTCTTCTATTTTCGTCTTTAAATTAGTTATAGCAAAGTTAACAGAATAGTAGATTGTTAACCGAGAGTGGAAAGAATCAATTCCCGAGGTATAGTCCGAGTAGGAATTGATTCTTTTACCCGTGTTAAACACTCTACTTTCCATTTCGAATATGAGCAAATAAAACTAGTTGTTTATCTAAATTATTTATTGATAATATAATATGTAATATTAGTAGTACCTATTTAAAATTAATTGTCAAATTAGGACAATTCGTGAAATTAAAAATTACATTTTAAATATGGAACTCACCGCGTAATTGTTGCGGCTTATTCCGCTCAAAGAAGTTTGCGCTAAGTTCACACTGGCTGTTTAGAAACTCACATGGCCGCAGCATTTTTTTTAATTAGTTTTTTTTTTACATAAAACTCTTCACATCTGACAGTAGTTCTATTTTTAGGGTTCCGTAGTAATCTACGAACCCTTATAGTTTCGCCATGTCCGTCTGTCCGTCTGTCCGTCTGTCCGTCTGTCCGCAGGTTTCCTAAAAAACCCTTGGTACTACAGAGCTGAAACTAAGCATGATTATACATATAAATCACGCCGACAGAACTGCAAGGTGTCTTTTAGGGGGCAATAATAAAACAGCTGGATTCTTCGTTATTCTTGATTATAATTAACAACAGTAATTTCTTCGTTATATAATCATTTACTTCATTTATAAAATCACAACTGCAAAACAGACACCTGCTTTAAAAGTGCTATTGCACGCCTATCATCGAATACAATTACTCCGCGGGCTAAACACAATTAATCCGCAAAGATCAAATACTCAATATACCACGATCAAACAATGAATGGCGCAAGGCCAGATCTTCAATCATTTCGAATCTTGACATCGAATACCATTTCAAACCTTTGAAATTGATATTCGAATTATCTTCTTCGAAATGACCGAATGAGAAAGAAGTTGCGTTATGCCCGATCCTCTGTGAAGGTCTGCATACCACAGAACTGTAGAGTAAAATCTCAGAAAAAAAACTTTTTTCGGGTGTCTCCCATAGACGTGAAAGGGCAATGAACTTTTTTTTTCTCGCCAATATCATTGAGTGGGGTGTCATAGGATAGCATTTTAAAAGATAGAAGGGGTTTACTAAGAACGTTTTTCGATTCAGCACTCCGTTTGCGAAATATAAATTTTTAAAGTGAAAATTATTGTCAAACACAAGTGTCCCCCCCCTATACCTGCTAAACGGTTGTTTCTAAAAATGTGAAAAAATTCATGTTGGTAGAATATACAACGAAATTTAAAGGAAAACTATCACACATAAGTTGGTCCTTCAAGTTTGCGATAATAGTCGACCAAGTGCCAAACACTGTTGGGATTAATAAGAATGTATTTGAACCATGCTGCTACGGAACCCTACTATGCGCGTGGCTCGACACGCTCCTGGCCGGTTTTATTAAAGTTAATTCCGCCCCTTAGGTGGGAAGTAATTTGTAAGAGTTTTTCCCTCCCTATGGAGAGAAGCAGCATTTTCCACCCAATAATCAGATCAAACTAACACTACTTTCCGAGTATGAGAAATGAAAAAACTTTTTCCAAATACCTAACTTAAATCGTAATTTGAAAGAAATGTTTTACCCATCCATACTATGCACTAATCAATGTCTAAATTGATTAGACATTGCGCTCGTAGCCAAGTGGCGCTCGCTTATCTCAACCGATCAGTGAGGTTAAGCAACGTACACAGAGGCAGGGAACCTGATGGATGACCAAAGTGGTAATTTATCACGAGCGTTTCCGTGCTTCCGAGGGCACGTTAAGCTGTCGGTCCCGGCTGTTGTCGATTGACTGCAGTCGTTAAAACCAAGTCAGAGGCCATTTGGCGGTTTGAAAACTCTGACACCAGGGTTAGCCAAGCTAGCCACACACGTGACTATACCCACACGATAAGAAGAAGAAGAATGTCAAAATGGCGATTGAATGGCAGTGGTCACCATTTTATCTATTCAGGTGGCGATATTGAGAGCTGTCAAAATTTCATATATTTTATGACCGCTGCTTTGACCACCGCCAACTGAATGTTATGTTGCTAAGTATTGTACCATTGTCATTAATTACTGGAGTAGATGCCCAGGCGGTTGCCTAAGTATAAAAAGTTTTTTTTTTAAATTTCTTATGTGTTCTTCGGGAACTCTACTTTTCTCGGACAAGTTTTTAGCGACAATTTATCGACTAAAGTCGACAATCCTTAAAGGTGTAGTTAGAGCAATGAGTTATACCTCACAATATGTTTTTTTCCCACAGGACTGGTTATGGAGCATCACAACTCAGGGTCGGGAGCCAAGTGGAAAGGACCAGGGTGGGGAATTGCAGATTATGCTGCCCAGCCTTAACTCTGGAGACGTTTGCCTGTTGGCTGAGAGCCCTTACAGAATCCTGAGGGTAAGTAGTAAGCCATGTTTTACTTTACCGTTCCTGTGACAATTTTAGGCAGTTGCTTCTTTTTCTTATTGTGTAGGTATAGTCAGACAGACAGACAGACAGACATATATACTTTATTGCACACCGTGACACAAAAACATTACAATAACAGACAATGACAGAAAACAGAAATGTACAAAAAAGCGGCCTTATTGCTTGTGAGGCGAACTTGACCAAGCCTCGTGTCAGAGTTTTCAAACCACCAAATGGCCTCTGACTCGGTTTGAACGACTGTAGTAAATCGATAAAAAAAGGACCGACAGCTTAACGTGCCCTTAGAAACACAGAAAAGCTCGTGATAAATTGCCACTTTGGTCACCTATCAGGTTTCCAAACAGGTTCCAGGTTCGTTGCTTAACCACCTCACTGATTGGCCGAGATCAGCGAGACCGAGATCATCAGCGATTTGCTATTTGGAAATATTGTTAACTAGCTTTTGTTCGCAATTTTGTGCGCGTGGAATAGTTACTTTGGGCAACTTTTTTTTACGATACTTATTCATTCCTACATAGATAGAAATGTCAAAAACGGTACAACAAATATTTGTTTTATTTCCTATCAAGTGCTTAAATACAAAATTTCATGGTTTTATCTTCGACAATGATCAACTGTAGGTGTGAAGATTTTAACAAATACATTTCTCATCAAAAAAATCGAAACACTTCCGTTTTTATTGTTTCTGTCCGAATTTCACACAAAACAGTTTTCATTCTATGAAAAAAAACACGATTGTAAAGCTGGCAGTTTGGCCATTACAATGGTAAGCGAAAATTCTAAATTAGAATTTCATTTGTTTATCCTATAAATAAAATGAATCACTGTTTTGAGACAAATGTGTGTTTAGAGTTGGAGTACATTTCACGTTTAAAAACTAAAAATAAGCGTTTGTGTTTAAAGTTTTGGTTTTTATTTGTTTACTGTGACTTTAGGACGTCCGAAAAAAAGTTTATTTTTCTAAAACATATAGATACTTCGCCCGCAGAAGCCGCCCAAGTGGTGGCATTGCTGGATTTTGGACTTAGTCAGCGTTTTGTGGCTGGAAGATTACATCTAAGCCTGTCATCTGTTCATAGAGTCTACAAACACTATCGGGAGACTGGTTTGTTCACGCGCGTTCAGGATCTGGCAGGAATCGATTCACTTCTGAGCGAGATGATCGATTTATTGTAACAACTTCTTTACAAAATCGACGCTTTAACGCTTTTCAACTGCAGCAGCGGCTTCATGTTGTACGTAGGGTGGCTGTAAGTGATTCTATAATTAGAAGAAGGTTAAAGGAATGTGGACTGGTACCGCACAAGCCAGCAAATGGGCCGAAATTAATTGCAGACCATCGAAGAGCGCGCCTTAACTTTGCACGTGAGCACCTAAATTGGTCATACCGCGGGCGTCGTACGAGATTGTCTTACTGAAGTCGGTATCTCCATTATGGAATGGCCAGCTAGAAGCCCGGAAATGAATCCAATTGAACATCAATGGGATGAATTAAAGAGACGAATTCGAGCGAGAGATCCTGCCCCAGAAACACTTAGCCAGTTGCAAAATGCAATCCAAGAGGAATGGAATGGAATGCCACAACATGTGATCTTGACTCTCATCCGATCGATGAAGAACCGGATGGAAGCAGTTATAAGAGCTCGGGGAGAGAATACCAATTATTAAATAAACGTTTCTAAACTTTTTTTTCATATACGTGCGTTTTTTTATCCATTTCCTTCATACTCAATACAGGGTAAAAATTACTCAACGTATGAACATTTAATTTAAATTTAGAACATTAACAATAGATTTTGAAAACCTCATATTACTCACTATTAAACGACATGAGATACATATTCCTAAATATACACATTTTTCTGATAATCCATAAAAAACATAAACTTGCAAGGTATTTCGATTTTTTTGATGAGAAGTGTAAATATAAAAGTCCAGCCAAGAGTAAAATTAATTCAGTAAGTTGTCAATTATTAAGACAAATAGACAAAACTTTTAAAAGTTTTTTTTTAATTATAACAAGGAACGTAAGAATAAGACATTAACATATCATAATTTTCTTTAAAGATTACAATTACAAAATAGTTTATTCAGACAATGTTACAATTTAAAAACATGTAATTAGAAAAGACAACAACAATTTTTAATGTAACATTTTGCACGATTATTTTTAAAGATTTGCCTTGATTCCCACACTAGGCCAGACCTGTTTCGTGGGTAATCAAATGTGCCGATTACCAGTCTATATATTGCTATTAAGTATGTTTAAAAATATATATATTTTCAAACAAATTATAATCATAAAAATAGTGAAAATTGGCAATTCAGGATTCAGAAAAACCCAAACTTACGTAGTACCTTTTAAAACTTCAGAATGGCTATTCCAGTAATCAATAGTGTCTCAATTGCAGTTGAATAATAAATAATAATCGCAATTTTATCCGTTCTGGTGGCAAAATTGAGAACTACCCAAATGCAAACATCTGATGATGGCTGGCTTGAATGTACAGTTGCGAGGTAATTTGCAACTTTACGTTCGGTTGGCTGCGGCACTGCCGGTCGGGGTAGCTGTCAGCAAGTATATGAAAATTAAATGGCCCTTTTTATAATTCGAAAACAGCACGGCAAAATCGTATTATCATTGCCTCCTATGTAATAGTAATACTAGAAGCTGAGAACATAGCGCGCAATGGTAATTCAAATTTTGAAGTGCCATGCCGTGCCGTTCGAATTCATTCAACATATAGTTGATCTAAATCTTAATTAAAATTTTGATTAATCACATTGGAAAAAATCACAACAATGTGGACACCATGTGTTAGGATTTAATTGAAATAGAATTGGCCTGCGGATTGATTCGATTGGGCTAAGAGTGCTTCGCTAGCTAGGAAAGACGTGATTTCCTATAAACTAAGTGGCATTTGAACCCATAGAGTGTATTCTGTTTATCGTCCCATTTTAATGTTGACCTTAGAATCTATTTTATCTAGTAAGTCTCCACTATCCCGACGATTATCCCGTTTCCTTCTAGTGAAGCACGTACTACGAATTCCCTGACGACTGATAATGATAATAAATAACTTATACCATCCCTGCCCCTGGATTAAGTTATTTCTTGCTGAAACGACCGAATATTATACTATCTGCACTAATATTATAAAGAGAATTTTTTTTGTATATTTCTAACGAATAAACTCAAAAACTACAGGACTAATTTCAAAAATTCTTCCATCATTAGAATGCTGCAGCTCTAGCACGATAACGACAAACTCGCGCTCGGCTCACGCTGAAATTTCACTTTGATTGCGCGAGGGTCCCGCGCAAAGGCTTGCTCGCCCTATGGTGTTGGCAATGTTGACATTTTGACATAGGACCGCCTGCTGCATCGTATCGTACTCGGCCTGCTGCATTATATCTGATTAATATAGGCTACATAATTTCCCCAAACTCCTACAGGAGTGAAGTCCCGGGCGGAAAGCTTGTTGTAAATGTGTATTATATGGAGAAAAGTGTACTAGTATAAGAAGTGTTGTATTTTATTGAGCTTAGGTTGTTGAAGTTTTATTCTTTTTTTTTTAATACTTTGTATCGTGTCTCATAATCCTTCAGTCTTCTTCTTATCGTGTAGGTATAGTAAAATATGTGGCGAACTTGGCCAACCCCGGTGTCAGAGTTTTTAAACCGCACAATAGCCTCTGACTTGGTTTTAACGACTGTAGTCAATCGACAACAGCCTCGGCCGACAGCTTAACGTGCCCTCCGAAGCACGGAAATGCTCGTGATAAATTGCCACTTTGGTCACCCATCAGGTTCCCTGCCTCTGTGTACGTTGCTTAACCTCACTGATCGGCTGAGAGCATTTCTAGCAAACTTAGTACATCCAGGTCTCTGTGTTCTTCGTTTGCAAGGAACTTGGGCCCATTTTTACACTAATCTTTTTATTTGATAGATACTCTTATTTTTACGCTGAGTGATCCGATAAAATGTGCAAACACTCATGATAATAGTATCGATTTGTGTTGCATTATACAGGGCTTCAGGTATCTCTCTTTCAACCTCTCGGGCGGTTAATCAGTCCATGAAACTTAACAACTTTCCCAAGGAACATAGGTCAAAATACGAAAAAAAATTTTGAGTTCCCATACAAACTTCATCAGCATATAGCGCATTTTGTATGGGAAATCAAATTTTTTTTTCGTATTTTGACCTGTTCAGTTCATGGACTGATTAACCACCCGAGAGGTTGACCTAAAACTCTGTATGAGTAAAAATATATCTACATCTACACTGATATTATAAAGAGGAAAGATTTGTATTTTTGTATGTAACGAATAAAGTTAAAAAACTGCTGGATCGATCTCAAAAATTTTTTCACCATTAGGATGCTACATTAACCCTGAGTAACAAAGGCTACTTAATTTTCTAAGATTCCCACGGGAACGAAAGTCCCTAGTGGAATGCTAGCATAACTATACTTTCCAAACCAGATAGAACGGCTATTCCACTAAGCAATGGCGTCTCAATGACGATGGAACGACAACAGTAATCATTTTACACGTTCAGGTGGTTAGGTCCGTATTACAGAAGGAGACTCAAGTCTTGATCTATACTTAAGTATTGATTGTCTCTATCTCTCACTATCAAAATGACAAAGATCCTAATTGAATACGTTTTCATTCATTTTAAAATCTTAGTTTTGAAAAAAAAAGCAACATTTAAGTTGAACTACTTATTTCACATTTTGAAGTTCATCTTATGTGCAACACTCACTATAATTTCTTATTATAGTACCGTCAAAATTTGTTCTTATTCTGTAACATTAAGAACTGTTAAGCAATAAAAGTAGGTTAACCTAATGCTCTGGCCTCTGTATGTATTGGTAATAAGATACAATCTCCACTTCCTCTACTTTTACCCTTTCCACCAATGGACAAATACAAGTTATGGCACAAAAATATTCGAATGAAAAGGCAGATGGCGCGAAAAATTATTAAACAAACGAAGGTGGGAAGCCTTGCCCTCCGAAGCAGGCCTCGTGATTTTCCACTAAAGTCACCCTCAGCGATCGGTTTAACCTCAGTGACATAACATACACATACACACTCTATCTTTTCTCTCTTACTCACACTCACACAAATGGATCTCGCCAATTTTAAGCGGCTAGAATAACTTTACCCCTTTTAATTGCAGTGCCCTAGAACAGGGTCAATATTGGATACTTTGTTAATTGGAATAACATTTTTATATGTAAAACCTATGGATGCAACAAAATATTGAGCATTTGAGTGTTGAACTGTTTCAAATTACTACCTTTTTGCCTACCATACTGACTGGAACATTAGTCTTAGCTGTTTGCTGCTATACTTTTTAAATCTTCATTTTAGTTGGATTTAAACTTACAAACTGTAGTAAGTCAAAATAAAACGGGAAAGTGCGAGTCGGACTCTATAAAAACCATTATCTCTATAAAAAACGGCAAAAAAATAACGTTTGTTTTATGGGAAGCCCCCTTATAGTTATTAACGATACTAGTGTCGTAGGTAATGTGTAACGTGAGCCCATTTGAAACACGAGCGAAGCTAGTGTTTTATAGGGCTCCTGTTACACATTATCTAAGGCACGTATATTGTTCAACGTTTTACTGAAAACGTGTTAAAATTGAACAATGTGCACTAATATTTTACAATTGAACACAAAACATTAAGGAATTAACATTTTTATGACACAAAAATAATTTTGTTGAACAAATAATTTCAAATGGCGGGCAAAACAATGGCGAGCAAAATATTTTTCCACAATTATGAGGCAAAGACTAAGTAAATAAAATGCCAATTGCGCCTACAGAAATGATTAAATAGTTCAATTATTTGTAAAAATCAGATTTGTATTATTGAAAAAGTAAAATAAATAATTTACCTTTATATTTTATTTCACTGAAAATCAAGATTTTTGTCAGAAATAATATTTTTTCAGGCATAAAAACTCTTTGTTGTCATTCTATACAGCCAGTATGAAGCTTTATGAAAAAGGTAATACTCTATGAAGAATTTATGAAAAAGGTAATACTCCCTTGTCAACAGGGTCACTGAATTATCAAAATAAGCTACTCTTTATTGCGTCATACATTTTTGTCAGTATTTTATTCACCTTTTGCGTACTTTGATAAGAAAAATAACTTTACTGGATCATAGAATAGTCACTGAAGTTGAATTTTGGTATATCAAAAATGGGTTATTTCCTCATTAGTTCAAATATTTTTTATCTTTTCAAAATCTTCTTTTTATTTCAAAATTAGATAACAAGACATATGTTATAAGGGGTACTTCAGCGATAAATTTACGGTGGTGATATCGCCGAAACACAAAAAAAATAAAGTAGACGAGATTCAAAATGAAAGAAAGGATTTAATTGAAAATATACGGATACAAAAATTCGACACAGACCAAAATTGAATTATATAAAAATTGCACAATTAAATTTAAGATGTAAACTAAAACTTAACAGATTGGAAGGCCTACTTAACTCTTAAAACAGCTTTTAACGTACGGATATTTTTGTTTGGGAAAGAAGTGTTGGTTAATTTAGAACGGTATCAATAACATACATAAAATTAAAACACGTGGCCTAACTATAATAAATTATTATCTGCAGCAAATAGGAAGATATTAATTGTATTCGTTAACATTCCCCACCTACTTGTCAGATAAATCTATTGCTGACACAATTGGCTATTTGTAAAAAAAAGATAAATTTTGGAAATT